>MNCI01003306.1:122907-163563 GCA_015680685.1 Gnetum montanum | reverse complement strand
TCTTACCGTTCCGATGTTACCCAATAATCGGAAGCTGAGACAATAAAAATAAGAAGTCTTTGCATGGTGTGGTCCCCACGCATAAAAACACAAAACAGAAAAGAAAAAAAAAATGGACAAAAAAAAAGAAAAAAAAAGAAAAAAAAAGAAAAAAAAAAGGAAAGCTAAAAAGCTAAAAGTGAGGATTCAAAGCACACCCCTTAGATGAAATAAACATTTGGGCTGCAAGCACTGGTTATGGAACCAAAGTGTTCCCTCTAAATAAGGCCCTTCTCGCTTCCCATTCTCTCCTTTGTTTCGTCAGAATGGTGGTGGCTTCTCGAAGTTGCATCCTTGTTCTTCAAGTGGATGATTTGGCCAAACGCGTTGATGCGAAGTCACTGGAAGTGGTTGGTTTGAGCCCGGAGTTGGAATGAGATTTGCTACGTCGCATTAATCACAGAACACACAAGGGGCTGTACACCACCTTGTCCTTGGGATCCCATTCCACTTCTCTCCGTTCCATCCTTCTCTCCATTGTTCACCTCATTGCCGGTTGTATCATTGTATATACTTTGGTTGATGCTTTATTTTCTTTTTGGTAAATTATTTNGGAATGGATCTAGAGCAAACACTTGGAGTGGAGCAGCACTGAAGCAAGCTATGCAAGGAGTCGAATGGATAATGCGCTGATGGATGGACAATGAAAGGCGCAATCTAGGCGTTGGCAGCAACAAGACTCTTCTCTCTTCTTCTCTTCTATTCTCTCTCCTCTTTTCTCTCAGCTGCCAACTGTGGCCTGATGTCATTGTAATAAGGTGTTCACCCATGTTGTCATGAACACCAGTTTTTGTCAAGTCTTGTAATAAAGACCGTTCACATGTCATCCCATTAGTTCCATTTCCCCTAATAATCCCATACCTACCTGATATCATTGTAAGGAACTCGAGGACGAGTTTTCATTCAGTCATGGGGGTATGATGAGACGCGACTTGCACTAGGCCGCGATATCGCGTCCCATGCGATATCGCGTACGCGATATCGCGTCCCGCCGCCATATCTATAAATAAGAGGCGGCACTCCCTTCATTTCCCAATCCTGGCTAGTGTAGCGAAGCTCTGGCAGATTGATCACTCCAGAGTTAGAATTTTTCCCCATGTGCCCGCAGTAGGAGTCCTAGAGTGAACGGCTCTTTATTCGAGCAGCTTGTAACCTGAACCCAAGTTGTGTACGGCAATAAAGACGAACTTGTTTGGATAAACCTTGCAGCACGTGGTTTCATTTATTGCTTTCTTTCCTGCTTTCCTAGTGCGTTCAAGTACGACTTGATTACGAGCGTCTACGGACGTGTACGGCTAGTCAAGGAATCGGCTGCTTGACGCAATGCATGAGTACGACTCAATTACGAGCATTGGATGCTTGGTAACCCAGTAGCGTATTCCAGGATTCTGCGCTTGGTAACTCCCGGGTCTAATGTGTACGGCTAGTTGAGGAATCGGCTGCTCATTGCTAGGCTAGATCGTGTGATAAGTACGACTTAGTTACGAGCACCCACGGGTGTGTACGGCTGGCTAAGGAATCGGCTGCTTATCACACGTAGGCTAAATAGGTGCCTCAGTACGACCACTTCGAGCACTTGCGTTACGTGTGGCGATCCCAGTAACGATTAGCGTTTGGTAAGCTGCAGTTGCATAGTTCAGGGTGTGTCCGGCAAGTGGGAACGGATGCTGACGCTAGTTAATTTAGACTTAGATCTTAGTTAGAGTTAGTTTAGTTTTCTCAACCCTTTCTCCTGGTAGCATAGAAGATAAGCCGAAAATACCAAAAAAATCACATACCTCAGACTTGCTTAACCATACACCGTGACACTTACAAGCAAGCCTGGGAAGACAATGAACGATTAACCCCAAGTGTTTCTTGTGGCGTTAAGGCATTTAGTCTGCGGAGTTCGACCGGATCACGCGTGCACGCTCGTATTCGTATGGTTGAGTGTAGGGGTACCTCGCCACTCATCATCTAGGATCTATTCTAGTTAATTTGGGATATGACCAAGCACAGGCTTTTGACCATTTATTTATTACCTTCAGTAGTTATTCTTTCTATTGAGGAGCAAGCTTAGCATTGATAATTACCGATTTTCCATTTTTAAGGAACATGTATTCCATATCGATGGGCAATGGTTTTAGCTTCAGGGGCTCTGGCTTAAATTTCTCAAGGATTTCCAACTTCCCCCATTTAATATTTTTAAGGTTAAGACTAAGAAGTTGGCATTGGACTTGCTCTAATGCATCTATGCTATCGATGTAAGCATAAGTCAAACCCTCAGTTGGTTCCATGCATATGAGTGAACTACTTTCTTGATCAGCTATCAGCCATTGGGTGTCTTCCTGTCATGTAGCTGCTTCATACAGGAATCTTTGTATGTTAATCACTTGTGCACACTGATTATATGTAGGCAATGCTAAACTTTGCATAAACCATGACCTTTTCACACAATTACACTCTATGTCACGGTATGTGATGCATGGAACTTTCTTCTTCTCAATCTTTCTGAATGTATTTTTCTTTGATATTTCTAGGGAAAGATCATGAATTCCTAGGTGTGTGTCGATGGTGCTTAGCCATGCTCTTCCCATTATGATTGGGAAGTCCCCCTTACTTTTGTTTACCTAAATCACTAGGAAGTTAGCTGGGTATGACCACCCACAAACAGTGATAACAATGTCTTCCACCAGTCCCAATGGGACAGTGATGGACTAGTTGGCCAACTCTAGATAGATGTTGCTCTTTTTCAATGGAGGCAGGTTCTAGGCCTTATACATTTCTTGAGAAATCAAGTTGATACCAGAACCTAAATCCAAAAGAGCCTTGCACAATGCATTTCTAGCAATTTTTAAGTATATCAGAGGACTCTCATGATTAGAGAATTTCCTGGGAAGATGGCCAACTTTGATCCAATCGATGACGACATGTGTTAGCATGAACGTATGTGTTGAGTCTGGTGATTGGGTTGAAGGGGTCTCCGAAGTTTTGATTGATACTGAGGTGTCTAAGGAATCATTCAAATTGTGATTCAAGGGCTTGGTTGGACTATTGGTTCTAAAGAAAGGTCTTTTCTTCATGTGGTTGTTGGAACCAATAGTAGGTTGAGAGTTAATAGCCCTCGTGGCGTTACATTGCTGCGACTAGGCAGGGATTTTACCTTGCATCGTGGGAGCAAGTGATAGTGGAGCTATTGGTGGAAGAGATGCGATCGAATGAGAAGGATGATATTTTTGCAGAATATCACCTCTAGAAGAGGGAGTCCCATAATACACATGGTCTTGGTAGTGAGGTTGAGGAGTGACATGACCAGTAGAGTCATGTGGGAAGATTGGCTGCTGCACGTAATATCCATACAGGTCAGGTTGTCGGTAAGGATACTGTTGCCTTGGTGGTGGCATTCCCCATGATTGTGGGTGCTGCCACTATTGATATTGCTCAATCGATTATGGTGGAGTTCCATTGGGATAATATGTTAAGGGTTGGTGGAATTGCCTTGGGTTACCTTGAGGATAAGGTAACCTTTGGGGTGTTTTCTGTTTGTTCAATTGTGGGTTGAGTGCATACACCCTAGACTCCCACAGATGTGAGATTATAGGGCAACATCCCTTAGGATGGTCATATTGACATATCTCGCATCCACTATCATTTTCTGTTTCTAAATCCACAACCTCTTCAATGATGGCAACTTTTCCCTTACCCTTGATACATGCATGTTCAGCTTCTCTCTTTTTTCTTTTCTCACTACCTTACTCTCTAGACTCCTCTACTATTTTAAGAACAGTTTGAAATCTATTGTCTAGGGAATCCCACATTTGGTCTACCTTTGCTAAAACTTCTAATGTCATATTTTGGATAGGCAAAGTTTTCCTATTCACCATCTCTTCGAGTGGTGACTCTTCTTCATCCTCACAAAATCCTACTTCCCTTTTCTGAAGGGAAGGATCTCGGTTATACTCTTCTACACTTTTTCTCTTCCATAGCTAATCTTCTTCCTTAGCAACTTGCTCCAATAGTCTTTGAATTTGATGGGACCTAAGCTTGGATAGTCTTCCTTGGGCATAAGTCCCAAGGGTTCTTCTCATTTCATGCCTAAGCACATCCATGAGATGGCGTAGTTGATCCCTTTGCGAATAACCATGGCTGGACAATGATGTAACAACGCATAGTATCGGCCCATGGAAACATCCAAGGGTTCATGTCCTCCTTGTTTCCAGCCTTGGATTTGCTTTCACAAGTTAGACACTTGGGAGTACGTTTGGTACTTGTCATTAAATAGTTCTAACATAGTACTCCACCTACGAATGGATTCTAGTTCTAAAGACTGGTACTAGCTTTTTGCTTCTTTAACTAATGTCCATGAGAACAACTTAAGTTTTTGACATTTTTTCTCTATGTTATGTAAGGCACACGCATCATGGAATTCTTGTAAATGATTTTGAGGATCAACGTTGTATCCTCCTTCAAATCGTGGGATGTTGTTCATATCTAATCCCTTGATCCTACTATCTTTCTGATGCTTTGTTGGAATTCTAATAGCCTCAGTTATGTCCAACATACTTTGAGTAGCGAGGAGGGGTTCATCGTGATCGTCTCATCCATGACGTCTATGATGCCTATGTTGTTCCCTACTCTCCCTTCTTCTATGTCATGACTCTCTAGAGTGTCCTTGTCCCCTTTCCTGGCTATTTTGTCTATGACTTCCACTTTGCCTACCTTTATTCCCATGGTCTTTTTCTTTATGATTGCATCTAGATATTGAAGGAGAGGGTGAAGGAGATGATGAAGGTAAAGAAGAAGGAGAACCATCACCATGATGGTGTTTGCTACCTTCTCTTCTGTGATCTTGGCCCCAATCGTGATTGCGATCAGAATGTCCACCTTTATCATGAGTTCGTGTCCCTTTTTTGGACCCTTTGTGCCCTTGGGTATCAAAACCTAGGTTATGAATAGTAGAATGAAGGTTCTGATACACAACCCCTTAGCCAAAGTCAAGGGGAGGAACATCATTATGTGGCCAACTGCTTCAGGTAGGTTCACCACCCTCATTTTCGCTTAAGACATGTGAGGCATCTAGGACCACTTACCCTTTAAAGACTTATGATATCTCTCCTGTTGTAAGTCCCTTTGACGTTGTGCCTCTGTGGGACTATATTCTCTTGAGTCATGGTCTTGCACAATGTATTCTACGTGTAAGTGCAGCATACCAATTCATGTGAGAGCATGAAGAAGCATGCTTGGTACTGAACGATTGGGAGGTAACACTATGTTACCTTCTAAGTCTTGCCAACATAGTTGTTCATCTTGATGGAGGATAAAGGTGAAGTTTGGTATATACTCATTAGGATTAATATATACCACTCAAACTTGTTGAGGGACTGGCGGATCAACGTAATGTGTATTACGCCACCGACTATTTCTTGTTTCAAACCTAGGTGGTGAGGCGCTTTTGTACGAAGAAGGAGACATACTTGTCTATTTAGTGTGCAATGTATTCTTGTGTATTATTTTCTCAACAAAACCTAAGGGTTTTTTCCAATGATGTAAATTATTTCCTATGTTCTAGTTAGCGCACAAACAACTAAGTCCCCAACAACGATGCTAATGATGAGCAGCAAGGTACCCCTATGCTCAACCATATGAATACGAGTGTTTCATGCATGATTCGGTCAAATTCCAAGGACTAAGTGCTTATATGTCCTTGTGGAACAAGGATGGGTTGGTTGATCATTGTCTTCCCAAGCTTACCTTTATGTTACGATTGTATGATTAAGTAAGCTTGAGGCATATGATTTTTATAGCTTTTATGTTTTTATGTCCTACGCTAGTAGGGAAGAAGAGAGGTAACTAAGTGACTAATTTCACTTAACTACTCATTAACTAAGTTCTAACTAATACTAACACCTACATCCATTCCCACTTTTTATACATCCTAAACCAATGCAACTCTACTGGGATTACCAAACGCTAATCATTACTGGGTTACCAAGCGTTACATGCATGCACAAAGTGGTCATGCTTGTGTAATTTAATGATTTGCTTAATTGATCAAAATGAATTGTTGTGATAATAACAGAAATGTAAAGTGCATAAAATAAAATAAATTCATAAGAAAATAAAATAAAAGAAATGCATAAGAAAATAAATCTCAAGTGTTGCAAGGATGAATCAAAGAGCTCATCTTTATTGCTGTACACAAGGTGTGCTCAGGTACACAATGCTCAAATAAAGATCCATCCACACTTAGACCTCCTACTACAGGCACTTGGAAAATACTCTAACTTTCAAATAGACTTCAAGAGTTTCGCTACTTGATTACTAAAAGCCTTCTTTTTCCAATTGTATGCCTGGGCACTGTATTTATAGGCTTGGTACTCTAATAATTAGAATAACTGCTAGAGTAACCACTCTAATAATTAGAATAACTACTAAAGTAACCACTAGAGTAACCACTCTAATAATTAGAATAACTACTAGAGTAACTGCTAGAGTAACCACTTTAATAATTAGAGTAACTACTAGAGTAACTGCTCTCATCAAACATGGAAAAAAAACCTTATCATTTCCATGCCTGATAAGAAAACTCTATAAAAGGACAGGGATAAGTGTGCTATGCTAATGACATGATCTGGTATACTCCCATCACCTCCTAGTCTAAAATAATAAAAGATAAGACCCCTACCGTATCAAAAGAAGAGGAGTAGCCACTGCCACCTCCACCACCCACTCAAGAAACAATGTCAAAGGCTAGCATAGCCATTGAATGCTTGTGTAAAATCTAAAATCAACTCTTGCATGAGTGAGAACAGCAAGCAAGAAGTGGTGGTGGTGATCCATTTGTATATTGTCCTATAATGAGTTACCTCAATGAAGTGGTTGAGGTCGAATCCTAGTGCCTGAGAGCTACTAGTGTCTCTCTCATAATAATAGCAATCCCTAGAAATCTCTGGAAATGGCACTACCTTTTTGGTACTCTTGGAGGAGGGTGAAGGGGCAACTATATTGGTGATGAAGCACCAAGGGTAAGAGACAATAGCAAAAGTGGTGGCTAACAAAATCATTGAAGTATTGAACACACTTACAGTGTCTATACCAGACGTTTCTACACTCAAAAATGTGTAGATGTCTCTAGGAATTGTTAGCAAAAGATTAACTGTAGCCCAACATGAAGAATTGCTAGACTAACTAGTAAGAACTAAGCAACTGATTCCAAATATCTTTGATTTTTTGGATAATATCATCACAACCCATTCAAAGATGCTTGAAGGAAAGGGCAAGTGCATCGTTTTGAAAGGACAACTCAAAATGGCGTAAGCAGAAAACCAATGCTTGGTCGTAGAGGTTGTCAAATTAAGAACTCGTCTTGCTAATCTCATGCTCCTCAACCCTGCATTGACAAGAGATGAAGCTTTTCAACAACTTCAAAATAAACTCAAAAACGTTTAGGTAGGGATGGTGATGACCATCTTTAATCAACCTATGGCTGAGGCCAAAACATATTTAGTTTAGAAGGAATTGATCCAAGTGCACCAAGAGAATGGGATGCTAACCATAGAAAATCATCACCTATGGAATGTTGATGTACAAAAATAACAAATGAAATAATTTTTCCATCAACAGTAGGAGTAGCTAGCTAGGGTGAACTTTGAGCTTAGGAGATTGGTAGTAGAGAATAGAAATCTCTCCATGGAAGAAGTTCACCCCTTATGCCAAAAATCTAATATTAAAATTATTGCTTGGAAGAACAAGCCTCTCAAATTTGAGAGAGTTAAGAACCACTACAAAGATCAGGTTCACCTACAAAAAGAAGTTGATGAAAGACACATCTAGATGGCTAAGGAAAAATTTAATGAGACTCTCCAACAACTCCAGTAAGGAAAAGAAGTTTGACAACCTATCATTAATGGGATAGATGCCTATAACAAAGCAAAGATCTGCATGAAGGAGTTGCAAATAGAAGAGATGAGTGAATACATGGAGCTTGCTAATCTCAAACATGGAAACCTAGCAATGCTGATTATCTAATGGTCATGGTCAGAGTTAGATAAGTAGGTGGCTAGCTCATACTTACTATATAAGGTAGAGTTCAAGCATCACAAGGAGATCAAGAAAAATCTTGAGACTATAAACACTGAACTCAAAGTTCTCAAGGCAAGATTCACTAATCAAAGATCAACTACTAAGAACCTAGCTAGAAGAATTAATGGTTACCAGGAGCTACAGAATGTAATTACAGTGTTCAACATCGAACACCAACAATTTTTTTCCTGGTTCATTAATGTCAAGGAGCTATTCCCAACAATGCCCTATCCTTGGGATGTGCCCATTCCAACCCACATTGGTAAATCTGCATGGACCATGCACAATCCCAAGAGTAAGGAGGAGAAGATGAAAGCATTATTGGACACTTTTCATCTTCCACCAAAAGTTGGAACAGCAATAGGACAGTCATAACAGCATCAACCACCACGTGTGCCTGAAGCAAGAGAAGGTCCCCCAAAATCTTAGGAGCCTCCACTGCCTAGGATCATTTAAACTTCTCCATAGTCTTCACACCATCATAGGAGAATGTGTTTATCAAATTTTATATCAGTCTTCAATTTTGTAGTGCTGAATACTAGAAAACTTTGTAATGATTTTATATCCATACACTTAGGCACTTAGTGTTTGTTTATGTTTGTTGTAAGTCTATCATAAGTTAATAATTCCATACCTTTCCAAATTTGTAAAGAACTTGAGGACAATTTTTCATTTAGTCGTGGGGGTATGATGAATCATGAATTGGTTACATTAATTGGGCCCTGTCGAGTAGGCCTCATCAACGCAAGATTTAATGCATTAATGTGGCCCCGTCAACGTAGTGTCTATTTTTGCCTATAAATACATTCTCACCCATCATGTTTATGGCATGTCTTGTCATCGTTGTTGTAGAGCTCTTACGATTTCTTTTTCCCAAAGTTTGAATATTTCCCATGTGCCCACAGTAGGAGTCATCAAGTGTACACATCATTATTCAAGCATTGTTGTACTTGAGCACGACAGTGTGTGTGACAATAAAGATGATCTTTCTAATAAACCTTGTAGCAATTTGGCTAGATTAAATATTTTCTTCATAAATTTAATATTTTCAACAATTTTATTTAATGTTTTAAGTAATTAAATAATTAATTAGGCTAAACTAAGCTAAAATAAGTAGTAATTAATCAAGCACATAAGGACGACCACTTTGAGCATGCGCATGACACTTGGTAATCCTAGTAATGCTTAATGTTTGGTAACCTAGTAGTGTTATACATGTTCAATATGTCTATGGAAAGTGAGAATGGATGCTTATGTTAGGATTAGTTAGGTGTAGTTAGATTAAATTAGCAATTAAATTACTGCATTTATTTCATCCTTTATTTTAAGCACCTGAAACACAAAACATACAAATAATAAAACTTATACACCTCGATTACACTTCTACCATACCTTTGCATATCACAAGTGTAATTGGGAAGACAATGAATGACTGTTAGGGCAAGTTCACTTCCTAGAGGCTAGTGTACCGAAAGACATAAAGTCTATAGAATTTGACCAGATCATGTGTGAACGCTTAGTGATTTGCATGGTTCAGCATAAGGGTACTCACTACACATCAATGCGTAATACTAAACATTGATGTAGGTTTCTTTGTATCGCACTCCTCTCCTCCAATGTTGCACTTGTTGACCATCTAGCAAGGGAAGCATAAAGGCTTTCCACTTAGTTTTATACTAATTATATTGAGTTACGGGTAGAAGTTTCAAGAGAACAAATGAGTACATAGAGAGAAAGTAGAGGAGGGGAGAATCTTTAGGGATTACTTAATGTATATTTCCATGTACATTAGTATGTTCTATTTACATTTGTATGAAACTCTCTCTGTACTCTTATATTTGTGCTGATGATATTTATGTATTTTTGTATTTGATAAGAGCAGTGTAGATTGTTGGTTTATGTAGATATATTCTCCTTCCTTATTATAATGTCATTCTACACCTCATTAATTTTTAGTTTATCATGCTTCTATTGTGGTATTACTAGTGATCCTACGCATCACCTTGCCTTAGCTAGGTGTGGTAGAGTGGGGTGTTATAGTTCACAAGCAAGTTTTAGGCAACAATGCTCCATAATGGATTACTTAATTACATTAAAGTATTTTATGTACTAGGCTAAAGGATTGTCTAATAAGGTTTATCTCTATTTTGTGGATTTTTCCAATCTTATGACTTTGTCATTCAGTATAAACTATCGAGATAGTTGCAAGATATTAATATTCCTAGAGAATTTCTATCTACTATTCAGAAGTTATATAGTTCAATAAAAATTATGTTCTTAAATAATAATATGTAGGAAAATTTTATTTTAAATAGTACTATTGGGCTAAAGTAAGGATGTTCACTTTCACCCACTTTGTTTAACATCTTCATTGATGAATTAGAATAATGGATATCTTTTGTTGCATTGGATTCCATTAAAGTTGGAAATTTTCTTATGAATATTTTAAAGTTTGCTAATGATGTAGTTCTTATAGCAAAAACTAAAGTTCAAATAAAGCTAATGCTTCAAATTTTAGATTATTTTTGTACTCTCTCAAGGATGAAAGTTAACATTAGCGAAACCAAAATGATGGTATGGTACAAGATTTTTTACAAATGATTTTTATATTGGGTCAAAGAAAATTGAAATTATTTCATCATATAAGTATTTAGGCATCTTAGTTTCAAATAAATATTTTTGGTAAGATTGTATTACTCAGAGGATTTCAAAAAATATGCATGCTTTATATTTTGTTCATAGTAAATGTGCACAAGAATAGATTTGGGCATGGGATGTTCATAAGCAAATGTACAATCAACTTGTTCAACTAGTTCTTTTATATTTTTGTGAAACTTGGGGACTCAATTTACTTGAGATGCAATGGAAACATTTGGAATACGTCCAAAAATAATTTTTATTACAAGAACTTAGGTAAAGGCTCAAATTCCATATGATGTTTTATTTGTAGAAGCATATATGCTACCTATAAAAATTGTAGCTCTTAAAAAATTTTGAGTTTTATAAAAAGATGCATGTTAGGCCTTACATCCATCAATCCATAGAATTTTCTAGGTCACTCAAGAAAAAGGATAGTTCAATGATGGGAAAAAATGGCTCCAAAAATGAAATATTAAAGATCAAGATTCAAATTTGAGCTTTAAGGATGTGAAAACAAGGAGCAAATAGAAGCATTGAAGCACATGTGGAAAGAACTATGCAAAAAAAAATAATTTTATTTGTAGCAGATTTGAGAAGGATCCTTAACAAAAATACCTACATATTTATCTACTACTATTTTCACATAAAGTAAGGTGACAATCACACATGGTCATGTGGGTCATTATCTTTTAATTGAAATAGAAAGCTGGATTAATCTTCAAATAGGACAAAAAATTTGTAGATTTTATATACATGGAGTAGTGGAAGATGAAGAGCATATCTGTTTAAATTGTCATTTCTTTAATACTTCTAGACTTAAATATAGTATTTAGGTAATAACTTTGCCACATTTGCTTGAGTTCAAGGTGTCAATCTTAGGTCATTTTCTTGATGAAGTGTTCAAGACACATCATGACCATATCTAAGCCTTGTAATAAATTATTTTTGTCCTATAGACTCTTTGTGGTTTCACAAGGATTTAATTATGCATTTCCATTTCCATTATTAATTTTTTTTTGTGTCTAGCTTTCTTGGCAATTTTGAGTCATTCATTTAAGTTATTTTCAACATAGGATGTTTTCCTTAAAAAAGATATTATTTCTTTCTTTTGTTTAGCTTACAATGATTTTAAATTCAATGCTCTTACATAATGTGACATGGATTCAATGTCTTGGCTTACAAAGCTTTTGATTAAGTGCAACAAATAGGATGAAGAGGAGCAAAAGCTTTGTAGTTAAAGTTGAGAAATAATTGTGATATTGTGAAATCTTGTGGTGTCATATGAAAAGTATTGTAAACGAATTGAGAGATTAAGAAATTAAAAAATTGAACTGTGAAAATCAAATCATTGGAAAATTCATTGTGAAAAATTAAAACCAAAAAAACTTGAGAAATATGAGAATCACTAACTTTTCCACTATTTTAGAAATAACATCACGTGAGGCTTTTTTCTTTACCATAAGGCACCTCTTCTAATTACTTCTATAAGGAAAGGAAAAACAAACTTAACATGACTAAGTTAAACTCATTGTAAAAAAATATTTATTTTTTTTTAAAAAAAACCTTACATGATAAAAAATATTTTAATAATTAAAAAAGTTACTAACCCAAACAACTTTTTTTAAAATATATATATTCAAAGTAGGAGAAAATAATTTCTACACTACACAATACTCAACAATGATTATGTCATGACGATGTAGTGGATTAATTAATGACCTTGTATTCTAATCATATATTTCCATTTAAAGTATTGATTCTAGATTAGTATAACATTCTTTTGCTAGTTGTTTCAAGCTCTCTTGAGAAATTTCTTTCCTAAACATAGTATAACAACACCATATTGCTTGTCAAGATTACAAGATATTCCTATGCATAAACTAAATGTTATTTAACTTCATCACTAATCTTGGAATGACAAACATTCCTCACATCTATTTCTTTATTGCACATGATTCCTAGCTATTGTTCTCTGATGAGTCTCGATTTGTTGTGTCAACAAGGCCACATCGACTGTGCCTCGTCGACTAGGCCCTATCGATACAATCAATTGTGTTGATGCAGCCCTGTCAATGTAGGGGTTTGTCCTGGCCTATAAATATGTGCTCACCAACTACATTTATGACATCTAGTTTTCTGAGTAGTAGTAGAGCTCTTGTAGTTTGTTCATTCAAAAGTCAGAATGTTTTTCCGAAGCACCCGTAACAAGAGTCATTGAGTGCATGGATCTTCATTCAAGAACTATTGTACCTAAGCATGATAGTGTGTATAGCAATAAAAACGAACTTTGTGATATGCCTTGTAGCATTCTAAATAAATTAAACGTTTCATTTATGCATTTAATATTTTTAGTCAATTATTCAATATTTTTCAGTAATTAAGCTAATTAAGAGAGATAAGCTAGATAGATTAAATACATAAGTACAACCACTTCGAGCGTAACATGTATTTGCTTAGTAACCCTAGCAGCATTATTGCTTGGTTCATCGAGTAGCGTAGCACTTGGTAATCCCAGCAGTAGGTACGTGGGTTTGGGACATGTATGGCAAGTGGGATCAAATGCTTATGTTAGGATTAGTTAGACATGAGTTAATTCATTAGATCTCAATAGTATTAAATCATCTTACCTTTATATTTTAACACCACAAACCCTAAGAACCTAAAACCATAAAAATCATATACCTCGATTACACTTAACCATACCATGTACATCATAAGTGTAATTGGAAAGATAATGAACAACCTTAAGGTAAGGTTCACTACCTAGATGACTAGTGTATCAAAGAACATAAAGTCCTTGACATTCAACCAAATCATGCATGAACACTTCATGATTCATATGGTTGAGCGTAGGGGTACCTTCACCACTCATCATTGGAACCATTGGTAGAGACTCAGTTTGTTTGAAATGTGCACTATCTAGGTTTAGTGAACACCATTAATATCATCGTATGAACCCCAAGGTCCATATCATTCCTACTATACATAGGATTATATAAAAAAAAAGCATACTAAGATTTTATTTCATATTGCAAAATGTCTTCTTCTTCTCATAGGCGTGAGGATGTCAAACCATCAGTACCACAAGAGTGGAAAGTGGTATATACTCATCCAAATGAGTATGCACCAAAATTCACCTTCATCTTACACTAGGATGAGTAGCTAAAATGGCATTATATGGAGGGAAACATAGTCTTGCCCCCAAATCAATATGTGCTTGGGATGCTATTTCAAACTCTTAAGAAGTTGGGCATTCCAAATCTTCACAAGGAATACATTGTGAATGGTTATGACACTTAGGACTACCATCCTAAGGAGATTAACATTAAGAAAAGCACCACGAGGCTATGAAGGGGAAACATTTCACTAATCCCTTGTTCCTACTAGATCAAGATGACAATGAGGATCCTCCCTTTGAAGGTTCTCAACATGAAGATTCTCCACCCCCTATTATTAGTAATGCGGGTGTGGCCCTGAACATACGATCCACTATTCATAAACCAAGTTTAGAAAAAAGTGATGGTTAAGGTAGGGACTTGGGTAAACATCACAATGGCAAGGGATCTAAGGATGGAGGTCATAATGAGCGAAAAAGTAATGGCAGATACTGTGGTGGCAGTGACGGTCCACCTTCCTCTCCATCCTTTTCATCTAATTCTAAACATTCCTCTTCATCTACCAATTCTCATAGAAGCCATTTTCGAAATAATCATGATGAAGGTGATCAACAAGACAACAATAACCATTAAGGCCATCAAGAACACAAAGGTGGAAAGAACCATCATTGACATCATCAACATAATGAGGATGATGAACCTCTATTGATGACTTCAAGCATGCTCAACAATGCAAAGGTAGTAAAGATTCCAACCAAGCATGTGAAAGATAGTAGGATCAAGCATTTAGACATGAATAATATCCCAAGATTTGATAGGCGATACAACTATGATCTGTAGACACATCTAAAAGCTTTCCACAATGCTTGTGCCCGACAAAACATTGAAAATGATTGGAAGAAACTCAAGCTTTTCCCTAGGACACTCATCAAGGAGGCTAAAAGCTAATACCAATCCTTGGAACTAGAATCCATTCGCCAATGGAGTACGATATTAGAACTATTTAATGATAAATATCATACATACTCTAGAGTGTCCCACCTAAGAAGGAAAATCCAAGGCTGGAAACAAGGAACACATGAACCCTTGAATGCCACCATGGGCATATATTATTCTCTCTTACTAATGATGTCCTAGCCTTGGATATTCTCAGATGGAGAAACTCTGCCACATCATAGATGGGCTCAAAGCTAAAACCAGAAGAACTCTTGGGGTTTATGCCCAAGGGAGACTATCTGAATTAAGAGCTCATTAGATCCAAATACTGATTCAGCAGGTAGCCAAAGAGGACGAAGTGCTGTGTAAAAGGGAAAGTGCGAAAAAGTATAATTGGGATCCTTCTATCAAGAAAAGGGAGGTCCAATTTTATGATGAGGAGTCACCACTTGATGAAGTGGTGACTAAGAAAACCTTACCTATTCAAAAATATTTTACTAACATTTCAGCAAAGGTTGATAAATTATGGGACTCTTTGTACGAGAAGTTCCAAATTGCTATGAAGATTGTTGAAGCATCCAAAGAATAGAATAGTGATCATGAACACAGGAGATGAAAAGAAGTTGAACATGCCTACCAGAGAGGTAAGGGCAAGGTTGTTGCCATAGAGGAAGTTATGGAGACAAACTCTGAAGATGATACTAGTTGTAACATTTGTCAATATGAAAATCTAAAGGGATGTTGCCCTATAGTATCACACTTACAAGAGTCTGGCGTGTACACATTAAATCCATAGCTACTAAGGAGGTAAGCACCCAAATGATTACCTCATCCTCACGACAATCCAGGACAGTTCCACCAGCACCAACAAGCTTATTATCTAAGTGGAGCTCCACCACAACCATATGAGCAATACCAATAATGGCACCAACCACAATCATGGGAAATGCCACCACCAAGGCAACAATACCCTTACAGGCAACCAAATCCATATGGGTACTATGTTCAGAAACATATTTCTCTAAGACATTTTGCAAGCCATGCTTCATTTTAACATCACTATTACCCTTCAAAGTATCATTGAACACATTCACCACCCACTTGAGGAGAGAACCCATGTCCATACCACCCTCCACATTTTTCTGCCCACCTCCCTTCACCTTCTACCTAGTTACCCCCTACTCCATCTATGCAAGGAAAAATTCCTCCATAGCGATAGCAATGAAATGCCACGAGGGTTATACACTCACATCTTGCCTTTCAACCATGTGGTTTGGACAATCGATCCAGGAAATGACCTTTTTTCTGACCCAATAGTCCTCTTAAACCCTCACAACCTCCTATGGCTAGCCACCCTACATCTCCAACACCATCATTCTCTACATCAAACACATTCAAGTACCCTTCAAACCAAATGTCACCTTAGATCTACATTGTGATGTTAACTCATGTTGTTTTTGATTGTATCAAGGTTGGCAATCTTCCCACAAAAAGATCTAACCCAGGAAGTCCACTCATTTACTTTCAAATCACTAGACATGAGCCATGTAAGGCTCTTCTTGATTCTGGTTCCAGAGTAAATCTCATCTCCGATGACATGTACAAGACCTAAAAGTTACCACCTATTAAGAAGAGCAACTTTTGTTTAGAATTGGTAAACCAATCAATCACTATTCCTTTAGGATTAGTGAAGGACATTGTGACCACAGTTTGTGGGTGGTCCTATCTTGCCAATTTTCTAATGATCAAGGTTGAGAATTTCAAAGGTGACTTCCCCATCATTATGGGAAGAGCTTGGTTAAGCATGGTTAATGCGTAAATGGGAATAAGGGATCTCTCATTGGAAATCTCTAAGGAACATGAATTTGGAAGGCTAGAGAACAAGCATATTCCATGCGTCACATACAACGATAATGGGTGTAATTGTGTGAAAAAGATTTAGTCCATCAAAAGTAAATACATTAAAGCATGCAATCAATGTGCATAAGAAATAGATATTCAAAGGTTTCTGTATGAAATAGCCACAAAACAGGAGGGCATCTAGTGGTTGACAACTAACTCAAAAAGCAACACATTATGCATGGAACCAACTAAGAGCCTAACATGTACTTATGTTGAAAGCATGGATGAACTTGAGCAAGTTCATCACCAACTCTCTTATGATGAAGATGATGATACCTATTGGGGAGAGTTGGAAATCCTTGATAACTTCAAGCAGGAGCCCGTAGAGTTGAAAACTCTACCAACCTGCATGGAGTATGCATTCTTAAATAATGGTAAGCCGATCATAATCAATGTCAAACTTGCTCCTAAACAAAAAGAAAAGTTGTTAAAGGTGGTTAACAAATGGTTAACAACCATTACTTAGTCATATCCCAAGCTGACTGGAATCGATCCAAGGATATGCTAGCATCACATTTACATCGACCCAGCCATAAAGCTAAGGAGATAGTTGTAGAGATGCCTAAACCCCAAATTGAAGCAAATCGTCAAGGAGGAAATAGAGCAACTCCTCAAGGAGGGGGTTCATCTATCCCATTACTGATAGTGAGTGGGTTAGCCCACTCATAATTGTGCCAAAGGAAGGTAGCAAGTCATAGGTCTGCATTGGCTTCAGGCTATTAAATATGGCAACATTGAAAGATCACTTTCCATTGTCATTTGTGGACTAAGTGTTGGACACTATCTCTAGGCATTACTGTTATAGCTTCTTGGATGGTCATAGTGGCTATAACCAAATCCAAATTATGCTAGAAGATCAAGCCAAAATAACATTCACAAGTCCCTAGGGAACCTTTGCATATTGTAAGATGTCATTCAATCTAGGCAATGCCCTTGCAACATTTCAACGCCTAGTCCTTAGCATCTTTCAACAATAGATCAATAGTGGTGTGGAAGTCTTCATGGATGACTTCTTCACCTATGGAGCTATGTTTGAGCAAGCCTTGGACCACCTTGAGCAAGTACTAAAAAGATGTGTGGAAACAAATCTACGAGTCAACTAGTAGAAGAGCCATCTCATGGTTTAAGAAGGCACTGTATTGGAGAATCGAATTTCACAAAAATGGATTAAGGTAGACCCAAAGAAGATAAGGGTCATCCAAGGAATAACATGTCAACTAGATATAGTTAAAGATGTTCAATCATTCCATGGACACACTAGCTACTACCTACATTTCATAGAGAATTTCTCTAAGATTTCCAAGCTATTGGTTGAGCCTATGAAGAAAGATGCTTTATTCATATGGACCAAGGAGTGCGAACATGCATTTCAATAGTTGAAGGAAAACCTCATAGAAACTCCAATTCTACGAGCACCAGACTGGTCTAGACCATTCTACATAATGATGAATGCCTCTAATTATCCCTTGGGAGCAAAGCTTATGTAATTGGATGATAAAAAATGTCTGTATTACATCCACTACACGAGCCAAAGCATTGTGGGTGCACAATTGAATTACACCACCATGGAAAAAGAATTAATGGTAGTGGTGTGCACTCTACAAAAGTTCAAGTACTACGTGCCTAGTTATAAAGTATTTGTGCACACACACCATAGTGCCATCCACTTCCTAATGAACAAGCAGACCATGAGCCCCTATATCATACAGTGGCTTGTGATCTTGCAGGAATTCGATCTCATGATGGTAGATTGAAAAGGGAATGAGAATGTGATTGCTGACCTCCTCTCTTGATTAAGATGGAATAACAAAGAGGAGGATAGACCACTCTCTAATCAATTTCCAAATGAACTCCTCTTTACAAGAGCCATCAATGACCAAGTGCCCATAGAACCAACATGGTACAATGGCATCCTCATCTATCTTCTTACTTAAGAGATGCCACAAGATATTGACTTTAGAAAGAAGTAATAATTTCTTTATCAGGCCAAATACTTCATGAAAATTAATGGACACCTCTATAAGATGTGTGTCGATGACCTAGTTTGTTGGTCTATCCCTGATGCAGATCAACTATGTGTTCTTCAAGATGCTTATGAAGGTCCCTATGGAGGCCACTATGCAAGGAGACACATGGCCATAAAAATATTGATGGCATGATACTATTGGCCTATAATCTTCAGGGATGCCCACCAGTTTATCTGATCTTGTGAATGCTGTCAACAAGATGGTGGATGACTACGCGAATGGAAGGTCCTCAAAAATGGATTTAACCACCAGAGCATTTTGACATATGGGTCATTAACTTCATGGGTCCCATCACACCCATGTCCAATGGAAAGGCATACATCATTGTAGTATCGAATATTGCATAAATTGGGTAGAAGAAATAGTCATTACTGATTGTACATCATCCACTACTACTAGATTTATACAAAAAAAATGTTGTAAACAAGTTTGGGATACCATGTGTACTAGTTTCTAATAATGGAACTCATTTCATAGGTGCCACTTTTAGAAATTTGATGCAATATTTGGGAGTCGAACATAAATTAACAACACCCTATCACCCCAAGCCAATGATCAAGCAAAGGTAAGTAACCGAGACATCACAAAAATCCTAACATGGACCATTAGCAAATATAGGAAAGATTGGAGTACAAAACTCAATGATGCCCTCTAGGCTTACCACTCAACATGGAAACTTCCTATTGACTATTCTCCATACAAGCTAGTGTATGAAAAACTTCCAATGCTCTTGATTTAATCTAAGCTCCGTACACTCTCAACAGCCTATGATTTGAATCTTGACCTAAGTCTAGCACAGAGAGAAAGATTGACCAACCTCAATATGCTAGATGAAAACTGATTAGTGGCCCTATCTTTGAATGAGGTGCACAAGGCATTTAACAAGCATGTGTACAGAAAGTGGGACTAGATGCTTATGTTAGGATTAGCTAGAGACCAGTTAGTTAAATTAAATTAGTAATTAAATTACTTCATCTCTCTCTTTAAGCACCAAAGAACATAAAACATAAAACAATAAAAATCATATACCTCAATTACAACTGACCATACCATGTGCATCACAAGTGTAATTGGGAAGACAATGAATGAACTTAGGTCAAGGTTCATTGCCTAGAAGACTAGTGCATTGGAAACTAGAGAGTTAATGGAATTCGATCGGATCGTGCATGAATGCTTCGTGATTCATATAGTTGAGCATAGGGGTACCTCCACTACTCATCATTGGTATTTTTGTGGGGACTCTATTTGTTGAAATGTGCACTATCTAGGATTAGTGAACATTATTAATATCATTGGATAAACTTAAGTTCAACATTACTCTCACATGACATATAATTACAAAAGCAAACTAATTATTTTTTTTATTGAAAAATGTCTTCTTCTCATAGATGTGAAGATGTTAAACTGTCGATCCCACAACAATGCAAAGTGGTATATACTCATCCCAATGAGTATGTATCAGACTTCACCTTCATCCTACACCAGGATGAGCAATTGTGATGGTGTGACATGGAGGGTAACATCATAATGCCTCCCAAATCAATTTGTGTTCAAGATGTTGTTTCAAATCATTAAGAAGTTAGGCATCTCGAATCTTCAAGGGAAATATGTTATGAATGGTTATGACACTAAGGACTACCATCCCACTGAAACACAATGCAAGCGAGATTAACACCAAGAGAAGAACCATGAGTTTGCAAAGGGAAAACACTTCACTAATCCCTTATTCTTATTAAATCAAATTGACAATGAGGATCCTCCCTTGGGGGGTTTTCAACATGAAGATTCTTCACCCCTTGTTATTGGTGATGAGGGTGTGGCCTTAAACCTACAATCCACTATTAATAAACCAGGTTCAGGAAAAAGTGACAGTCAAGGTAAGAAGTTGGACAAATATCATGATGGCAACGAGTCTAAGGATGGTGGTTGTAATGAGTGAAGAGGTGGTGGTGCACACCATGGTGGTGGTGATGGTCCACTTTCCTCTTCATCCTCTTCATTTGATTCCAAACATTCCTTTTCATTTGTTGGTTCTAATAGAACTTGCTGTAGAAATAATCGTGATGAAGGTGATCAGCAGGACAACAATGATCATAGAGCCCACCAAGAATGTAAAGGTAATAGAGAACATCATCAATGAAAATGAAATCATAATGATGATGAACCTCTACTAGAAACTTAAAGCATGCTTAACATTACAGAGGAAGTAAAGATCCCAACTAGGCATGTGAAAGATAGTCAAATCAAATTCTTAGACATGAATAATATCTCAAGATTTGAGGGGGGGATATAACTTTGATCTGTAAACACATCCACAAGCTTTCCATGATGCTTGTGCCTTACAAAACATTGAAAATGATTGGCAAAAACTCAAGCTATTCGCTAAGACACTCATCAAAGAGGCTAAAAGCTGGTATCGATCCTTAAAGTTGGAATCCATTCATAGATGAAGTATAATGCTTGAACTATTCAATGATAAATACCAAACATACTCCAGAGTGTTCAAATTGAGAAGGTAAATCCAAGGTTAAAAATAGCGAACACATGAACCCTTGGATGCCACCATGGGTAGATACTACTCTCTCTTACATCGATGCCTTAGCCATGGTTATTCTCAAAGGGAACAACTCCACCACATCATAGATGGGCTCATAGCATAAATCAGAAAAACTCTTGGGGTTTATGCCCAAGGGAGATTATTTGAACTAAAAGCTCATCAGATATAAATGTTGATAGAAAAGGTTGCAAAAGAATATGAGTTGTCAAAAAGGAAAAGCACAGAAGAATATAATAGGAATCCTTCCATCAGAAAAAGAGAGGTTTGATTTTGTAATGAGGAGGAGTTACCACTCAATGAAGTGGGGCATAGGAAAACCTTTCCCATAAAAAAATCTATTTTTAACATTTCGGCAAAGGTTGATAAATTATGGGACTTTTTAGATGAAAAATTCCAAACCACTATGAAGATTGCTGAAGAATCCAAAGAGAAAAATAGTGATTGTAACCATAAGAGATGAAAAAAAAGCTAAACTTGCCTACTAGAGAGGTAAGGGCAAAGCTGCTATGGTAGAAGAAGTTGTGGAGATAGACTTTGATGATGTTGTTGGTTGTTACATATGTTAGTATGAACATTCTTAGGGATGTTGCCTTGTAGTGTCACACTTACAAGAGTTTGGGATGTATGCATTAAATCCTAGACTAGCACGAAGGTAAGCACCTAGACGATTGCCTTATCCTCAAGGTAATCTAAGGCAATTCCACCAACAACAACAAGCTTTCTACCCAAGTGGAGCTCCACCACAACCATATGAACAATATCAACAATGGCATCAACCACAATCATGGGAAATGCCACCGCTAAGACAACATTACCCTTATTAGCAACCAGATGCATATGGGTACTATGTTTAGCAACCTATTTCTCCAAGAAGTTCTGCAAGCCATGCCTCATTTCAACATCACTATTATCCTCCAAAGTACCATCAAACTCATTCACCATCCATTTTCATGTATCTATACACATTTTTCTACCCTCAACTCAGTTACCTCTTGTTCTGTCCATGTAGAGCAAAATTCCTCCACAATAACAACAATGAAATGCTACGAGGGTTGTACATTCACAACCAACTTTCCAACCAAGTGGTTCAAACAATCAATCTAAGAAATGATCATTTTCCAACCCAACAATCCTTTCAAATCCTCACAACCTAATAAAATTGGTTGCCTTGTATCTCCAACACCCTCATCCTCTACATCAAACACATTCAAGTACCCTTCAAACCAAACGTTGCCTCGGATCTGGACTGTGATGTTAACTCATGTTGTTTCTAATTAGATCAAGGCTGGCACTCTTCCCATGAAAAGATCTAACCTAGGAAGTCCACTCATTTATTTACAAATCATTGGACATGAGCCATGCAAGACCCTTGTTGATTCTAGTTCGAGTGTTAATCTCATCTCCCATGACATGTACCAAGCCTAGAACCTACCGCCTCTCAAGAAGAGCAACATTCATTTACAATTGGCAGATCAGTTAATCAATGTTCCTTTGGGACTAGTGGAGGACATTGTGACCATAGTTAGTGGGTGGTCCTATCCTACTAATTTTTTGGTGATTAAGGTTGAAAACTTCCAAGGTAACTTCCCCATCATTATGGGAACGGCATGGTTAAGCACAGTTGATGCGTAACTAGGCATAAGGGACCTCTCCTTGGAAATCTCCAAGGAAAATGAATTTTGGAAGGGTGGAGAAGAAGTGTGTTCTATGCATCACATATAGTGCTAATGGGTGCAATTGTGTGCAGAAAATCTAGTCCATTAAGAGTACATTCCTCAAAGCATGCAATCAATGTGCACATGAAACAGATATCCAAAGGTGTTTGTATCCAGTAGCCACAAAATAAGAGGGCACTTGGTGGCTAATAGTTGACTCTAATAGCTACACATTATGCATGGAACCAACTGAGAGCCTAACATGTGCTTATATCAAAGGCATGAATGAACTCAAGCAAGTTCATCACCAACTCTCTAATGTTGAAGATGATGATACTTATTGTGGAGAGCTAGAAATTCCTGATAATTTCAAATAGAAGCCCCTAGAGTTAAAAACTCTACTAGCAGGCATGGAGTATGCATTTTTAAAAAATGTCAAGAAAATCATAATTAATGCAAATATTTCTCCTAAAAAAAAGATAAGCTATTGTAAGTCATCAACAAATGGCCAACAATCTTTGCTTGGTCATATCCCAAGTTGACAAAAATTGATCCAAGGATATGGAAACATTACATCTACACCAACCTGACCATGAAACCAACAAGGTAGCTACAAAGGTGGCTAAACCCAAAACTGAAATAGATCATCATGGATGAAATAGAATAACTCCTCAAGGAAAGGTTCATCTATCCCATCATGGATAGCGAGTGGATTAGCCCACTCATAATTATGCGAAAGAAAGATAGCAAGCGGTGGGTTTGCATCAACTTTAGGCTGTTGAACATGGAAATATTTAAAGATTATTTTCCATTGCCATTTGTGGACCAAGTGTTGGAAACTATCTCTAAGCATTACTATTATAACTTCTTGGATGGTTATAGTGACTATAACCAAATCCAAATCGCACCAGAGGATTAGGTTAAGACAACATTCATGAGTCGTTAGGGGACTTTTGCATATTGTAAGATGCCATTTGGTCTATGCAATGCCCCTACAACATTTCAATGCCTGGTCCTTAGTATTTTCCAATAGCAGATAGGTAGTGGGATAGAAGTCTTTATGGATGACTTTTCTACCTATGGGGCTACATTTGAGCAAGCCCTAACTGCCTTGAGCAAGTACTGAAGAGATGTGCTAAAACAAACCTTAGGCTTAATTGGTAGAAAATCCATTTAATGGTTCAAGAAGGCATAGTACTAGGGCATAGAATTACTCAGGCAAGGATTGAGGTAGACCTAAAAAAAATAAGGATCATCCAAAGAATCACATGCCAACCAGAGACAATTAAAGACATCTAATCATTCCTTGGACATGCTAGCTACTACTGATGATTTATAGAGAATTTATCTAAGATCACAAAGCCATTAGTTGAGCTTACAAAGAAAAATGCTTCATTCATTGAGACCAAGGGGTGCAAACATGCATTCCAAATACTAAAGGAAAATCTTGTATAAACTCTAATTCTACAAGCACCAGATTGGTCCAGACCATTTTACATAATGATGAATGCATCTAATTATGCTTTGGGAGCTATGCTTATGTAGTTGGAAGATAAAAAATGTCCATATTATAACCATTGAGTGAGCCAAAGCATTGTGGGTACACAGCTAAATTACACCACAACAAAGAAAGAATTAATGGTAGTGGTGTATGATCTTGAAAAGTTTAGGTACTATGTGCTTGGTTATAAAGTATTTGTGCACATAGACTATAGTGTCATCCACTTCCTAATGAACAAGGGAATGGTAAGCCCCCATATCGTACAATGGCTCATGATCTTGCAAGAATTCGATATCATGATGGTAGATCAGAAAGGGACTAAGAATGTGATGGTTGACCACCTCTCTTGGTTAAGATGGGATAATAAAGAGGAGGAAAGTCCACTCTCTAATCAATTTTCAGATGAACTCCTCTTTGCAAGAGAAATAAATGACCAAGTACCCCCAGAAAGAAAATGGTATGATGGCATCCTCAATTACCTTCTCACTCAGGAAATGCCACAAGATCTGGATTTCAAGAAGAAACATCGATTTCTTCATCAAGCAAAGTAATTCATGGAAATCAATAGACACCTTTATAAGAAGTGCACTGATGGCCTAGTTCATTAGTGTGTCCTTGATGAGGATCAATTGTATGTTCTCCAAGATGCTCATGAAGGCCCTTGCAGAGGCCACTATGCAAGGAGATACACAACCATAAAAATCCTAATGGAAAGATACTATTGGCCTACAAACTTTAGGGGTGCCCATCAATTTTTCCAATCTTGTAAACATTGTTAAAGATATGGTGGGATGATTACTTGAATGGAGGATCCTCAACAGTGAATTGAGCCACTAGAGCCCTTTGACACATGGGGCATAGACTTCACGGGTCCCATCACACCCATGTCCAATGGAACAACATATATCATTGTAGTAGTTGACTAATGCATCAAATGGGTAGAAGCAACAACTATCACTGATTGTACATCATCCATTACTACTAGATTTGTATGTTGTCAACAGGTTTGGGGTGCCATGTACACTAATTTCTAACAATGGAAGTCACTTCATAGATACCACTTTTAAAAAGTTAATGCAACACTTGGGGGTTAAACATAAATTAACAACACCCTATCATCCCTAAGCCAACGATCAAGAAAAGGTAACCAAAAAGGATATTACAAAGATCCTAATAAGGACCATAAGCAAATATAGGAGAGATTGGAGCACAAAACTCAATGATGCCTTATAAGCTTATTGCTAAACATGGAAACTTCTTATCCCATGCTTCCAATCCAATCTAAGCTTCATACACTCTCAACAACCTATGAACTGAATCTTGACCTAAGCCTAGCACAAAGAGAAAGATTAATCAACCTCAACATGCTAGATGAAAATTGATTAGTGACCCTATCTTTGAATGAAGTGCACAAGGTATTCAACAAGCAACAACATGACCTAAGAATATAGAAAGTAAAATTCCAATTGGGAGATAAGGTTCTCTACTAGAACCCCACACATGTACCACAAAAAATTAAGTTTCAAGAATTGTAGAAGGGACCTTATATAATTATTGAAACCTTTCACTTTGGGGCCATTATCATATACAAACTTTAAAGCACAAATAAAAGGCAGTTGGTCAAAATCCAACAAGTAAAGCTTTTCCATGAGCCTAAGCAACCTAATGCAACAAATACCCCGACAGATGAACAACCACTTTCAATTTTTCAGANTTCATTGGATATTTTACACTTTCTTATATATATATATATATATATGTATATATTGTTTGAATGTGGTTTTCAAACTTATGCTTATAAAAATGCTTTATTGTCAATAAGACATAGTGGTGCTATGGCTGCTACTAATGGTGGTTTGTTCTTTATGTTTTGTTTGCTAATGTCTAGTTTCTATTTTTGAATTTTTGTTTTGATGACTCAGTCATGGTTTCTTTTTCATGGAACAAGCCATTAGTCCACCACATCCACTCATTCACAAAATCTATGTTTTTTCTTATTTTGGAAGTTTTAGGTGCCTTTTTATTAAATAAACTCTTAATAAATTTGTGACCTTGTTAGTTTCTAGGATTGGGAAGGATTAAAAGGTTTTCATAGGGTGTGAATTCAAGGGTACTCAATACTCTTTGTACTCTTCTACTTACTTGGGTGCTTGAGTGTTTTTCATTGACTTAGTACCATTCTATGCTTCAATAATTGGAAGTCAAATAAAATATTTGCATGGTGTGTTTCCCATCCAAGAAGAAAAAAATAAAATCAAAATCAAAATACAAAAAAAAACATGATGGAAATTCAAAGCACACTCCTTAGACAACTAAACGAGCTATAAGCACTAGTTATGGGACTAGAAAGACATGTACCGATGCTTGAAGGCCCTCTCTAACTAAGGTCCTCTCTTACTTCCTACTTCTCTTTATGGAATGATGGTTGTTTTATGGGAGCACTCTTGTGTCTTGAGGGGGTGGATCAGTCTTGGAGTGGTAATGCGAAGTCACTGAAAGAGGATGGTTTTGGTTTGGACTACAGATGTATCTTCTTTGGTCATTTTAAACATGAACTCCATAAGGGGCTTCTTATTACCTCAATTTGGAAATCCATTCCACCTTCTCTATCATCTATCTATGTTATCCATAATTCACCTCATTGTCGATGTCCATGTTATTGATTTCATATCTTAGTATGACATATTTGAATTCTTGGGTAGAATCTTCTGGGTTTTACTCCTTAACTTTCATCGACCATTAGTCACCTCTAGGGCCCAGGGATAGCTTAGGTTGAGGTTATGCAAGGGAAAAAAGGGCATGTGCCTACTATGGGAAGGACCCACTTGCATATCCCTTGGTCAGATTCATTAAGTACCTTATCCCTAGGCATTCTTGCAACCTGAATCTTTCATACACCCATCTTTTGCATCACACCATGTGTTCCTTTACACATTTTTTTCATTAAATACCTTCTCAATAAAATTTTTCACTTTTTGAGCTTTCAAAGACCCTCTTCAATGAATTTATCATATTCTTGGCTTTTCTAGGATTCCATGGACTCCAATTTCATTGAAAATTTCCTTATATTTTTTTTAAGATATCAACTTTGAAGATTTTTGCTAATGGGCCCCATATATAGGGCCCCATCAACCAAGCGAACCCATATACAAGGCCTTGTATATGGGGCCCCATCAATGTAAGATAAAAATAGTATAAATAGGCTTGACCCCACTTAGAAAAGTTTACATTTTCTCATAAATGCCAAAGGAGTTTTTCAAATTTTTAGAGCCCAGAACCTTCCGAAGCCCATAATTTATAAACCATTTATCCAAATCACTCCATTCTTTGACTGTGCAGCTATTAGAGGTAAGCTCTTCATCATGGGGGCCACAAATATATCATTTTTGATAGAAAAATTTTCATGATTTTTTCTAACTCCCACAAAGGATTAACTGAAAAATCAACTATTAAATGCCAAATTTTAAGAATTAAACCTTTCCAACAAGCTCTAGTGACATTTATAATGAATAATTAATAAAATAATCAATTTTCCATGGTCCAACCTTAGCCAAAGTATAACTAACTAATGAGAAAAGGTATCAAAAAATGCAAAGTTACACATTATATGTACTAATTCATGGATGTGTTGTGACCGTAGATGGCACCAAAAGGGAAGCACACGTAGGAAGTAGAACCATACCAACAAAGGGAGAAATAGCCTCAAATAGGAAGAGGCCAAGAATAGCCCCAAGAAGAACCACTCATAACCCATGCCATAGGTCCTCTTAGGGAAGAGGCAGAAGTGGAATCTATTAGACAAATTCTAGAACTAGTAGCAGCAACAATAGAACATTCCCATCGGGATGATGTGCTAGCACAACTAGCAAATCTTGAGGTGACCTTAATAGAGGCTTGCCTAAATTAGATTAAATCAAGGAAGATCCAAAAAATAGTGCTTTTGGAGTTAAATTTTGGCCCTTTCCTTGAGCATGCACTAAGAAAAATATAGGACTAGCTAAAGGCCTCTTCCATGTGGCCAATCATCACTTCTACTGAGAAGTGGTATATAGGAGAATCATTCCTATTATGGAACAATAGGCAACCTAGAGAAAAAATGAAAATCAAGGACATCTTAATGTCCTATTTGGTGCAGGCCATTACTGCAATGCCTGGGTTTTCCAAAATAGGGGCAAACCTTATTGAAATTCCAATGTAGGCAAATCTAAACATCAAGAAAGAATGGATGTAATGGTGTTATGGTGTTGATTGTAAGGATTTTGGCATGCTCACACTGGTAGATAGGATTCATTACAAGATTATGGCCTTCCACCTCAATCCCACAATGAGGCTAAGAAAAATCACTGCCTTCTCTACCAAAGCATGCACAGCTCTAAGTGGGAGATTCCCAATCAACCTTTTACAGCTGATCTATCTAGAGATGGAGAAGCAATTTAAAGAAAATGAACATAGAAGGAAGGCACTTCCCTTCCCATGCCTCATCAAGAAACTCTGTTGAAGGGAAGGGATAATTCATTACACTAATGACACAATCAAAACTATTTTCACTACTAACTGGGTAAAAATGATGAAGGATAATATGCCTATCACAACTATCCAAGAAGAGGAGCAGTGACCACCACCTTTACCTACCACTTAGACAATAGTACCAGACATTTTTGTAATTGTCCAATGGTTGTGAGAATACAGAGAATGGCTCTTGAGTGAACATGAGTAATAAGCAAGCATGAGTGGTGGTGACCCATCCTTATATAGACTAGCCACAAGTCACCTTAATTAGGTGGCTTGAATAATCAGCTTGATGGATGAGGGTGGATCCATTTTCACAGTCTAAAGAATGCAGCTGCCCACAAGGTTGAACTCAAGTGCTAGAGAGTTTACAGTATCTCTCAGAGAATAACAGACACTCCTAGAAATCTCTGGGAACATGACAACCTTCTTGGTGCACTTGGAGGAGGATGAGGAGGCAACAGTTTTGGTGATGTAGCACTAGGGGCAAGAAATAACAAAAAAAGTGGTCACTGATCAAATTACCAAAATACTCAACACACTTGCAACATTTTCATCAAACATGACTGCACTTAAAGATGTGCAAACATTCGTAGGAACTACAAGTGGCAGAATAAATGTAGCACAATATGAAGAACTATTGGATTGATTGGTGGGAACTAGCAATTGCTTCCAGATGTCTTTGACCTTCTAGACAACATCACTGCAACCCAATCAGAGCTACTAGAGGCAAGGGACAAAAACATCATATTAGAGGGGAAACTTGAAATAGCTAGGAAGTGGAATGAATGTTTCATTGTGAAAGTTGCTGAATTAAGAGCCTAGAATGCCAATCTTGCATTTCTCAACCCAATAGTAATAAGAGATGATGCTATGGAATAGTTTCAAGCCAAGCATAAAGGGTTTGAGGATGCAATGGAGATGGCGATGTTTTATCAATCCTTAGTAGAGGCCACATAGCACATGATTTAGAAGGCCTTAGATTAGACCTGCCAAGAGACTATTCAATTAACTATAGAAACTTATTTCCTATGGAATGTTAATGTGCATAAGCAATAGTTAATAGATTTCATCCATCAACAATAGGAGTAACTAGCTAGAGCAAATATAGAAGTGAGAAGATTGACAGTGGAAAATAGAAATCTCTCCATGGAGGAAGTTCATGCCCTTTGCCAAAAAAACTGCAATTGAGGTAGCCACTTGGAAATTAGAGGCTCTCAAATTTGAGAGAGCTAAGGACCATTACAAATAGTAGTTTAGTTTACAAAAAAATATAAATGAGAAGCACATCTTATTGGTGAAGGTAAAGGTAAATGAGACCCTCCAAAAACTCTAGCAAGGAAGAAAGTTGTGGCAACCCATCATTGATGGGATAGACACCTACAATAAAGTGGAAATCTGCATGAAGAAGTTGCAAATTGAGGAGATGATAGAGTACATGGAGCTTGCCAATCTCTGTTACACAATTCTAGCCATGTTTACTATTGGATGGTCATGGTCTGAATTAGATAAGTAGGTGGCTAGCTTGTACTTGTTGTACAAGGCTGAGTTCAAGCACTACAAGGACACCAAGGATAAGCTTGCAATGGCTAATGCTAAACTCAAGGTTCTTAAGGCATGATTCATGAATCAACGATCAACTACTGAGAATCTAGCCAAGAGGATGAACAATTACCAAGAGCTATAGAATGCAACAAGGGCATTTAACATCAAATGTAAACAATTCACTACTTGGTCTATCAATGTAAAGAAGATGTTCTCAATAATGACCTATCTATGGGATGTTCCCATTCTAGCCCACATTAGTGATGTTGCAGGAACTATGGATGATCCCTGGAGCAAGGAGAAGAAGATGAAGGCATTGCTTGATGCCTTTCGCCTTCCATTGGAGGTTGTAGTTGTAACAAGATAGCCACAGCTGCCTAAACCACTACACGTGTCCAAAGTTGACAAAGGTCATTTAGGATCGTAGGAGCCACCACCACCTAGGACTGTCTGATCTTCACTTCCATCTTCACATCATCAAAGGATATGCTATCCAAGTTTTTGTAGTCATGTCATGGTGTTCATTTTTGTGTCGTGAACACCATAATTTTTTGTAATCTATTGATTTGTACACTCAGGCACTTAGTTTTTTCAAGTTAGTCATTTTGTTAAGAGTTAGTCAATAATCCCATATCTCTCCAATTTTGTAAAAGAACTTGAGGATGAGTTTTCATTCACTGGTGGAGGTATGATGAGCGTCAAAGTTTCATGTTGATGTGACCTCGTTGACAAGGCCCCATGTACATGGTGTTACCCTATCGATGGGGCCATGTTGATATAGCATTTGCTATGTTGATGGGCTCTATTGACAAAGCCCTAGAGCAAAAACTATAAATACAAGCTTCTAGTCATGTCTACAGTAGGATTCATTGAGTGTATGGATATTTATTCAAGCAGTGTTGTACCTAAGCATGATAGTGTGTATGGTAATAAATATGAGCTTCTTGATAAACCTTGTAGCATTCTAGATAGTTTAGATATTTACTCATGCATCTAATGCTTTTAGTTATTTATTTAGTGTTTTCTAGATTAAGCTAATTAAGTGAGATAAGCTAGATAGATTAAATAGATAAGTACAACTGCTTTGAGCATGGCACATATTCGCTTGGTAATCCCAACAACATTATTGCTTGGTACACCCAGTAGCATAGCACTTGGTAACTCAGTAGTGAATACGTGGGTTCAAGAAGTGTATAGAAAGTGGGACTGGATACTTATGTTAGGACTATCTAGAGACCAGTTAGTTAGTTACATTAAATTAGTTATTAAATTACTTCATTTCTCTCTTTAAGCACCAAAGAACATAAAACATAAAACAATAAAAATCATATACCTCGATTACACTTAATCATACCATGTGCATCACAAGTGTAATTGGGAAGACAATGAATGACCTTAGGGCAAGGTTCACAACCTAGAAGACTAGTGCACCGAAAACTAGAGATTCCATAGAATTTAATTGAATTGTGCATGAACACTTTGTGATACGTATGGTTGAGTGTAAGGGTACCTCCACCGCTCATCAGATATACATTAAAATACACTAGCATATACCACTAGTGATACTATAATATTAGATTGTGTTATATTATAAAATACGCCCTTATACTTAAGTACTAAGTATAATAAAATAAATACCAAAAATAAGATCCTAGGTTTGAAATACAAGCATGTTACATAGCAAGTGATGAGTCACACGTATCCCCTATGCCCAACCATACAAATCACAAGCATTCACTAGTGATCCAGTCAAACTCTATAGACTTAGTTATCCAAGTGGTCGATATTCCTAAATAGTGAATCATGTGGTTGCAATGTCATTATTTTCCTAACTCACACTCATGTGTTATCATTATGTATGGTTAAGTGTGGTTAAGACATATGAGGTATATTTTTCTAATTATTTTATGATATTTTTATCCTAATGGCTAGATGAGTGAATGAAGGTTTCACAATTAATTATCTAACTAATCAACTAATTTAGTAACTATCTTAACGTGGAGTAACCATTTCCACTTGTCATACACATCCTAAACTAGTGTCAATACTACTACTTCACCAAGTGGCTATTACTAAGCACACAAAATATCCATTTCTTGGATTACCAAGCATTAGCACATTATGCTTGAAGTGGTCATACTCATGTGCTTATGATTAATAACATTAATAATATTAATTACTTAATTATAGGCAATAATACAAAATGTAAATAAAGTAAAGTGCATAAACATAAAGTAAAGCTAGTCTAAGAGCTATAATGGATATAGGAAATCTCAATTTTATTGCCATTATGCCAATGTGTTTAGGTACATGGGCATTCAAATAAAACTCCATATAATCTCTTAGATCCATACTATGAGCACATAGAGGAAAAATATTCTAACTCTAGGAAAAAGAAATTGTAAGAGTTCAATTAAGATTATGACTAAAATGTGCCATAAATGCAAGGGATGCATGCATTTATATAGGCACTAACTACATCAGCATTGATGTATCTATGTCAATGCATCCCACCATGCATTAATAGGGATACGTTGACCAAGCTGCATCAATAGGGATGCATTGATGCAACCTATCTTATTGATGTTTCATCATACCCACTTGACTGATTGAAAACTCATTTTCAAGTAGAAAAAATTAAGATTGAGTTTTTTATAAAATTGGAAGGTATGAAACTTATTAATTGTAAGATAGGTTCATGGACTCTTAACTAACTCCGAGTGCTAGATTGTAGGAGATTACAAAAATTAGTGTCCATTACAAAAATGTTGGACACTTTACAAAAATTATAGTAGACACTTATAGGATTGTCAAAGACATGGTGAATTGTGATGCTAATGGAGGCTCCTATTGTGCTAATGACCTCTAATCTTATCTCATTACTAGTGAAGGTTGAGTGTGCCCAACTATTATCATTACTTTTGCTAGAAACTTGAAAGCATCTAGAAGTGCTTTCATTTTTTCCTTTTTTTCATGTGAGTCATACACAATCCATGTAGCTTCAGAAATGTGGACTAGTGTTGGGACATTCCATTAGCACTACATAGAAGAAAATAGTCCTTTGTGTTGACAAACTAGGTTGGGAAGATTTTGCATTTGATGTTGAACATCTTTACAAGGTTTTATAGCTTCTAGTAATTATTCATTCTCTTGCCCATGTTCTTAGCAACAAATTGTTAATCAATGAATTTTCTTCTGAGAACTTCAAGCTCCACGTTCATTGTTTTCAACTTTTTCTTTATCTCTTTGTGGAGATTAAATTTCACCTCATAGAGGAGATAGAAACTGGCCACCTAGTTTTCTAACTCTAACCTTGGCCTCTCTATTGTCCAATCCACCTTTGTGAGGGCATCGTACTCCTTGTGGTCTACTCCATAGCATCATTGGATCCAATTTTTTCTTAACTTCAAGATTTTCTTGTGTTGAAATTTCAGCCAATTTAGTACCACTATTTGGTAATCCAAGGGCCTCAACTAAGTAGGAAATGGTGATGTCCTTGATTTTCACCAATGCATCTCTTTAGCGATTGTTTCAAAATAAGTAGGTCTCCCCCATGTATCATTCTCCATGGTTGGAAAGAGTGGGCCACATGGGAGACCCCTACAATTGCATATAGATCTTTTCATCTGCTAGCTCCAAGAAGGATCCATAGTTCAACTCTTAGAAAATAGAACAATGGACCTCCTTAGTCCTAATTCTCTCCAAGAAGGCCTATGTTAAAGTGACCTCCAAGCTAGGCCTTCGCCTAAAAGCCTCATCTTACCTTGACTACTCAATTTTCCCTATGGGAATCTGGTGAACAGATTCCACTTTTGACTCCTCTTGAAGGAGTCTTATTGCATAGGTTTTCTTAAGTGCTTGTTCTTGGGGTTTTGTGGCTACTACTACTAGCCCCTTCCTCTTCTTGGTCACTTTTTCATAGGCTATGAAGGCCCTCCCACCTACAATCCTCATTTTGGTACCATGTGTGATCATAAACATAACCCATGATTAGCTTTTTAGTGCATAACCCTTAGTTATTATGATTTCCTTCTCATTAGACTAGGTTATGTTTAGGCTTGTTTGAGATCTTGGCTAGTTGGATTACTTTAATATTATTTTATTTTTTAGCTATCATAGTTTATGTGATGATTTTAACCCTTTATGGTAGTTGATTTTAATATTATTTTAATAAGTTAACCATGGAAAGCTAGAAAAATTTTGAAAAATTTTCTACCAGAAACCAAAGGTTTATGTCCCCCATGATGTAGAGCTTACCTCCAATAGCATAAGAATCGAAAAATGAGCTAAATCAGGTTAGTGGTTCCAAAGCTATGGTTCTTTGAACGTTTGTGGGCTTTGAAAATGGTAAAAACACCTCCTTCTTCTTAGAAAATAGATGCAAAAATGGCTAAGTATCATGCATATTTATACTATTTTTATGACATGTTGACAGGAATGCATAAACGGGGTTGTGTTCACTCATCCCACCACATTGATGGGGCTATGTCAACATAGTTGTTCACAACCAACTTTTGCATTTGGAAAATGAGAAATTTTGGATCAGTTTGGGGATGAAATAAGAGGCTAATGAAAGGTAGAAAAACATAGAATGATTACAATAGAATGGAAGAGTATACTGTTGGCTTGGAAAAGGAGTTTGCGTATGTTGGAATAAATTTGACATGCCAAAGTTAAGTGAATCTAGATGTTTGAATGTAATCAGATGAGATTGATTATGCAACTCGCCAATGAATAGGAATTTTAACTTGAGGGAGGCCAAAGGGAATGGAAGTGGATCCTCTCAAAAGTAGACTTTAACTTGTGATGCACTTACATGCCCTCATCATAAGAAGAACATAGGCACCAAGCATGATTAATGGTTGATGGGACACAATATTGCATGGGCTGCGATATCACTGGTTCACTAGTTCTAATTGAATGTTGCTCTTCTTCAAAGAAGGAAGGTTTCACACTATGTACATCTCATGTGAGATCAAATTAACACTGGAACTAAAGTCCAAAAGAGCTTCACAAGGTTCATTCCAACCAATTTGCAAGTAAACTAGGGGACTCCTAGGATTAGCTAATTTTCTAGGTAGGTTACTAGCTCAAATCCAATCAGATACAACATGTGTTAACATTATAGTATAAATTCAAGAGGGATTTTGATTTGAAGGGGACTCAGATAGAGAGGAAATAGAGGAAGTTGGAGCAGCAGGGTTACCAACCACCAATGTGTTTGAGGGCTTTGGTGGACTATGAGGTTGGAAGAAGGATCTTTTCTTTGTTCATGATTTCGACCCACTAGATGGGTTAACCTATTGCAGGTTAATTGCCTTTGTAGTGTTCCTTTACTGTGGTTGTGCAAGCAATTCACCCTACATGGATGGAGTAGGTAGTATTCCTCCTTAGATATGGTGATGGAGTAGGTGCAAGAACAAGAGGTGCATGAGGGTAGTAGGTGGTATTCCTCCTTGGATATGGTGATTGGTATGTTTTAGGAGGGTGGTGGTGACATTGGTAAGCAGCAATACGACCAAAGGAGTCCCTTGGAGATGAAGGTTGATGAACATAGTAACCGTAGGGATCTAGGTGCTCATAAGGGTATTGCTATCTTGGAGGTGGTAATGCCCATGATTGTGCTTGTTGCCATTGCTGGTATGCTTTGTAAGGTTTTGGAGGAGTTCCACTTGGATAGTATTATTGTTGTTGGTGGAACTACTGAGGATTGCCTTCTGGATAAGGAAATATTTTGGGAATTTTCCTTTGTGCAAGTCGTGGATGCAAGACATACATCCCAGATTCTTGCAAGTGTGATACAACTAGACAACATCTCTTACGATGTTCATACTAGCAGATATAACACCCACCATCATCATCTGAATCACTATCCATAGCCATCTCTATCACAACTATCTTACCTTTACCCTTAGATTTGGCACATTTAGCTTCCTTACGTCTCTGACACTCTCACTCACCACCTTGCTCCTTGGACTCTTTAGTAATTTTTAGAATAGCTTCAAACCTATTGTCCATGGAGTCCCATAATTGGTTGACCTTAGCCATAATTTCTAATTGCAATTTCACAAATGGCAAGGTTTTTTGATTAACCACCTCATCTCTAGTGAATTCATCCCCATGCAATATAGGCAAGGTGTGCTATCATATCTATAAATAAGAGGTGGCTCTCCCTTGTTTCCTCATCCTAGGCTAGACAATAGGGAAACTCTGGTAGATTGATCGCTCCAGAGATAGATTATTTTCCATGTGACCACAGTAGGAGTCCTAAAGTGAACGGATCTTTATTCGAGCAAACATTGTACCTGAACACAAGTTTGTGTATGGCAACAAAGATGAGCTTTCTGGATAAACCTTGCAGCACATGGAATAGGATTTTATTTATTATTATTTATTACTTGTTATTTATTACTTTCTCTCTCACCCTTATCTCCTAGTAACGCGAAATGAGTACGACTTGATTACGAGCATTTAAAGATGTATACGGATAATCAAGGAATGGATGCTCATCGCACTTAGGCTAGATTAGATTCTCTCAATCCTTTCCTCCTAGTTAAGTGCCTCAGTACGATCACTTCAAGCATGTGCATTACACGTGGTGATCCTAGCAACGATTAGTGTTTGGTAGCCACGGTTACATCGGTTCAGGGTGTGTACGGTAAGTGGGAATGGATGCTGACGCTAGGTTAATTTAGACTTAGTTCATTAGTTAGAGTTAGTTAGTTTCTCAACCCTTCACCCTGTTAGCATAGAAGACATAAAACATAAAAGACTATAAAAATCATAAACCTCAGACTTACTTAACCATACACCATGAAAGCTACAGGTCTGGGAAGACAATGAATGATTAACCCTAAGTGTTCGATAAGGTGTGTAGGCACTTAGTCTGTGGAGTTTGACTAGATCATGCGTGCTACGCTTGTATTCGTATGGTTGAGTGTAGGGGTATCTCACCACTCATCATTGGCACCATTGCCAGGGACTAAGTGTTTGTGCACTGAATAGAACATAAGGATATCACTCACATCATTGTGAGCTTAACGAACCTTCGGGTTAATCAAAAGGAAAAAATTTGTATAACGGTCAATTAGCATACCGATAAGACATAATGTCTTCTTCTTCTTCTCACAAGAGCAATACACCACCTAGGGGTAATATAAAGAACAGTCGAAAATCAAAGACACATAACCTAAATTAGCTAGTGCCTCAACAATATAGGGTGGAATATACTCATCCTAATGAGTATATACCTAATTTTACTTTTATCCTCTATCAAGATGAACAGCTGTGCTGGAGAGATTTGCAAGGTAACATCGTGTTACCTCCAGATCGAGCTGTCCCTAACATGCTTCTCCGTGCTTTAGCATAGATTGGCATGATTGAGTTATACTCTAAATACATTGCGGAAGATTTTGACATGAGGGATTATCATCCCACAACTTTACAATGTATGAGGGACTCAAGGTAGGAGAGCCAACATACACTGTTGAAGGGAAAAGGTCCGCACATCCTTAGTGAAATAGGAGATGATGGACTCATTATAACAGGTTCCCTATCCAAAGATGTTCCCCCTCCTAATGATAGTGAGGAGATGGGGTATCAGAACTTACAATCAATGATACATAACACTATTTCTGATCCCCATGAACACCAGCTATTCACAGAGGGAGCACAACATATGAAAAGGACGGGCACTTAGATCGTCACCACAATCGGGGCCACAGCAATCGAAGAGAAGGTAAGAAGCATCATCATGGTGATGGTTCCCCTTCTTCTTCTCCTTCGTCTCATCACTCACCCTCTCCTTCCACATTTGGGCACAACCATCATGAACATAACGGTGAGGATAAGGGTAGATAAAATGAGAGACCCTGATGAGAGAGTCAAGAGAGAGGACAAGGGCAAGAACGAAGGGAAAGTAGGGAACAACGAAGACGTCACAGGCATCATGAAAGAGATGATCATGACGAACCCCTACTGGCCACCCGAAGTATGCTTGACATAATGGAGACGATGAGAATCCCAACAAGGCATTTAAAAGATAGTTAGATCAAACACTTAGATATGAATACCATCCCACGCTTTGAAGGGGGATACAACTTAGATCCACAACATCATTTATAGGTGTTCCATGATGCCTGTGCCTTGCAAAAGATAGAGAATGAGTGGCAAAAACTTAATTTGTTTTCTAGGACACTCATCAAAGAAGCAAAGAGTTGGTACCGGTCCTTAGAATCGGAAGCCATCAAGAGGTGGAGTATGATGTTAGAACTCTTCAACGATAAGTATCAAACGTACTCTAGAGTGTCCAATTTACGTAAGCAGATCCAAGGCTGGAAGCAAGGTACTCATGAACCCTTGGATGCTACCATGGCCCACTACTACACATTGTTACATCGTTGCCCAGGCCATGGATACACTCAACGGGATCAACTTCGTCACATCGTGGATGGGTTAAGGCATGAGACAAGGAGAACCCTTGGGACTTATGCCCAAGGGACACTATCACAACTTAGAGCCCATGAAGTACATAGCTTATTGAAATAAGTAGCAAAAGAAGAAGGTGAGCTACGAAAAAGAGAGAGTGTGGAAGAATACAACTGTGATCCCTCCCTTTGGAAGAAGGGAGTGAAATTTTGTGATGAGGAGGATGAGTCACCACTCGAAGAGTTGGTGAGCTGAAAAACCTTGCCGATTCAAAAATTAACAACCAAAGTATCAGCTAAGGTAGATCAGTTGTGAGATTCCTTAGACTCTAGACTTGAAACAGTCTTGAAAATCGTAGAAGAGTCTAAGGAGGAATGAAGTAGTGACAAAGGTAAGACAAACCAAAGAGATTCAGGCCCTGCACATAACAAGGGTAAGGGGAAAATTACTATCTCTAATGAAGTTGTGGATTCTAACATAGATGATGACAGTGGATGTGAGATCTGTCATTATGACCATCCTAAGGGATGTTGTCTAATTATCTCACATTTACAAGAGTCTGGGGTGTATGCACTTAACCCAAGACTTAACCAATGGCAAACACCTCGAAGGTTAACTTATCTACAAGGTAACCCAAGGCAGTTCCACCAACCACTAATGTACTATCCAAGTGGAACTCCACCACAACCCATCAGATAACATTAGTAGTGGCAACATTCACAGTCATGGGGGATGCCACCGCCAACACAACAATACCCTTACCGGCAACCTGATCCTTATGGCTATTATGTGCAATAGTTGGTTTCTCTAAGTGACTCCATGGGTCACACAACTCCCCAACGTCACTACCAAGTTTGGGAGTACTTTAGGAGAACTCCTTCTCCTTCGGGAGGCACCCCACATACCTACCATCCTCCAACTCCATCCGCACCTCTTCCAGCTGTAGTTCCCATATCTCCTATTCCAATAATGCAAGGGGAACTCCCCACTCAACCGCAGCAACGTAACGCTGCGAGAACTATAAATATTCAACTTGCTGCTGGTTCTGGCAATTGTAAAAAGAGAAGACCATTCTTCAAAACCAGAAGCCCAGACAAACTCTCGCTACAACAAGTGATTGAGTTCACAACCATGCCTCCACCATCTAACACTTCAAAGCACCCTTCAGTCCAACAAAGTTGTACACATACGATTATGTTAACCCATATCGTAACTAACTGGATCAAGGTAGGACACCTTCCCAGGAAACTATCTGACCCTAGGAGCCCCTTAATCTATTTACAAATCATCGGGAACACACCACATAAGGCTCTTCTTGACTCAAGTTCTAGAGTCAACTTAATCTCAAGAGAAATGCATCAAGCCTAGAACCTACCCCAACTTAAGAAGAGCAACATTCAACTTGAGCTGGTTGACCAGTCCATCACCATTCCCTTGGGATTTACAGAGGACATCATTACCACTCTGTGTGGTTGGTCTTACCTAGCTGACTTCCTGGTGATTGAAGTTAACAACAACAAAGGGGGCTTCCCAATTATAATGGGAAGGCCATGGCTGAGTACAGTAGATGCGTACTTAGGGATCCACAATCTTTCCTTGTAGATATCTAAGATAAACATTTATGGAAAGATTGAGAAGAAGAAAGTTCCATGCATCACATACAGTGACTCAGAGGGTGATGACATGGAAGAATGTTCAGCATCTCTTCCATGTAATCGGTGTGCCCAAGAAATGCAAATCC
>MNCI01003306.1:68913-107893 GCA_015680685.1 Gnetum montanum | reverse complement strand
CCCCCCCCCCCGCCCCGTGTTTAATGAGGAGATTTGTGCCACTCGAATGACAGGCTCTATACATTCTATCATTAAAGCGGGCCAAGTGTCAAACAAGTGTGGTGGCACATTTAGTGCCATTGTTGCCAATGCATCGACAATAGCATTTTTGTTGCGTGGCACGTGTTGGGCATTGGTTATCACGAATTGCTTCAAGAGATCTTTAGCCATATCAAAGTAGGGTTGTAGGTGCACAGCCTTGCAGGCGTAGACTCCTGTGATTTGATTGATGACCAGCATCGAATCATCTCAGATTGCTAGGTGTTGAACGTTGAGCTCTCTGGCCGTCAACAATCCTATGAGGAGCCCCTCATACTCTGCCACATTGTTCATACAAGGAAAGGTCAAGCGGTAAGTCGATGGACGCACATCCTCAGGAGAAAGCGTAATAACAGTGGTAGCACTACCGCCTCTAGTGGTTGAAGCTCCGTCAAAGTATAATGTTGCTTCAAGGCCTGTTGGCACAGGGCTTAAACTGTGTACATGTTCATCTGGGAATTCTGGCTCTATTGTAGCTTGATCGTTAATCGACGATGTTGCTAGTTGGTCAGCTATGGCCTAACCTTTGGTGGGAGACTAGCCAACATAATGTAAATCAAACTCACCTGTGATAGCTTTCCAACGAGCTATCCTACTACTTTCATACAAATTGTTGGAGATAGCTCGTAGAACGTTACTACAGAAAAGATAATGCCTACATTTTTTAAGTGTGAAAACTAATGTCAAGCAATTACGCTCCACTTCATTGTACCTTGTTTCGTACGCAAATAGAGCATAACTGAGGTAATAGATAGGGGCTTCTGACCCATCGTTCCTTTTCTGGTAAAGTAACGCAGCTATAGACATGTTAGAGTCAGCTAGATAAATGTAGAAAGGTTGATCCCTTTGTGGCGAGAAAATCGTTGGTAAATGTTGCAGCTCTTCTTTTAAATTGTCAAATGCATGTTGGCAGTCATCGGTCCATTCAAAATTGACACCCTTCTTCAGAAGATGTTGCATGGGTTGTAATTTATCTGTTAATTTTGAAATGAACCGCCTGATAAACTAAAGCCTGCCCTGTAACCCACGTAGTTCCTTGAGATTTGTTGGTGGCTTTAAATCAACGATGGCTTTAACTTTGTCGGGGTCGACTCAGATGCCAGTCTCTAATACCACAAACCCCAACATGCATTCAATTTTGACTTCGAATACGCATTTCTTTGGGTTGAGCCGCAGGTCATGTTTGAGACATTGTTTAAGGACTAACTCTAGGTCTTCTGAATGATCTTCTGACTTTATAGACTTAACAGCTATGTCATCTACATAGTCGTTCTCTCTCCCTATGAGATAATCACTAAAGATGTATGTCATGGCTCGTTGATACGTTGCTCTAGCATTTTTTAACCCAAAAGACATCATGGTGTAACAGAAGGTCCCCTAGGGCATCATGAATGTTGTGGTCAATTGGTGCTCTAGGTTTATAGGAATTTGATTATAGCCTGAAAAATCATCCATAAAGGACAGGAGTGCATGACCAGCTATTGTGTCGATCAATTGGTCAATACTCGGTAATGGGAAGTTGTCCTTAATCGTAGCTTTGTTTAGATCCCGGAAGTCTATGCAGATGCGTATGCCTCCCATTTTCTTAGAGACAACTACGATGTTAGATACCTAGTTGGAGTAATTGACTGCGTGAATGAAACCAGCCTGGTACAGCTTGGTGATTTCATCACGCATTGCTAGCGTGATTTTTGGCTTAATCTTTTGTGCCTTCTGTCTAATTGGCGTGATACATGGGTCTAAGATTATGTTGTGCTGTATTAATCTCGAGTTTAAACCTGGCATGTCTTCATATGACCACGCGAATACAATAGCATTGTTTTGGAGCACTTGGGTTATGTCACTTTGCATCTATTAGTCTAGAAGGGAACTAACCCTAAGAGTTTTATTTTCACCTTTGTGCGTAACCACAGAGACCTCACTGAGAGGGTCCTCGGTTACATCACCAGCCTCTAGGTTGAGTGTTTAGGCTAGATGTTCTGGCCAGTCTAGGGATGTTTCCAATGTTGCTATGGTTGCGTCATAAAGGGAAGGGTCTATTTTTATTAGCGTGTGATTAAACTGCCTAATGATCTTCCCATGTGGCCCTATTAAGGCTAAGGGTGTGGATAAAGCTGCATCCATTTGCGAGTGGCCCTGCAAAATCGTCAAAAACGGAAGTTGTTACATCATTTTTTCGCCAATCTGTTAAATGATAAAATTTTATTTTTTTTTTGCGTTAGAATTGCATGTTAGAAAAGTTTCTAGTTTAAGGTCTTAGTGGACCGTTACAAATACGCATAGTTTGTAAAAAGAAATGCTGAGCTAAGCTTCCTAGACGCTAGCGTATGAAATGAGATGAAAGGTGCAACATGGCACGTCTGGCGTGTCGAAATGGTTGGATTTGGATTTTGCACAAACTGTAGTTAATGAGGCCGAATTACGAGGTGATAAGCTATGCATTAGTTTAGGGTCATTTTAGATCGTAACTCGCGTGATATCTGCAATATTAATGCCCAAATCTTTGCGTTTTATGTCATAATGACACCCACGTTTCAGGAAAGTTCCACGTCAATCGGGTAGAAATAATTAGTTGGTTTTGAGCATTTTGTTTATAAACCAGTGGTTCATACTCAAAATAGGTTACCGATATCGCAAATTTGGACCTGGTTATAGCGAGAACAGAGGTGAGCAAGGGGTGAGCAGACGATTTTACGAGGACTTTGTTCAATTGCGACCTTTGCAACAATGGCACCCAAGGTTAAAGGAAAGAATGCTAAGTTGGCTAGGATTGACGAGATGCAGGAGAGTTTGCAGCGGATTTCATAGACCAGAGTAGAAGCTCTGGAAGTTACTCTGCTTAACCGATAAGTCGTTGTCCACCCTTTTACGCTATTGTCATGTTTGTTGCAGCGTCGTGGTTTGTATATTTTGGGTTCTCTTGTTGTATCAGGTGTTAATGTCTATTTGCACGAACTGAACTATTGTTATGAAGGCTTAGATGATATGGAATAATGTTGTGTAAAGCTAATGTACAATGTGTAGATGTAATGTATTCAGAGTTCTGTAATAATTATATATTATGCTGGAGTAATACGCAGTATTTGCTTTCATTGCCGTTGTCAGGGATAGACCTTGAGCTGTTACAAGGGTTTAGGCAGTTTTGGCTATGCGCCTCTAGTATACGTTGTAATTTTCCAGGAATTGTGCGAGCCCTAGTGTGGCGTAACGAATATTGGTGTCTAGCTTTTATCTAACAGTAATACATTTGTATCCTACAATATTATGCTAAAGCCCATCCTAATCATTTTGGACATCGTGGACGTTCTGTGCTGCGTTCATGTCCCCGCGGCCAATGTTCCTCCTCATGCTCTTCTAAAGGAGGAGGCGATGTGGTTCCGAAGAGACGCATGGGATTTTTTGCAATTTTTGCTTCACAATTACAGCGTAATCGTCTGGTCGCATCTACCAGGCAATGTAGCTGCTGCTATTTTAGAGATGTTATTGGTCGATTCGACGCAGAGCGTCTTAGCATTTCTGTTAGACGGCGCGATTGAAACTGTGCGGGTGCAAGACCGTGAAAAGAATGTTAAGGGTTTAAGGCATTTAAACTAGATCTGGGAAATGCCCAGGTTTAACTATTATCACGCCTATAACACTTTGTTTGTAGCCCATCATCCCACAACCTACTTCTAGAATCCACCTGGTACCATGTATTACGCAGGCGAATAAGTTTCATTTCACTTCGTAGTATTGTAATGCTAACTACTATTTAAATGCGTATTGAGCGTAAAGAGTTGTTTATATTCCCTGGCATAGGTTTTTTATCAATGAAAGCGGTCTTATGGGCAATAATGATACATTGTCGTTGGCCAAGAGGGCTATAGGGGAGTTTACCTCTATCAGCAACGTGCAGGCTGCTGTCATGAAACATCTGCCATTCGAGATCCCAGAATACCCTACCTATTATGCTGACTTCTTTTCTAGGTGCAAGAAACTTAGATGGTTGGATAGGGAGTGGACTTTGGATCCTCCCCTTACCATTGTAGATGTGCGAAGGAAAATCCCTCCATTTCCTTTACCTTTCGGGCCTGGTAAGCTTTGTCGTAATGATGAATTATATCAGTGTTTTTCAATGTGTGATGATCATGTGAAATTGTCTCGGTTTAACAGTGGTTTTGTGTTAATAGTCAAGGAATCACAGGAGATTACGATCATGGCTTCTAGTCATGAGGCCAGCAGTCTCTTCTTCCATTATGGTGACATAAAGGAGGCACAATGCTAGCTCGACCATAGAGCGGCCCCAATTGTAGTAACCAATAACATTCGGGAAGCTGGATTGATGGACCTTTTCTTGGCCATAACCCTTGATGCTACTACAGGTGAAATGTTGACCCTAGTCACCTCCTTTAGCGAGGAAGCCAAGCATCTCTACATACGCGTACGTAATGTGCACGTAAATTTTGACATTGACACTCAGCTGTTTTCTGATCTCTTTAGCTTCCCCTTCGACAATTTTCCTATAGATGAAAAGTCAAAGAGGAGCTCCAAGCTCTAGAAAGAGATAGAGGAGTGGTTGGGAGTTCAGAAAGAAGCTAAGGGGATCCCCGACGATAAGATTGAGTTGAAGGTGGCCCATACCATTTACCCCCTTTTTCGGGCCCAAGCCTTCCCCAAGACACTCTCGCAAGGGAGATTCCTCACCATCAAGTAAGCCTGAATTATGCGAGAGGTCTTAGAGGAGGGGACACGATTCAATTGGGCGAGCTATTTTGCCAAAGGCTTGCGCGTTGAGATGGTCAGGCTTCGCCAAAAGCTTGAAACCCATTTCAACGTGCATTTTGCCTTCTTCATAGCCTATTTTCAGCATTTTTCCGAATTTCTGGTGGTCTCGAGGAATGGGGTCTGGGTGCAACAAGACCGTAGCCAGATTTCCAAACCATGGATTTCCCATATTTTCGGCACTATCCAGTCGCAAGACCCTCCTGAGGGGATCGAGGAGTCGTTGTCGGTAACAACTAGAAGTATGGAGGCATCTTGAATGCAAGGACAAGATAGTGTAGGTGGAGTGCCCCCCTCTTACACTGGTGATGTGTCGAGGGGGAAGTGCCTGGCTGCTGAGATAGTGGATTTGTCAGTGCCATAGAAAAGGCCTTGTTTGAACGAGGGATCTCCCGAGCCAGCGGGTGGTGTCAGGAAGAAAATGCAGATTAGGTTTTAGAGGAGCAATCCTCCAGGCGGTAAGTCGTGAAATGCGTCAATGGTTATGATTTGCATAGAGATGTTGTTATATAGTATAACATTTGTTGAGCAAAAGTGAAATCTTATGTTAACTAGTCATGTTGTATAACAGTGAGGGAAAAGGTTGTAGACCAGTTGACCCCTGAAACAGGGGCTATGGTCTTACAGCGTGGAGAAGGGGCCTCAATCTTAGAAGAAGAGGCCTTAATTAATAAGGCAAGGAGTGCACAGCCTCTTGCGCGTGAAGAGGAAATAGCTGTGGAGGATGCCGAAGTCCTTTTAGCTAGAACTAACTGAGGCAAGTGGTTTGTTACTTGATAAAATTAATTTTTGTTTCTTTACGACATAGTAGTAGATCCTAAACAACTTCTACAGGTTGTACTGGTCATCGTAATGTCTCAGTCATACCTTTTATTCTATGTAACAGGTGACCAGAGTGTGCCTTTGACAACAGTGGCGACTCAATCCTGGAGCAAATTTCCTGATAAATTCACCTTAATGGAAGGCGTCGCTCAAGATATGATTGGTCGCTTAGAGTGAATCAATCCTGAAGCTAGTATGCTACAATCATTACGTAGAGGTTATTTTACTATGGCATTACGCTACCTAATTATGCCTAACTATTATTTTCTATGTTATTAGGAGCTTGCCTCAGATGGGACCCGTCAAAGCCTATCGATTTAAACACCATTGAGCCCTCATCAGAAGCGAACTTCATGCCATACAACATTTACGATGAGATGCATAAATATGCTTTATGCTCAACTCGCTCCTTATGGGAATTTTAAAGCGTAAATGAGGACCTTTCGAGGAGGTTGCAAAGGTCGGAGAAGGAGAGAGTGGCGTTACACAATGAGGTCGGGGATCTAAGATCACGGAATGAGTTCCTGCAAGCCCAGGAGATGGGAAGCGAGGACTAGAGGACAGCTATCGTTAACTACGCCCGTTATTGGGCTGTTGTCAAGAACAATGTCCAAACTAGTCGCGAACTAGTTGAACAACGTATGCAAATGGACCTCCTTGCTCAGAGGAACCAGGACTGGAAGGATTATAGCGTGAGTATACAAGAGTGGGGGCAAACGCAAAAGGATCATAAACATGTTTATAAACGGGAAAGCGCTACCTATCGTCAACATTATAGGGACTCTGCCATTGAGGCCCAATCCCTTCGGCTGTTTCTCGATGTTATTGGTGCTTCCAAGGCACTTGAAAAGTTCCATGAGCAAGTGATAGTGAGTGCCTCTCTGGAAAGGAAAGTGACTCTCCTTGGAGGTGAGACCACCATCCCTTCTTTCTTCTCTAAACCATCTCGATGGACTCCCGTGGAGAAGGGGAAGGTCAAGGATGGAACTAATCTAGGGGACGGGGTTTGGTCTGAGCTCACCGAGGACGAAATCATGCGATGTTTATGGATTCGCTTAGAACAAGTCCCCTTTGCTGCTGATGCAGGACCATCATAGGTAAGTTGCAATATTATTGTATTTTTGTTATACCTACTTTTGACGACGATGTTGATATATGTATCATGTCTGATCGCAGGAATGACCTAAGAAGATTCCTCAATAGGATGAAGCTAACGAAGGTGGTAGTCCTCGTGAAGAGGGTTTACAGGAGATAAAGCATACTAAAGGCCCTCACGAAGAGGACCGCCCTTATGAAGGGGTTGCTCGTGCAAAGGGTGGCCTCTATGAGGACGACCTCCTTGGAGTAGAAGTTGAACTAAGGGATACAGGAGATAGTGGTAACAAGGGGAATACGTAGTGTGGCTGAATTAGCCTTGAGTTTTATTGTGGTGTAATGAAACAAGAGACAATATTTTTTTCTTTTAATGTATTTGAAACAAGTTTCGATATTAATTTTAATGTTCTTTTTGTTGTTTTCTCTTTATGTAAAGCGTATCGTAGGTTTTGACATTATGATAAATTGTGATTAGTTTTAAGAGCGTACCGTCAATGCGGTTACTAGTTTGAAGCCATTACGGGCTATTAAATTGTCCAAATGTAAAGCGTAAATGAAATTGGTAGTTTACAGCTATTTTGGGCTTTTGAGTAGTTTAAGGTACCAAACGTAAACAAATTTCTAGTACAGATCATAAAGGAAATTCAAGTACAAAGCGTAAATGACATCGCTAGTTTAAGGTCGTTTCGGGCCTTGGATAGTTTAAGGCCATTTCAGGCCTTGGATAGTTTAAGACCATTTCGGGCCTTGGATAGTTTAAGGTCGTTTTAGGCCTTTTTTAGTTTATGAAGCGTAAATTAGATTCAGGTATAAAGCATAAATGAAATTTGCGTTCCAAGCGTAAATGAGATTTAGATACAAAGCATAAATGAGATTGCTAGTTTAAGGCCATTTCGGGCCTTTGCATAATTCGAGTAAAAAGTGTAGATAAAGTTGCTAGTTTAAGGCCATTTCAGGCCTTTGCGTAATTCAAGTAAAAAGTGTAGATAAGGTTGCTAGTTTAAGGCCATTTTGGGCCTTTGCGTAATTCGAGTAAAAAGTGTAGATAAAGTTGCTAGTTTAAGGCCATTTTGGGCCTTTGCGTAATTCAAGTAAAGAAAATAGAAACGTAAAGCTAAACACAAAGATAAACATGAGCGTAATGAGACTAGCTAGTGGAAAGCTTAAATGCATGCGTAAACTTAAGAAGTATAAATGGTAAACGTAAATAGAATGGATGATGGTACCGTAGTAGTTAGGCAACATTGTTTACTTACTAACTTTGTAACTGTTTCTTAATTGCCTTCATCTTTAACGATGCGTAAGGATGGGGACATTTATGACCCTTCTCTTTTGCATCATAGTCTTCCCCTTGGAATGGTAGTTTAGCCCAAGTTAGGCTATCATCAACCACTGTTTCGGCTTGTTCAAGTATTCGGGTAGGGGATTGATTCTCAGGCGTTTTGATTTCCGACCCTTGTTCTGTCTCTATATTATTAACAGCCTGAGGGGTTATTTCATCACCGCGGATAACCACTTCTCCTCCTGCGTAAGGCAAATGGATCTCCTAATGAATGGGTGATGAAACTGCCCTCAGTTGGCCTAACCAAGACCTCCCAAGAATCAAATTGAATCCAGGCATTTCCTCGACCATGATGAATGTAGCATCTGTGGGGAACTGGTCCCTTGCCACAAAGTTGATGTGGACGGGCCCTTTGACCTGCGCCCATGCCTCGTTGAACGACTTTAGGCATGACATCATTGTAGGACTGATCTGATTGATCAGGCCTAATTTATCCACTATGGGATAAGGGATGACATTAGTGGTCACCCCATCATCTACATATACCCTCTGTATTCAGTGTTGGCTGACCCGGATGGTGATGAACATGGGTGTCGTTGACACTTGACCCTTAGGATTGTCCTTAATGGATTCCTCACGAAAGGTCAACGGGGTGGGATCTGGTTTTTTAGCGGCGGGGGGAAGCATAACAAAATGGATTGCTTCTTTGTCCGTCGGTAGGCTTTCGTCCACAGGTATGGATGTTAGCATGTGAACCATAGCTTCACGATGTGTCTGCGATGTCATGAGCAAGTCATAAAGGCTCAATGTTGTATTTTTTTACTTCAGAGCCTATTTGACTTGTGCCAAGGCATCGAAGAGATCTCGCCCACGATCAGGTTGCTTGTCACCCTTTTCCTCTTCCATTCGTCCTAAGAGGCAAATTTTGCAGGGAGGAGTGACATTTGGTCGAGGGTTACACTTCCTTTGGCCGGGAGGGGATAATTGCGTTCATGTGACCTTGTTGTCTTTAGTGAGCGAGGCCAAGGGTATAGAAGCAAGGGGTTGAGGTTTGGGAAACCCCAACGTAAGAGGACCCTTGGCAGCATCAATAGTAACAGTAAAAGGGTTTGACTTAGAAGACTACCCCTGCACAGGAGGGGCGGTTGATAGTTTTGGCACCCTGATGACTAAGGGTGCCCTGGGTGTAGGCGCGGGCGGGGCCATGACTTTAATGACAACGAGCTATCGAGAAGTATTCTGAGACGGAGTTCGAAGGATGAAAGGCTGCCTTGGAGTGCCACTCGTCGACTCTAATGGACCTGTTATTTGGGACGAGTGAGGATGCATTCGCAACACGAAAGGCTACCTCGGCTACATCTGATTATCGCCCTCTGCTCCTACCATGTTGATTGTGTACCCTGCGTTATTTGCATTCAACGGGTCTTGGTACACATGCATGGCCTGGTTTTCCAAGTGTGTCAGGCTACTACTATCTAAGATCAAGTTGCCTTGATCTATCAGACGTTGAATGTCATGCTTCAACGCCCAGCAGTAGTCTGTGTCATGGCCACACAATTGGTGGTAGTCACAGAATCGGTCTAGCTTAAAGTTCTTGGGAACGGGCAGTTCATTAGGTTGGGCCAAGGAGGAATTCTTGAGTAACTCACAGTGGTGCCTGTGATGTTTCAGAGCCTCCTCGAACACCACCTTATGTCGGATGTGACTGGTTCCCAATAATTGCTTCAGAAGTTCTAAAGGCTTCATAGGTAGAGTTGCGTAATCTGAGTGATCTTTACGCTCAAATTTCAGCCTTGGTTGTGGAGGTGCTTTGAGGGCAGAAGGAGCTTCTTGATTGGTATCATTTGAGCTAGTTGTCAGCTTGGTTGGCTCTGTAGTTATTTTCTTGTTATTATTATTTTTCTTCTTGGCCCCTTCAGCAACAGCCGCCACTATCATTGTTGTGGCTTTGCCTTTATCCTTACCCTTGCTATGGGCATTCTTGTAGACCATGTATGTCAGATCTTTACTAGCCTTCGCCGCGTCTTGGATGCTCTTAGTCTAAGCAAAGGCTTGGCTGAGGGAACGGGGAGCAAGGTAATACAGCTTAGACTTGATAAAGTTGTTGAGTGCTCCCTTGAAAATTGCCAGTAGATGGGCCTTCGCGATAGGTTCATGGATTTCATTCAAGGTAGCGCTCCATCGTTGTATGAACTTTTGGACTGACTAGAGTGGGTCTTGTTTAACCCCCATAAGTTGGTCTAGTGTGACTTCTGGCTTCAAGTTGTATTTGAAGTGAGCCACAAACTGGGTTAGCAACTCTTCCAAAGTTGAAATAGAAGCGCGTGGAAGTGCTCGATACTAATCCAAAGCTCTACCCGTTAAGGACATAGCAAAGACACAAATTATAGTATGCGGCCATTGTTGCAACAATAAGGACTCTGACCTAAAGGTGACGAGGTAGGTGTTGGGATCACCTTCCCATTGTATTTTGTGAAATAAGGAAGGGGCATCCCAAGTGGCAACGACAAGACAGGGACTGCTGGACTAATAGGATCATCATGGTAGAAATCCATGACTTGTACCACGTCAGAACCAGCAGCCTTGAGGTGCTTGACCTCCTCTGTAAGGGTCTGAATAAGCTAGAAGGCTTGATCGAGACCCATAGATGACAAGGTTGTCTGTGGAATGGCTAGTGGAGCTGCACCGGGGGGTGGAACAGAGGCAGCGGATTGGCCGATAGTCGGTGCTATCAGAATGGTCCTTATAGGTGGTGCCTCTTGTGGCATCCACCATTTGGTAGTTGGTCTAGATGGGGTAACCACCGTCAGCTACGCCATTGGGTGTGTTGTTTGTGTAACCGGGGTCATGAGCAACGATCTTGTAGCTAGGTTTAGTGCTTGTGGGACCTGGCTTTGATGATGGGGATGATGGGGTATGTGCGCAGGCTGCATAGTGAGAGGCATGTTGGGAGCCCACCATGTTGTGGTGGCTATCCCAGTCATGTGAGTCAGGAGCAAGGTTAGTATTGTAGGTAATTGCAATGTAGGTGTTGCATGTACATGTGGTGATGTAGGCGCAGGCACACAATGAGGTGGGTTAGGAAATTGCACCTGCTAAGGAGTGATCTGTGATGGACCGTCACTCAGGAAGATTGTCGAGGAGAGAAAATGTAAATGAGGTGAATGCGGAACTCGATTGGTGTTAGATAACGTCAAAGGTATAGTGACCATGAACAAGGGATTCACGCGAGACGTTGTGGAGGGAGGGGCCATGGTGAAATCAGCATGACTGCCTCCTTCAGAGTGAGATTCTAGATCGTCTTGCCCATCGTGAAGTGTTTCATCATGGAACAAGGTGTCTAGCTATTCTAGCGACGTCTTTGCCATCAGCATTTGATCTAAGATCCACCTTTGTTGCTCTTTCAGGGGTATGAAAGTGCTAGGCGTAGGAATGAGTTCTTTCCCGTTGCAGTACATGAACTTGTATTCTCGTTTTTCCTGGAGTTCTTATGGATACAAGGGGAGGTTTGCTGCTATTTTAGCGCAGAGGAAATTCTAGCTTTCCCTGCACTGGGCCTGTTCCTCAGGCTCCTTGTTTTGTAGCTTGAGGGAGTGGCATGGTCGCACTAGACTAAGTGGTTGCTCGACCATAAGAGGTGTGACTTGCATGGTCCAAGGGTTTTCAAGGCTAGCAGTGTCAACGGCGATAGTTGATGTAGTCATTCTCTACGTGATAGGTAAATAATGACTATGAAGATAAAGGTCGGAAAGACAAAGGAAAATCGATGTACTAATCAAGGCTTTCTATCTTGTAGGATTCCAGAGGAATCGTTGGAGCAACCGATCTGCACCACACAATCCTGTAAACAACCTCAGAGGTATTACGTTTACACTGATTGACAATGGGTACAGACAGCTTATAAGGCTACCCATAAAATGTGGATCAGAGGTTCAAGCCCTCCTTCTAGCACCAGAAAACTGTAACGACGGAAAACGTCAGTCTCTAAAAATACTGAACGGAAGTCTGTGTACACAGTTTTAACCCTGGATCTGTGTGAGGGCTGTGCTGGAGAAAGACGAATCCGAGGTGCCCTGAACGATCTTGTCGATCAGACAGGGACTTACTTAACCAGTAAATTTTTTTTGGTAATAATTTGATGGAAAAATGAAGATCCTTTATAAGGCAATGCAATGTTGTTAATTCCAGAAATAATTGAGAATGATGTAAACGATTTAGATGTGATTTCCAGATCTATATAAATAGGATGCAAGGAATCAAATTTGTATGGAATATGATTACAAAATCTGGGATTTAATTTATGAACACAATATGTTTGATACAATGGTTACAGGTGGGCTTCGGTTTGGACGAAGCACATGCCAGCAGCAAGAAAGTTATCTAAAGATGAAACAAACGAGAGGTTAATCTACCTTGTTCTAGCCAATCTGGGTGCAAGGAAGTTGGACCCCGAGGAGAATATTAGATAGCTGATTGTTTCTGATCTAGAGCTCTCGCCAATCACCTTCGATGTTCTCACAATAGCAGATCCTCTTTTTTTCTCTCTTGCCAATCTTGAAAGAGAAAACTTTGTCAACCCTTTGATCTTCGTCAACTGGAGCATTTATAAGGTTAAGATTAGGAGAAAAATGCAGTTTAGGTGACGCGTGTCCTGAACCTGCAAAATGTCATTGATTTGATGTGGTAGTCGCTAAACCTTACGACGCCACACTACCTTACGCTTTAAAGTGTAATGCGTCATAAACTGGGAGTTTGGCGATAGGCTACTTCTTGATTATGCAACAACACGCTGGAGAGTGTATTGCGTCGTACAGACTGCTGCTACTTTTATTAAGCCACCGTTGTCCATGCTTAAATTACGCTGTGCTACGCTAGATTACGCTTCGTAGCATAATCCAGCGTAAAACAGCGCACCTGTAAAGAAAAACAAAGTGTTTGTTGAAGCCTTGAACATTTGTCATCCCTGATGTTTATGGTGTACTATTTTCTAACATTATGCTACATAATGCGATGTTATGCTATGTTGCGTAATGCAGCGTAATTTGCCAAAAAGTTAAAGTTTTCGAAATAGAGAACTTTCCAAAGTTGGAGGTTTTGCCGCCGTGCATCCGTCACTTTGCTCCGTCTTCTGGAATTTGCTTGTGCTATGCTGCGCAGTGTGGTGGGACAAACCCTTGACTGAAAAGGAACTTGCTATGCCACGCCTTGTTGTGACCCTTTGTCTAAATCACCGATTTTTTGCTGTACGACTGAGGCCTTGAAATTTTCACGGTGTTTCAGAGACAAACTAGTATAGTATCATTCTTACCTATATCCTCACCCAACAAATACCATAAGAGTTAAACCTTAAGAAGAAACAACTATTTCTTCACCGAGCCAAGTACTTTATGGAAATCAATGGGCAACTTTACAAAGTGTGTCCCAATGGCTTGGGTCGATGGTGTGTTCCCGACATAGATCAACTGTGAATTCTCCAAGATGCTCATGAGGATCCTTGTGGGGGTTGTTACACTAGGAGATGAACAACCATCAAGATCTTTCTTGCAAGATATTATTGGCCTACATTGTTTCAGGATGCCCATCATTTTATCCAATCTTGTGAGTGTTGTCAATGTGATGGTGGAATGACTACTAGAATGGAGGGTCTACAATAATGGATCCAACCATTAGAACCTTTTGACATTTGGGGAATTGATTTTATGGTGCCAATTACACCAATGTCCAATGGAAAAGCCTATATCATTGTTGCTATTGATTACCTAACTAAATGGATAGAAGTAGCTACTGTTAAGGATTGTACATCATCTACAGCTGCATGATTTGTTCAACAACAAATCATAAATAGGTTTGGTATGCCTTGTGCACTTATTTCAAACAATGGTACCCACTTCATAGGTGCATCTTTTCATAAATTAATGCAACACTTAGGGGTTGAGCATAAATTAACTACACAATACCACCCCCAAGCGAACAGTCAAGAAAAAGTCACCAATAGGGAGATTACAAAGATATTGACAAGAACTGTTAACAGGTTTAGGCGAAACTGGAGCACTAAATTGAATGATGCTCTTTGGGCATACTGCTCCTCATGGAAACTCCCTATAGGCTACTCTCCCTATGAGTTAGTGTATAGTAAATTACCAATTCTTTACATTCAAACTAAGCTTTATACACTATCCATGGCATGTGACCTCAACCTTAACCTTGATCTAGCACAGAAACAATGGTTAGTAACCCTTAACTTGCTAGATGAAAACCGATTAGCTACCCTATCATCTAACGAATTGCATAAGGCCTTCAATAAACAACATCATAACTTAAGAATTAGGAAAGTTAAATATCAGCTAGGAGATAAAGTTCTCTACTAGAATCCCACACATGTGCCACAACGTACTAAATTTCAAACACTGTGGGAAGGACCTTATATTATTTATGCAACTTTTCCTTCAGGGGCCATGACAATATACAAACCTGAGATCCTAGATAAGAAACTGTTGATCAACGTACAACAAACCAAACCTTTTCATGAGCTTAGGATAGCTAGTACACATGCCTCCTCTGTTGATGAACAACCTTGCTCACTATTTTGGATCTCCTCCTTCCAACTCAGTCATGGGGGAGATGGCCACCTATGCTAACCATTCTAGGCCCTCAGTTCTATTTGAATTTTTTTTACACATTTTTGTTTTACACATTCTTTCAACTTTTCTTATTTTTTTTTTACACATTCTTTCAACTTTTCTTTCTTTTTTTTTACACCATCATTCATGTTTTTATTGTTTCTTTGTTTGCTTGATTTACTTTTATTCTTCATCTCATAAGTGCTCATGATGGTGGATTGAATTATATCATATTGATTACTAATGTTTGGTTTTTACCTTTGAATTATGATGCTAATATTAAGGTATGGCTCTTTTGGTAAAATAAGCAATGAGTCCACGCCATCCACTCATCCATACAACTCTATGGTCTCCTTTGGCTTGGAACTATACAGTCCCCTTTTTCTAAGTAAACTTATTAATGAATTAGTGGTTGGGGATTTTTCAAACTAAGGAAAGACTCAAAGAATGAAAAGGGTGTGACTTTAAGAGAATTCGATGCATTGGTGCTAGCCATTCTCTTAGGTGCTTAGATGCTTTTTCTTGGGTTTTTTGTTGTTCTGACATTGTTCAAATGTTAGGAAGCTAAGTGAATAAAAATAACTCTTTGCATTATGTGGTTCTCATGCATAAGCATCAAAAAAGAGAGAGAGAAAAAAAAAAGAGAAAAAAAAGAATTCAAAGCACACCCCTTAGACATAATAAAGCAATATGGGCTACTAGTGCTAGTTATGAAACTAGAAAGACATGTTACCCATGCATGAAGGTTCCCTCTAACTAAGGCCCTTTCTCACTTCCTACTTCTCCATCTCACTCTCCTCGGGATGGTGGTCACTCTTTGTGAAGGCATTCTTGTTACTTCAAGAGGATGAATTGGCCAGGTGTATTGATGTGAGGTCATTGAATGTGGGTTTGAGTCTAGATTTGGGATGAAGTTCTACTCAGTCATCTTAACCATGAAATACATAAGGGGTTTTACACAACCTTGTTTTTGGGATTCCATTCCATTCTCTCCTCTCCATCTTTCTTCCCATTTTCCACCTCATTGCCAGTTTTAACATTAGTCCGTTCTAGGTTGATGCATTATTTTTCTTTGCTGAATTCTTATGGGTAAGTTTTTAACTCTTGCTTCCAAATGACATTCCTAGAGCCTATGGACTCTTTGGTTTGTGGGTTTTTCAGGGCATAAAAGGCATGAGCCTGCTTTGGGGAGGACCCACTAGCATTCCTTTTGATGCATTTGTTAAGTTCTTTTCCTTAAACATTTCCTGCAATCAATCATCTCTTGTTTCATCCCCATCCATGACATCCATTTTATTGGCGTTGTCGTTGTTATTTTTTCCCATCTTTCTTGTTCCTCATATTTTTCCATCTTATAGCTACCAGAGTTTTTCTCTTAGTCATGGGGGCCCTGGCACAAATTTTTCAATTTTCTCCATTTTACTATTTGCCTAACCCCTACACCTTGGGTAGTCACCTGTTATAAATCTCCAAACCAATTTCTGCCATTACCACAACTCAGCCAATGTGCTTCATATCAAGGCAAGACATCAACTACATTGTGTATTATCTATCCTTAATCATTTGTAACAGTGTTATATGTGTAGATGGTGATCATACAAACAATGGACTAGGCTTGGAGGAAGCACTCAAGATGGATCGAAATAGGAGCATTTACGAAAAGAGCAAGTTTGGTGGCATGGCTATGGATAAATAATGGAAGGCATAATCTCAACATTGGCAGCAACACGCTCCATCTTATTTCTCTCTCTCTCTTTTTCTCTTCAAGCTACCAAATAAATGCTTGGATGTCATTTATATATGAGTGTTCACCACAATGGTTATGAACACAAATGTTGTAATATGCTTATTGATCCTTTCACTGGGCACATTGAGCCTGTCATCCTATTCCACTATCAGTTGTCAATTAGTCAATAATCCCATACCTTCCCAATATTTTGTAAGGAACTTGAGGACAAGCTTTCATTCAGTCATGGGGGTATGATGAGAGCAGTTACTTTAGCAGTTATTCTAATTATTAGAGTAGTTACTCTAGCGGTTACTCTAGTAGTTACTCTAATTATTAGAGTGGTTACTCTAGCAGTTACTCTAATTATTAGAGTGGTCACTCTAGCGATTACTCTAGTAGTTATTCTAATTATTAGAGTGGTTACTCTAGTGGTTACTTTAGTAGTTATTCTAATTATTACATCAGTTACTCTAATTATTAGAGTAGTTGCTCCCAAGCCTATAAATATAGTGCCTAGGCGCACAATTGGGGAAAAGTATTTTTAGCAATTAAGTAGTAAAACTCTTGTAGTCTATTTGAAAGTTAGAGTATTTTCCAAGTGCCCACAGCAGGAGGTCTACATGTCGATGGATCTTTATTCGAGCATTGTGTACCTAAGCACACCTTGTGTATGGCAATAAAGACAAGCTCTTCGATTCATACATGCCGCACTTAAGATTTATTTTCTTACTCATTTCTTTTATTTTATTTTCTTATGAATTTATTTTTTTTATTTTATTTTATGCACTTTACATTTCTATTATTAGCACAGCAATTCATTTTGATTAATTAAGTAAATCATTAAATTACACAAGCACGACCACTTCGAGCATGCGTGTAACACTTGGTAACCATGTAACGATTAGCATTTGGTAATCCCAGTAGTGTTGCACTGGTTCAAGATGTGTATGGCAAGTGGGAACAGATGCTAGTGTTAGGATTAGTTAGAACTTAGTTAATAAGTAGTTAAGTTAAATTAGTTACTTAGTTACCTCTCTCTTTCCCTACTAGTGCAGGACATAAAAACATAAAAGCTATAAAACATCATATGCCTTAAGCTTACTTAACCATACAATCATGACATACAAGTAAGCTTTGGAAGACAATGATCAACCAACCCATCCTTGTTCCACAAGGACACATAAGCACTTAGTCCTTGGAATTTGACAGGATCGTGCATGAAACACTCGTATTCATATGCTTGAGTGTAGGGGTACCTCACCGCTCATCAATTACATAGGGAAAATGACATCTTTTTATATGAAAAAGTCTCTTAGGGACTTGTAAAGGTAGTTTTGGTTTGATCATCTAATGCAATACAAATTTAGTTATAGCTACTATAACCATCTAGAAAACTGTAGTAGCCATGCCCTTCGATACTATCCAACACCTAGTTCACAAATGGAAATGGAAAATAATCCTTAAAAGTTGTCATATTCAATAGCTTGTAGTCCATACAGACCTTTAATTTACCATCCTTCTTAGGTACAATGATGAATGGGCTAATCCACTTACTATCTACAATAGGATAAATGAATCCCACCTTAAGAAGCTACTCAATTTTATCCTTTAGAACTTGCTTCAACTTAGGATTCAACTGCCTCTGCAGCTATCATTTTGGTTTCATGGAGAGATCTATGAAGATCTAATATTGGCATATCCTTAGGTTAATTCTTGTTAGTTCATAATATGACTAGGTAAAGGCTATAGGTCATTTGTTAACCACTTTCTATAGCTTCTTCTTTGCACTTGAGTAAGATGTGCATTGATGATTATTGGCTTGCTATTACCAAGATAAGCATATTCTAGATCAATAGGTAAGGCTATTATCAATATAAGCATATTCTAGATCTAATATTGGCATATCCTTAGGTTAATTCTCGTTAGTTCACAATATGACTAGGTAAAGGCTATAGGTCATTTGTTAATCACTTTAATTAGCTTATTCTTTTGCACTTGACTAAGATGTGCATTGATGATTACTAGCTTGCTATTATCAAGATAAGCATATTCTAGATCAATAAGTAAGGCCTTTAGTTCAAGAGGCTTCTACTTAAACTATTCTAAGATCTCCAACTCTCTCCACCCAATCCATCTCAGTCTATGCATGGAAGAGTTGGCTACTAATTTTCTCTATTTCATTCATTTACTTAACATAGGTACTTGTACAACTATTTGTTTGTTCCATTCATATTTTTGAGTTCATCCCACCCTCTTTTGTCAGCCACTAGGCATCTTCCTATTTTGTGGCTGCTACATCCAAGCACTTTTAAACAATAGATGACTTGACATACTTTTTGCATGCTTTGATTGGATGTATTTTGTATTGCCCATATTTTCTACATGAAATTACACCTTATATCACTATATGCAATGCATGGAACTTGCTTCTTCTCTAATTTTTCAAATTTATTTTCCTTGGAAATTTCCAAGGAAATGTCTCGAATCTCCATCGTGGCATCAATTGTGCTAAGACAAGCCCTTCTTATTATAATAGGAAAATCCCCCTTGTAGTTATCAACATGGATCACAAGGAAGTTTACAAGATAAGACCACCCATAAACAATGGTTACAATGTCCTTTACTAATCCCAAGGGAACAATGATGGATTGATGAACAACCTCTAGTCTAATGTTGTATTTCTTCAATGGAGTCAAGTTCAAGGTCTTGTAAATTTCCTTTGAGATCAAATTTTCTCTAGAAACTAAATCCAATAGAGCCTTACATGGATCATTCCTAGTGATCTGTAAGTAGATAAGGGAACTCTGAGGATTAGACTATTTCCTAGAAAGGTGCCCACCCTTGATCTAATTACTAAAATCCTAGAAAGGATGCTTGATGGTTATTTTAGAAGGAATGAATGCAATACTAGTAATTATAGGTGTCTACAAGGATTTTGGTAAACTATTGGTCCTAAAGAAAATTCTCTTTCAAGGTTTAGCTTTAGAACCACTTAGATGGCTAACAATTGTAAGTTAACAACCCTCATTACATTTCTTTGCTACAACTATGGTGGAATCTCATATTCCATAGATGAAGCAGGTGGTAAGGGAGTGGTGTTTAATGATGCAAAGTTGGGTGATGGATAGGGAGAAGGTTAAGTAGAAGAAGCATCAAGTTGTGAAGTATGCATTCAATGATATTCTAGAGGGTAGTAGTGGTAATTAAAAGGGTTGTAGCTTGTAGAGCCATGACGAGATATAAGCTTTTAGACATAGTATTCATAGGGATCCAACTACCATTAAGGATACTATTGTTTGAGTGGTGGCATCCCCCACGACTATGGATTTTATCATTAGCGATATTGCTCTTAAGGTTAAGGTGGTGCTTCACTCAAATAGTACTATTTTTTGTGGAACTACTACATTGCATTATCTTAAGGATAAGGCAATCTCCTAGGTGGCTTCCTTTTTGCAAATTTTGAATTCAAGAAATACATCCTAGGTTCTTGCAAATGCAACATCATAGGACAACATTCCTTGGGATGTTCATAGTGACAAATATCACATCTACAATCATTAGTTTCAAAATCTACAACCTCATCTATCATGGTAGCATTATCTTTTTGTTATGGATACCTCATATCTGTATCTCTTCTTCTTTTGTCTTTTTCACTACTTCTTTGCTTTGCCTTCTCCTCTACAATTTTCAAAGTAGTTTGAAATTACTTATCTAAAGAGTCTCACATTGTATCCATCTTAGCTAATATTTCAGAGAAATATTTTTGTATTAGCAAGGTCTTTCTTTCTATCACTTCATCTAGTAGTGTGTCTTCTTCTATATCATAGGAACATACCTTCCTTTTGTGAATGAAGGAATCTCTACTATACTCTTCTACACTCTCTCATTTCCTCAAATCCCCTTCTTTCTTGGCCACCTATTCTATTAGCCTTTGGATCTAATGGGCTCTCATCTTAGAAAGTCTCCCTTAGGCATAGACCCCAACAGTTTTTCTTGTTTTGTTTTGAAGCCCATTTATGATATGGTGAAGTTGTTCCCATTGAAAGAACCCATGGCCTAGGCATTAGTGCCTTAAAGAGTAATACCTACCTAGGGCTACATCTAAGGACTCATGATTCCCTTACTTCCATCCTTGGATGTGCTTCCTCAAGTTACATAATTGGGAGTATGTTTGATATTTGTCACTAAATAGTTATAACATTGTACTCCATTAGTGAATGGATTCCAGTTCCAGGAACTGGTAACAACTTTCTACTTGTCTTATGAGTATCATTAGGAACAATTTCAACTTTTTCTAGTTGTTTTCAATGTTTTGTAAGGCACACGCATCATGGAAAGCTTGTAGATGATGTTGTGGATTTACATTATATCCCTCCTCAAACTTGGAAATATTGTTCATTTCTAACCATTTAATCATGCTATTCTTCTTATGCCTAGTAGAAACTTTAACTACTTCTGAAACATTCAACATGTTTCTAATGGTCAGTAATGGTTCATCATCATCATTATGTCCATGGTGGTCCCTATGATGATCATGCCTCCAATGGTGAGTTTTGCTATGCCTTCTTTCTTAACGATGTTCTTACTCTTCTCTTTGATGACTCCCATCCTAGGTCCTATCATCATGATGGGACCACCTATCATCTTCATCATGATCCCAACTATTCTTGCCTCGACCTCTGTTGTAGCTTCTCCTATCAAAGTTTAAGGATGAGGAGGATGATAAAGACAAAGGACTAGGAGAACAGTGCCTTCTACTCCATATTTTTCAATCCTTGTCCTAGTCCTTCTTTTTATCTTTTTTCTTCTCCTTATCATTCTTCTTATCCTTAAATAAATGACTATGATATTTTTCTTTTGAAGCTCCCTAGCCTTTGGACCCTATCTTCCCATCACCAAGATTTTCCAAGGTTGATTGCAACCATTGGTGAAGGGTATCCTCCTCAAAGAAGAAAGGAGAATCTATATATTCTCTAATGAACATAAATGAAATCCTTGCTCTCTTTATGTTGCTACAAGAATAACGGTATCAAGATGTGCTTGTCCTTAGAGGCTTCATAGTAGGCATCCATGCATTTTTCTTTGTGAAGTTGCACTTTAGTAGGCTAGTAGTTCCTAGAGATTTGATTCATCACTTCATATTTTGGCCCTACTACTTCAACATCCAATCTCATGAGTAGGTTCATGAGCAAAGTAGGAATGGATCAATTAGGAGGTAACATACTACTACCTTCCATATGTCTCCAGCATAATTGCTCATCTTGACAAAGAATGAATGTGATGTCTAGATAATAGAAATCTAGATGGGTGTAAATAATTTTCAACTATTGAGGCTTTTCACTGATAGTTTATAGCATCCTCTCTTGTTACCTATTATTTTTTCATCACATGGTGGATATTCCCATGAGCAAAATCCATTGCAAAAATAGATGTATGTGTGCCCTAAGATAATATTACTATTACTATGAGAGATATTTCATTCTATTCTCCTCACAACATTGTGGATCTAGAACTTAGAAGGGGGGTTAAATAAGTTCTCCAATTGAAATTGCACCTGTCACACAAAAACACCAAATTTTACATGGTTCCCCAACTTGGGTACGTCAAAACTCGAAGGGTAGAATGCATGCATACCTTTGGACTTTATTTCTTAAAAAATATGGTTTCAAGGGTACCACACCCTGCATAAGCTCTAAGCTCCGCACTAGAGTGTTTTGTCACTACAAAACCACTCAACCCTATAAGGTTCCAATAAGCTCAAAATGTGGTTTCAAGTATCCCACAAACTTTACAAAATTGAGCTCCACTTCAATGTGTTTTGATGCTACAAAACTACTCAACCTCGTAAGTCCCAACAAGCTCAATGTGGATGCCTTCTCACAAGAAGCACATCAACCCCACAAGGCTATAAGAAAAAGAAAAAGACATAAGGAAAGAATATAACTAAATTTACAAGTCCTTATCATTGAATCTTAATACAACATACAACCAAGAAAAAATTGTGCTTTGAAAGGTATCACACCTTGTATAAGCTTTGAGCTCTACACCAAAGAGTTTCATCGTTGTGAAACCACTCAACCCTGCAAGGTCCCAACAAGCTCATAATGTGGTTTCAAATATCCCACAAACTTTACAAAATTGAGCTCCACTCCAAAGTATTTTGAAGCAACAAAACTACTCAACCTCGCAAGGTCCTGACAAGCTCAATGTGGATGCTTTTTCGCAAGAAGCACATCAACCCCGTAGGGCTACAAGAAAAAGAAAAATACACAAGGAAAGAATAGAACTACATTTACAAGTCCTTGTTGTTGAAGCTCAATACAACATACAACCAAGCAAAAAATGTGGTTTGAAGGGTACCACACCCTATACAAGCTCTAAGCTCTACACTAGATTGTTTCATCACTATGAAACCACTCAACCCACAAGGTCCTAACATGCTTAGAATGTGGTTTCAAAGATCCTACAAACTTTACAAAATTGAGCTCCACTCCAAAGTTTTTTTATGTTGCAAAACTACTCAACCTTGCAAGGTTTTAACAAGCTCAATGTGGATGCCTTCTCACAAAAAGCACATCAACCCTGTAGAACTACAAGAAAAAGAAAAAGACATAAGGAAAGAATATAACTAAATTTATAGGTCCTTGTCATTGAAGCTCAATACAGCATGCAACCAAGCAAATGATGTTACTATCAAGAACAAAAATACCATAGCATAGATAAGACAATAATTGATCTAATGTGAGCAATGCTTGAATAATTTCCAAGATTTTGGTATCTTCTTGTAGCATCAAAGTTTCTAAAAACTTCTTAGAATTCGTGCAATAACTACCACATTACTATTATAGACATCTCCTTCAAAGTTGGGATGCCTACCTGAGATTGGCCTTAATTCAAGAGAGATGTCTCACTAAAAAATGGGACATCTTCTGTGGGAAATCTCTAGGGAGACATCTACTATAATGTAGAGACATCTATTACTTCTAGGATATGTCTCATTATCTTTTGGGCTCTATCTTCTGAGGCTTTTTCCTATCAATTTTCCTTCTTACCAATCCCTTGGAGCATCTTCCTTTGATTTGTAGCCTTCGTTTTTGTCCATGCTCTCATCTTGGCCCATGTACTCTTCACTTTATCTTTTCATTGTAGATCTTGTTTCATTGAGTTCTTAGATCTCATGTAAAGTTCTCATTCATGTCTTGTGAACACATTATCCACAACAAACATTCTATGTTGTCCATTTTCCTTAAGGTTTTGACATACCAAAAGGTCAACAAATGCTTGTGTATGAATTCACTAGTTACTAATATTTCATCAACTTAGCAAAAACTAAGTTCTCAGCATTAATGCCAATGATGAGTGGTAGGTATCACCTATGCCCAAGCATACAAATCACAAGTGTTCACTAGCAATTTGGTCAAACTTCATGGACTTAGTTATAAAGTGGTTGATATTCTTAAATAGTAAATCATGTGGTTGTAAGGTCATTATCTTCCTAACTCACATTCGTGTGTTATTAGCACATATGGTTAAGTAGGGTTAAGGCACATGATGTATATTTTTATAATTATTTTTAAGATATTTTTATCCTAATGGCTAAATGAGTGAATAAAGGTTTAATAATTAACTATCTAACTAATCAGCTAAACTAGTAACTATCCTAATATGGAGTAACCATTCTCACTTACCGTACACATCCTAAACTAGTGTTAATACTACTGGGTTACCAAGTTGCTATTATTGAGTGCACCAAATATCCACTACTAGGATTACCAAGCATTAACACATTATGCTCTCTAAATGGTTGTACTCATGTATGTATGATTAATAACATTAATAATATTAATTACTTAATTACAAGAAATAATGAAAAATTCAAGTAAACTAAAGTGCATAAACGTAAAGTTAAGCTAGTCTAAGTATTGCAATGGATATAGGAAATCTCAATTTTATTGTCTTCATGCCAATGTATTCAGGTTCAAGGGCATTTAAATAAAACTTCATACAATCTCTTAGATCCACATTGTGGGTACTTAGAGGGAAAATATTCTAACTTTAGAAAAAAAATTATAAGAGTTTAGCTAAGACCATGACTGAAACATGCTATAAGTGCAAGGGATGCATGCATTTATATAGGTAATGATTGCTTCAACGTCGACATATTTGTGTCAATGCATCCTACCATGCATCAATGAGAATGTGTTGACAGGACTGCATCAATGTAGACTGTATTATTGATGTTTCATCAACAAGCATAGCTACAACACTAATTCCTTCTTCTAAAGTAACAAATACTACCACATCAACATTAATAAAGAGATTAGCAATAGTCAAACAAACACAAAGCATAAAGTGCCTATAACTCATGGTAATTCTTTTGACAAGTCTTAATGGTCAAATCAATGGGAACCCCAATATAAGCTAATATAGTCATCTCTCTCTCTCTTTCTCTACTGCTGACTATCACAATAGTGATTTATGCCAAGTTGCCCATTTTGTTGTTGTTGATTTGGTTCATTTTTGTTAGTGTTTGTTTCTAGGTCTGCATTTGCTTTTTTCTTTTTCTTTTTTTTTCGTTTCTATTTCTGTTGTGTTTTCTTGTGCATCTGCTGCATTTACATTGGAAATTACTGCATTGTTAGCCATAGTCTCACATGAGATTCCCCCACATAGGATAGTATTTTATGGTATGGCATTGCTCAACGTCCGCCAATACCAAAATGGCAACAGCACTAAGCAGTCTTGTGAATGATGTCAAGAGCACAACAGGTCTCTTCTAGGCTCTACATTCAAATAATTGGATCAGCCTCCTTGCTTCTTTTATTCTTTTTCTTCCTTCTCCTCCTCTTCTTGCTTTTTCTAATTAATTTGAAGTTAATTTATTTCCTAATTAAGACAACAAGGAACATGGAAAATGAATTTTAGGCTATAGAGGTGAGGTGGAGAAGGAGGCATTTTAATTATGAATGGTCAAGCTTTTTACCATTTGCACAAGCTTCAAAAAGTATTTAAAGTAACACCTAGCATAGAAAAAAATTAATTGAAAAAAGAAAGAAATTTTTATTGGCTTTTATGTTTTTATCATTTCTATGATTAAAAAGTAAAATGTGTTGCACGAGATAAAGGAAAGATCAATGGTCAAGAATCACATCAATGAAGATGATAAGAGCTAGTCTATGCATGTAGGGAGTAGAAAGTAAAAAAAAAATTATGTTTTGTTTAGCATTTAGGTGTTGTATTCTCTCTCTTTTTCTACTGCTGACTACCACAATAGCGATTTATGCCTACTTGTCCATGTTGTTGTTGTTGATTTGGTTAATTTCTGTTAGTATCTAAGTATGCATTTGGTTTTTTCTTTTTGTTTGGTTTCCATTTCTGTTGTGTTTTCTTGTGTGTTCGCTACATTTATGTTGAAATTACTGCACTATCGACCATAGTCTCACACAAGATTCCCCCAAATAGGAAAATATTTTTACGATATGACATTGCCAAGCATTTGTCAGCACCAGAACTAAGCAATTCTACGAATGATATCAAGAACACAACAAGCGTCTTCTGGGCTCTACATTCAAATAACCAAATTAGCCTCCTTGCTCCTTTTCTTCTTCTTCTTCTTCCTCCTTCTCCTCCTGCTTTTCTTAGTTAATTTATTTCCTAATTAAGATAGCAAGGAACATGGAAAATGAATTTAAAGCTATAGAGGTGAGGTGGAGGAGGAGGCATTTTAATTATGAATGGTCAAGCTTTTTACCATTTGCACAATTTTGAAAAAGTCTTTAAATGTAATGCCTAACATAGAAAAAATTTGATTGAAGAAAAAAGAAATTTTTATTAACTTTTATGTTTTTGTCATTTCTATAAATGGAAAGTAAATTACATTGCATGGGATGGAGGAGAGATCAATGATTAAGAACTATTTCAATGAAGATGATAAGAGCTAGTCTATGCATGAAGGGCGTAGAAAGCAACAAAGGAAAAACTTTACTTTTGTTTAGCCTTTAAGCATTTTCTTTTCTCTCTCTCTCTCTCTCTCTCTTTGCTATTAACTACCGTAATAGCTATTTATGCCCAATTTCCCATGTTGTTGTTGATTTGGTTCATTTTTGTTAGTGTCTATTTCAAAGTCTACATTTTCCCTTTTCTTTTTGTTTGGTTTATGTTTCTATTGTGTTTTTTTGTGCATCCGATGCATTTTCATTGAAATTACCACACTACCAGCCATAGTCCCACACAAGATTCCCCCAAATAGGATAGTATTTTTATGGTATAGCACTACCCAATGTCTGTTAACACCAGAATGGTAGCAACACTGAGTGGTCCTGTGAGTGGTGTAAAGAGCACAACAAGCCTCTTCTAGTCTCTGCATTTAAATAACCAGATCAGCCTCCTTGCTCCTTTTCTTCTTCTTCTTCTTCTTCTTCCTCCTCCTCCTTATACTTTTCCTAATTAATTTGAAGTTAATTTATTTCTTAATTAAGATAGCAAGGAATGTAGAAAATGAATTTAAGATTAGAGAGGTGAGGTGAGGTGGAGAAAGAGGTGTTTTAATTATGAATGGTCAAACTTTTTACCATCTGCACAAGCTTGAAAAAGTCTGTAAACATAATGCCTAGCATAGAAAAAAATTGATTGAAGCAAAAAATAAATTTTTATTAGCTTTAATTTTTTTATCATTTCTATGAATGGAAAGTAAAATGCATTGGATAAGATGGAGTAGAGATCAACAAGCAAGAATTATATTGATGAAGATCATAAGAATTGGTTTATGCATGGAAGGAGTAGAAAGCAACAACGAAAAAATTTTACATTTCATTTAGCCTTTAGGCATTGTCTTCTCTCTCTCTCTCTCTCTCTCTCTTGCTTGCTGACTACCCCAACAATGATTTATGCATAGTTATCCATGTTGTTATTGTTAATTCGGTTCATTTTTGTTAGTGTCTATTTTCGAGCCTACATTTTCTTTTTCCTTTTTGTTTGGTTTTCATTTTTGTTGTGTTTTCTTGTGCATCTACTACATTTTCATTGAAATTATTGCACCAAAGGCCATGATCCCACATGAGATTCCCCCAAATAGGATAGCATTTTTACAATATGGCATTTCCTAGCATCCATCAGCACCAGATTGATGACAACACTGAGTAGTCCTGTGAATGGTGTTAAGAGCACAACAGACCTCTTCTGGGCTCTGCATTCAAATAACCAGATAGGTTTCTTTGCTCCTTTTCTTCCTCCTCCTCCTCCTCCTCTTGTTTTTCCTAACTAATTTGAAGTTAATTTATTTCTTAATTAAGACAGCAAGGAACATGGAAAATGAATTTAAGGCTATAGAGGTGAGGTGGAGAAGGAGGTGTTTTAATTATGAATGGTCAAGCTTTTTACCATTTGCACAAGCTTGAAAAAGTCTTTAAATATAACACCTAACATAGATAAAAAATTATTGGTTTTTATGTTTTTATTGTTTCTATGAATGAAAAGTAAATTGCATTGCATGGGATAGAGGAGAGATTAACAGTCAAGAATTACATTGATGAAGATGATAAGAGTTGTTCTATGCATAGAGGGAGCAAAAAGCAGTAAAGAAAAAATTTTACATTTCATTTAGTCTTTAGGCGTTGTCCTCTCTCTCTCTCTCTCTCTCTCTCTCTCTCTCTATGTGTGTGTTGTTGACTGTTACAATAGCAATTTATGCACAGTTTCCCATGTTGTTGTTGTTGATTTTGTTCATTTCTATAGTGTCTATTTCTAGGTCTGCATTTGCTTTTTTCTTTTTGTTTAGTTTCTGTTTCTATTGTATTTTCTTGTGCATCCACTGCATTTTCATTGAAATTATCACACCATCAACCATAGTCCCACACAAGATTCCCCTAAATAGAACAATATTTTTATGGTATGACATTGCCCAATGTCCATCGACACTAGAATGGCAATAGCATTGAGCAGTCCTATAAATGGTGTGAAGAGCACAATAGGCCTCTTCTAGGCTATACATTCAAATAATTAAATTGGCCTCGTTGCTTCTTTTCTTTTTCTTTTTCTTCCTCCTCCTCCTCTTGCGTTTCCTATTTTTGCTTCTCACCCTTATATGGTGTTCATTACTACTAACAAAACTAGGCTCCTAGATTATCAGTTGTAGTTTAACGAGCAATAGCCTCACCCTCACATGAACTTGCTCAATCTCTTCCTTCTTCACATTCCATGGTTGCAAACATCACCCACAACCCTAGCAACGCAAGATCTATCCTCCATTACTAGCTCTAGCATTATGACTTCCACCCTAAGAGGTAGCTTTAGCATTACCAGTAATAATAACAACAACAATAGTAGTAGCAACAACTGCAACTCAAGGAGGAGATCCCCGATGACACCAAAACACAGAACCTCCAAAGCCAACCTCCTAAGCAAACCCAACATCATCAAGGACCAATGGATAGCCGAAGAAGATAGGTATATATTATAAACCACGTAGAAAATGATTAGCTTATTGCTTCTAGGCTTTTGTTACAGGTTTTGAGATTTCATTGTTGAGGTTCCTAAGGTTCTGAAGGACCTTCGCTAACTTCAAACACATGTTATGGCTGAGGCAATTGTGGCTATCCTATTGTGGTTGTAACTTCCAGTGGAATGCAAAAGGCATCCAGTAATGCCTACATCTTCTCCTCCTTACTTCAAGGATCACTCATAGTCCACATGGCATCACCAATGTGGGCTAGAATAGGGATATCCCATGGACAAGGCATTACTAGGAACAACTCCTTAACATTGACAAACCAAGAAACAAATTGTTTACATTCGACATTAAAAGCCCTAACTACGTATAATAAGTATGAGCTGGCCACTTTCTTCTTCAGTTCTGACCATAGCCGTCCAACAGTCAACATAGCCAGATTTCCATATTGAACATTAACAAGCTCCATGTATTCTTTCATCTCTTCAATCTACAACTCCTTTATGTAGATCTCTACCTTATTGTAGGCATCTATCCCATCAAGGATAGGTTGCTAAACTTCTCTTCCTTGCTAGAGTTACTAGAGGGTTTCATTTACTTTTACCTTCATCAACTAGATGTGCTTTTCATTAACTTCTTTCTATAGACCAACTTGATCTCTCTAATGATGCTTAACTCTATCAAATTTGAGAGCCTCTAATTTCTAGGTGGCTACCTCTATTTCAATCTTCTAGTGAAGGACACAAACCTCTTCCATGGAGAGGTTTCTGTTTTCAGCTACCAATCTCCTTAGCTCTATGTTTACTGTGGCTAGTTGCTTTTGTTGTTGATGGATAAATTTAATCAACTATTGTTTATGCTCATCAACATTTTTCTATAGTTAGTTGCACATTCTCCTGGTAGGTTAGATCTAAGGCCTTTTAAATTTTGTGCTATGTAGCCTTTGCTAAGGGTTGATAAAACACCACCATCTCCATCACACCCCCAACCCCTTTCTGTCTAATGTGAAGCTATTCAAGAGCTTCATCTCTTATTAATACTGGGTTGAAAAATGCAGGGTTGGCAATTTGGGTTCTTAATTTAGCAACTTCAGTAGCCAAGCATTCATTCAACTCCTTTGATGTTTCAAGTTTCCTTTCCAAGATGATTTTTTTCCCCTTACCTCTAGTAGCTCCAACTATGTTGCAGTGATACTATCCAGAAGATTGAAAACATCCGAAAGCAATTACCTAGTTCCCACGAGTCGATTGAGCAATTCCTCATGTTATGTTGTGCTTAATTTGCCACTTATGATTCCTATGGACATCTACATGTCTTTGAGTGTAGTAACATCTTGTACAAACGCTGCAGGTGCATTGAGTGTTTTGGGAATTTTGTCAGCAACCACCTCTACTACTATCTCCTACCCTTGATGCTACATCACCAACATTGTTGCCCCCTTGCCTTCCTCCAAGTGCACCGAGAAGGTCATAATGTTCCCAAATATTTATGGAAGTGGCTCCCACCTCCACCCATCAAGCTAACTATTCGAGTTACCTCATTTAGGTGACTCATCACTAGCTAGTACACAGATGGGTCCTTGGCACTCATGTCTGCTTGTTGCATCTCCCAACATAATGGCCCCTACAAGGACCTTCATAAGAATCCTGGAGAACATGTAATTAATCTACATTAGGTACACAACAGCAAACCAGGCCATTAGCACACACCTTGTAAGAGTGTTTATTGATTTCCATAAGTGCTTAACTCGATGAAGAAATTGTTATTTCTTCAAGTGGTCTAAATTTTGTGGCATCTCCTAAGTGAGCAGATAAGTAAGGATATTATCATACCATTTTGGTTCTATAGGCATTTGTTTATTTATTGCAGCAACAAAGAGGAGTTTATTAAGAAATTGGTTAGGAAGTTGACTCTCCTCCTCTTTGTTATCCCATCATAACAGAGACAAGTGACCAGCATATAACACAGGGGCTCATTGTCAACTTATGAATGAGGAAGCAAATGGCACTGTGATCAATGTGCACAAACACTTTATATTCAAGCATGTAGTGCCTAAAATTATCTAAAACATACACCATGGCCATTAGTTCTTTTTTCATGGTAGTGTGATTCAATTGTGCACTCATGATACCTCAACTTATGTAGTGGATGTAAGATGGACATTTTTTATCGTCCAACTATGTAAGCATAGCTCCCAAGGCATAGCTAGATGTATCCATCATGATATGGAATGGTTTGGACTAGTCAAGTGCTCATATAATTGGAGTCTCTAAAAGCTTCTATTTGAGGCTCTTGAATGCATCTACACATTCCTTAGTCTAGATGAAGGAAGCATCTTTCTTTGTCAACTCAACCAATAGTTTCACAATCTTAGAGAAACTTTCTATAAATTGCTAGTAGTAACTAGTGTGTTGAAGGAATGATCAAACATCTTTGATAGTTTATAGTTTATGGGTGATTCCTTGGATGACCCTTATCTTTTTGAGCTCTACCTCAATCCCTTCCTATGAAATTCGATGTCCCAATACAATGCCCTCTTAGACCATCAAGTGTCTCTTTTGCCAATTGAGCCACAAATTTATTTCCACACATCTTTTTAGTACTTTCTTAAAGTGGTCAAAGGCCTACTTGAAGGTAGTGCCATAAGTGGAGAAGTCATCCATGAATACTTTCACTCTGCTACCTATTTGCTATTGAAAGATACTTAAGACAAGGAGTTGAACAATGGTAGGGGCATTGCATAGATCAAAAGGCATCTTGCAATATGCAAAGGTCCCCTAGGGACTTGTGAATGTTGGTTTGGCCTGGTCTTCTAGTGCAATTTGGATTTGGTTATAGCCACTATAACAATCCAAAAAACTATAATAGCAATGCCTAGATATGGTGTCCAACACCTGAACAATGAATGACCAAGCAAAGGCTATTGGTTATTTGTTAACCACCTTTAACAATTTTTCTTTTTGCTCAGGAGCAAGTTTAGCATTAAGTATGAGTAGCTTGCCATTTTTTAAAAATGCATATTCTAGGCTAGCAAGTAGTGTTTTTAACTCTAGGAGCTCTTGCTTAAAATTCTTAGGGATCTCCAACTCTCCCCAATTGTTATCATCTTTTTCATCACCAGAGATTTGGTGTTCAACTTCCTTTAATTCATCCATGCTTGCGACATAAGCACATGTTAGGCTCTCAATAGGTTCCATGCACATTGTGTTGCTATTAGAATTAATAGTTAGCCATTAGATTACCTCTTTTTTGTAGTTGTTGCGCACAAACATCTTTGAATATCTACCTCATGTGCACACTGCTTACATGTAAAAATAGACACTCATTTCACAAACCAGAGTTTTTGCACACAATGAAACCCTGTATTGTTGTACACAATGCATGGAACTCATCTCTTCTTGATCTTTCTAAATGTATTTTCCTTTAATATCTCTAGGGAAATATCTCTGATTCTCATTCTTGCATCAATAGTGCTTAACCATGCCCTTTCCATAATGATTGGGAAGTCTCCCTTGCAATTTTCAATCTTGATTAGTAGGAAATTAGTAGGATAAGACCACCCACATACAATGGTTACAATGTCTTTGACCAATCCTAATAGAATAGTGATGGGTTGTTCTACCAATTCCAATTTGATATTGCTCTTCTTAAGAGGTGGCAAGTTCTAGGCAGTATACATCTCATGAGATATTAAGTTCACACTAGAACCTAAATCAAGAAGATCTTTACATGGTTCATTCCTAATAATATGTAAATAGATAAGAGGACTTCTAGGATCAACTAATTTCCTGAGAAGGTTTTTAGCCCAGATCAAATCAGATACAACATGGGTAAGCATAATAGTATGGATTTTGGGTAGCATTTGGTTTAAAGGAAACCCAATGGAATGATTTGCAAAGGATTAAGTAGGAGTAGGGTGACTAGCCACCTGAGTCTATGAGGGCTTAATAGGGCTTTTGGGTCGAAAGAATGATTTTTTATGAGCATGAGGTTTCGAACCCCTCAATTGATGAACCAGCTATAGATTGATGACCCTTGTAGCATTATGTTGCTGCGGCTAGGCTGGAAGTTCATCCTACATGAATGGAGCAAGTGGTAGTTGCATTGAGGGTTGAGGAACATGTGCACAAACAGAAGGAGGATAAGGATAAAATGTGGCATCCCTCCTAGAATGTGAAGAATAAGTTCTATAGTATTCAGGAGGGTGGTAATGATGTTGAAAAGGAAAAACATGACTAGAAGAGTTACATGGAGATAGGGGTTGCTGAACATAATACCCATATGGATCTAGTTACCTATAAGGGTATTGCTACCTTGGCAGTGGCATCCCCCATGACTATGGTTGATGCCACTATTGATATTGCATGTATAGTTGCGGTGGAGTTCCACTTGAATAATATTATTATGGCTGATGGAACTGCTTAGGATTGCCTTAAGGATAAGGCAACCTTTTGGGTGCACTAGTCATGGATTTAGAGCATACACCCTAGATTTTTGTAAGTGTGACATAATGGGAAAACATCCCTTAGGATGTTCATATTGGTAGATGTCACACCCACTATCATCATCTAATTTAATTTCTACAACTTCATCTATTGCAACAATCTTGCCCTTACCCCTTTGATAAGCATGTTCAGCTTCTTTTCTCCTCCTGTGATTACAATCACTACTCTACTCATGATTCTTCAGTGATTTTCATAGAAGTTTGAAATTTTTCATCCAATGAATCCCACATTTTATCCACCTTAACTAAAATTTCAAACATATATTTTTGGATCAGTAAGGTCTTTCTATTTATCACCTCATAAAGTGGTGATTTCTCCTCACTATCACAAAATTGAACCTCCTTCTTTCTAATGGAAGGATCCCTATTGTATTCCTTTGTACTTTCATGTTTCCTGAACCCTTCTTTCTCTTCTTCTACTTGCTTAATTAGCATTTGAATCTAATGGACTCTAACTTCTGAGAGTTTTCCTTGGGCATAGACCCCAAGAGTTCTCATCATTTCTAATCTAAGTCCATCTATGATATGGCAAAGTTGTTCCCATTAAGAAAAACCATGGTTAAAGCATCAATGTATGAAGGAATAGGATCTACCCATGGTGGCATCCAAGGGTTGATGGTTTCCTTGCTTCCAACCTTTGATCTACCTTTTCAAATTAGACACTCTAGAGTATATCTAATACTTATCGTTAAATCGCTTGAGCATTGTCCTCCACTAGCGAATAGATTCTAACTCCAAGGACTAGTACTAGCTTTCTGCTTCTTTGATGAGTATCCTAGGAAATAGCTTTAGTTTCTACTAATCATTTTCAATATTTTGTAAGGCATGGGCATCATAAAAAGCTTTAAGATGTGTCTATGGATCACAATTATATCCCCCCTCAAATCTAGGAATGTTGTTCATATCAAGTTATCTAATCTAACTATCTTTCACATTCCTAGTCAGAATTTTTACAACCTCTACAATATTTAGCATGCTTCAAGTTGCCATCATAGACTCATCATCATCATTATTTCATTTTTTCAATGATTTCCTTTGTTACCTCTTTGATCATTGTGGGCCTGGAGATCATCATTATTTTCCTATTGTTCACCTCCATCACAGTTTTTCTTTCTGTGACATTTGTCAAAACTAGGAGAGGAAGAAAAAGATGTAGATAAAGAGGACAAAGAGAAAGTAAGATTGCCACCACCATGGTATCTACCAACTCTCCTTCAATTTTCATGGCCATGTTCCCTAGTTTTCTTATCATCTTGATGCTTATCTGAGCCCCTACCTTAACTCCCATCTTTACCTGAACTTGGATTGTTAATAGTGGACCATAGATTCAAAGACACATCCCCATCACTAGTAACAAGGGGTGGAGAATTTTCATGTTGATAGCCCTTAGAGGGATGATACTCATTGTTGTCTTAGTTAAGCAAGAACAAGGGATTGGTGAACCATTTTCCCTTCACAAACCCATGATGCTTCTCCTGGTGTCGATCTCTCCTACGTTGTGTTTCAATGGGATGCTAGTCCTGATAGTCATAATTATGCACAATGTACTCCTCTTAAAGATCTTGGATGTCAAACTTCTTAAAAGTTTGAAGTAGCATCATAGGCACAAATTAATTAGGAGGCCTTACAATGTTGCCTTCCATATCATGCCATCAGAATTGTTCACCCTGACACAAGATGAAGGTAAAGTTAGGCACATACTCATCTAGATGAGTATAAGCCACCTTGCATTTTTTAGCAATCGATAGTTTAGTATCATCATGCCTATGAGAAGAATAAATTTTGTAATACAAATAAAATATTAGTATTTTTATGTAATTATATTTATTATGAGAATGATTTTTACCTTAGGGTTTGTCCAACAGTGCTAATAATGTTCACTAAATCTAGATAGTGCACAATTCAAACAAAAAGAGTCCCCAACAATGGTGCCAATGATGAGTAGTCGAGTATCCCTACACTCAACCATACAAATCACAAAGCGTTCACATGCAATTTGGTTGAATTCTGCAGACTCTATGTCTTTCGCTACACTAGTTTTCTAAGAAGTGAACTTTGCCCTAATAGTCATTCATTGTCTTCTCAATTATACTTGTGATTCACATGGTATGGTTAAGTGTAATCAAGGCTTTTGATTTTTATCATTTTATGTTTCATTCTCCTGGTGCTTAAAATAGAGAATTAAAGTATTTTAATAACTAATTTAACTTAACTAATTAACTAATCTCTAACTAGTCCTAACATAAGCATCTATTCCCACTTTCCATACATGTCCTAAACCCATGTATCCACTACTGGGATTACCAAGCGCTATGCTACTAGGTGAACCAAGCAATAATGCTACTAAGATTTCCAAGCGAGTACATGTTTATGCTTAAAGCAGTGATACTTATGTGTTTAATCTATTTAGCTTAATTAATTAACTAATCACTTGAATTATAATTTATCTTAATTAATTACATAATTAATGAAAACAATAAATGCATAAATGAATCATTAATCTATTCCAAGTACTGCAAGGTTTGATCAAAAGGCTCATCTTTATTGCCATTCACACTGGTGTGTTCAGGTACAATAATGCTCAAATAAAGATCTGTACACTTTCTAACTCCTACTACAAGCACTTAAAGAAATATTATAACTCTTAAATGACTAAACTCTAAGAATTCTACTACTACTATGACAAGACTTGCCGTAAACATGACTGATGCACACATACTTATAGACTTTATTCAAGAGCTACGTCAACAAGGCCCCATAAATGCAACAAACGCTACGTCAACATAGCCCCATCAACGGGGCAACACCATGTAGATGGGGCTACGTCAACGAGGTCACATCAAGGAGGACACGTTGACATGACACAATGAGGATTCATTAATAACATTAAAAAGCCAATTACCAATCATAGATCGATAACGCTAAATAATATTTGGTCCATGATGCTCCAAGGAGAGCTTATTTGTGACACTAAATAATATTCTATCCATAATTCTAGAGGAAGAGCTTATTGGTGATACTAAATAATATTTTGTCCATAATGCTAGAGGGAGAGCTTATTAGTAACACTAAATAATATTTCATCCATAACATTCCAAGGAGAGCCTCTCTATAATACAGAATAATATTTTATTCAAAATCCTACCATATTTGCTCCAAGTAATCAATGGCTTCTACATTTATGTCTTTTTATTGCAATGCATAAGGAATAAAAATTAGAAGGGCACAAGAGTATGTATGAAACAATAATCCATGAAAAATCAAAATATTTTTTAGCATAAGATTTAGTACCAAACTTGGAATTACTTATCCTTCTCATCATGTAATCATAGTGATCTAACCAAAACTATTATAGAATATATAGAATTTGGTAGAATGACAACTTGGATAATTTTTAATACAATAGATGAACTAAACTTCAACTTCATTTTTACAAGCTTCTCTTGGCCAAATTATAGGTATATATATTAAATATATAACTAAGCTAGTAAATAAAATACCATTGTATCACAAATGCATGCTTAACTAAGACTCAAGGGTTCAAACCTCAAGATGCACAACCATAAGCATAAGCATGAGAGATATATAAAAATATTACTAGCTTATATCAGGGTGTTGGAACTTGAAATAAGTAAAACATAAGTACACCCCAAGATATATAGTCCAATTAGAACTTTATATAACCCAACATACCTATTGAAATCAAACCCATGACATGGAGCTTCCAAATCAAGTGTCTTACCACCAAGCTTACATTAGCATATNTCCAATGAATTTTCTTTTCTCACTAGAGGTTTGGATATAGAGTCCAATGTTTGGGGGCGATATCAAGATTGTTCCAAAGAAGAAGAAAAAGGAGAAGAGCAACCAACATATGAAGAGTCATCATGGGGATGGGGAGAAGCTTTTTTCTCCCAAGAGGAAAATGAAGGACCTAATGGAGAAGAACAGAAGAGCTCATTCGAAAAGGAAAATAAGAAAAGTGCTGAAGAGAAAGCTCCAGTAGATCAAGGTGAGAGCTCCACCAAGCCCGAAAGCAATAGGACCACCTTCATCACATCAGATATTTCCTATGAAATAGTTAGAGAAATGAGGATTCCCACTTGGGTAACCCTCACAATTCAGTTTCCATCCCAAGAATAGTTCATGAAGGACTTGATAATGTACAATTTATTATGTACAATTTGATTTTTTCTTAGGAATGAGGTTTTTGTCCCATCACACCTTATGTTAAATGGGAATTTTCCTCAAAAAAGATTTCTTTTTTAATGTAAAAATTCAATGAAAATTTTAGGATATTTGAGTTTTGAAATAAGGTTGCACAAGTTTATTTAAGCTTTTAGGAGGAGGCAGAAATGTTGGCACATTTAGCCATTTCATGGAACAGCAAAGGTGATTAAATATGAATAAGCCATAGAAGACATTCAAAAATATATATATATATATATATATATATGATGTTTGTGCCTTATTGATATTTTATTACCAGAGGTTTCATGTAGAAATTTATTGAATGAAGATATAGTATTTTCAATGATGATATCAAAGAAAGAAAAATTTATCATGCTTCTTTGCAAAGGGAAGGTTGAAAAGAGTTAAAAGCTAAAAGAGCCAATCTCGTTTATGAATGCTTAAAATCAACCTAATAAAAGTCACCATTGTAAGGTTTGGATAATATTTTTACTGTAAAAACAAAACAGTTCCAACCACTGTACGCATTGAGAGAAAAATGAGTGAAAAAATTCCAAAAGAATGCCATTTTTTTTTACAAGGGATCGTGTTGGTACCAACATAGGGGAGTGCAAGGTTTATTGCCCTATAATGGCTTCTATTTTTATGCAAAACCAACTGTTCTTTTTGACACCAAATCAGCAACGTTTCTGTTGGTCGTGTTGTGCCAAACACTTGCAGGGACGTGGATTCAAAGGCAGTGGAAGAAGAACTCGCATGGGCATTGTCACCTCCAAGGCAAAAACCATTTCAGTTTCAAAATTTTTCATTAAAAATGCAATTGATCCGCCCGCCTTCAATGACGTCAATATGTTCTGTAACGCGTGCACTACGTGAAGATTTTTCTTCTGTAATGCGTGCACTACGTGAAGATTTTTCTGGCCATTGCAGGGCCGTTCTTAACCTCCATACCTGATGCTGTTATTCATTGATGCTCAGATCTATGATACATTTGCCCTCAACTCTGCAATCAACAGTAGGAATTTAAAAAACGATCTGCAGGAACATAAAAACGCAGAAAGCCCTAAGCGAATTTGGGGCAAAATAAAACAGTTCCGAGCAATCGAAACCCTATGTCCAGGGCCATATGTCCAATACATAATTTCTTTTTCTAGATCTTTCACCTCCAGCAATCGAACGTCATATAGCAACAATGCCCAATGTAGCGGCAGAGCCTTCTTCCGCGGTGGCGGTTGGTAACGATTTCTGGCATGGACAGGATATTTCAGAAGTATTCGATGGTAGTTCCAGGCCTAGTGCCTTCACATTCGAGCTTGATATTTCAAATTTAAATTTTTCAGCATTTTCATATGGGTGCAAGTGCACATGAATTATTTAGGATTAAGGTACCAGCAACATTTATGCCAAGGTAGATATTATGTTATCACCTTGTTTATAAAATCACTAAGAACTT
>MNCI01003306.1:31250-52578 GCA_015680685.1 Gnetum montanum | reverse complement strand
TTGCTTTTACTGTTCTTGTTGCCCGATAAGAATTTCTATTAAAATTTTGCCATAGAAGAGCTTGTGTTTAAAAGCCTTAAGAGCATTTTAGTAGTAAATTTTGTTATTGTGCAACGTGTGGGAACTACTATTGGGATTGTTGTAAGAGAGCCTCTGCTTGTAGTCATGCCGTTGAACAATTCAGTAGTCGAGAGGGTTCAGAAAATCCTTGGTATTTTGATGGGACCAGAATAGCTTCTTTTTATCTTTAAAGTGAATTTCCATGGTATTTCAATCAGAAATTGTCAAGTCTTTCAAAGGTTCTATTTGAATGCAATCGTTGACATCTATTATCTAGTCAAAATGGAGTCAAAATCGTTGATAACTATAAGTCTATGAAATTCGATCAGATCGCGCATAATACCTTAATGATTCATATGGTTGGGCGTAGGGGTACCTCGCCACTCATCATTGGCATCATTGTTGGGGATCTTTTTATTGTTTTGTGCACTATGTAGGATCTAATGAAAGCATTTAAATCATTGGAATGAACCTGAAAGTCATATCTTGTGTTATAATTACTACATCAAATTCCCAGAGCACACTATGATTTTTGTTTCGCTAATCGACAATGTCTTCTTCTCATAGGAGTGCTTCTCTGCCCAAGCCTGATAACGCTCATCCATCAAAGCCTCAATAGTATCGAATTACATATACTCATCTTGATGAGTATGTGCTAAACATTACCTTCATCTTACACCAGAATGAATAGCTACGGTGATGTGACATGGAAGGCAACATTGTGTTACCACCTAACCATGCTGCTCATACAATTCTTTATCAAACACTTGCACGATGTGGTCTTCAAGACTACCATGGGAAATATATCATGGAAGATGTTGATGCTAGGGATTATCAGCCCACCGAAGCACAACACCTAAAAGATCAGCAGCTAGAGCAGCACTATAAAATTTTGAAGGGAAAAGAACTTAACGATTCTCCATTCCTGTTGTACAAACAAGCTAGTGGGGATCTTCCACTCAATGATGCTTCTCTCTTTAACTTCAATGATGAAGGTCAAAACCAAAATCTGCACTCCACAATTCACAATCCTAATTCTAGTAACAAGGGATCTAATAACAAAGATGGATCCAAAGGGGCAAGTCAAGACAGGGATGCTAGCACAAAGTATGATCATGATCATGGTCGCAATCACCGAAGAGGAAATAGTAGGCACCATGATGGTGATGGTTCTTCTTCCTCTTCCCCTTCATCATCATCTTCTTCTTCTAGCTCTAACCATGACCATAGAAGGTGAGACCATGATGGAGGTGATCGAAATGAATGAAACTATCAATGGAACCATCAAGATAGGCAAGATCAAGGATGCAGACGTTCAAGAGAAACACATTGCCATTAATGAAGGGGTAGTAGAGGACATCATAGGCACCATGATCAAGGCTATGATGAGCCTCTATTTGCTCCCTGAAGTATGGTTAACATTGCAGAGGTAATCAGAATTCCAACAAGACATGTGAAAGATAGTTGAATCAAACATTTAGACATGAACAATATTTCTCGATTTGAAGGATGATATAACTCTAATCTGTAGAATCACCTTCAAGATTTCCAAGATGCATGTACCTTTTAAAACATAAAGAACGAATGGCAAAAATTGAAGTTATTTTCTAGGAAACTCATCAAAGAAGTAGAGAATTAGTACTAATCCTTAGAACTGAAATCTATCAAACAATGGAGTACCATGCTTGAAATGTTTAATGATAAGTATCAAATGTACTCTTGGGTGTCCAAATTAAGGAAGCAAATTCAAGGGTGGAAACAAGGAGCACATGAACCCTTGGATGCTGCCATTGGCTGATACTATACTTTGATACATAAATGCCCTAGCCATGGTTATTCTCAATTGGCTCAACTCCACCACATTGTAGAAAAGCTTCATAATGAAATGAGGAAAACTCTTGGTGTCTATGCCCAAGGGTGATTGTTAGAACTAATTGTCCATCAGGTACAAAGGTTAATAGATCAAGTCATCAAAGAGGAGGATGAACTAAGAAAAAGAGAAATTGTAGAGGAGTACAACTATGATCCTTTCATTCACAAGAGGAAGGTTCGATTCTGTGACAATGAGGATGAATCTGTATTTAATGAGGGGATGCATAAGAAAGCCTTATCACTTCAATAATTCCAATCTAAACTTACAGCCAAGGTTGATCAATTAAGGGATTCCATGGATAGTCAATTTTAAGCTATCCTCAAAATTGCTAAAGAGTCTTGAGAACAAGGTAGTGATCATGAGTGCAGGAGGTGCAAGGAAGCTAGACATGCATATTACAAAGGTAAGGGAAAATTTGCTACAATAGAAGAGGTTGCAAATAGTGAGTCAAATGATGATCATGGATGTGATGTCTTCCAATATGAACATCCCAAGGGATGTTGCCCTATTGTATCACATCTTTAAGAGTCTAGGGTGTATGCCTTACATCCATGACTTACACAAAGGCAAACATCCAAAAGATTGCCTTATCCTCAAGGTAATCCTAGGTAATTCTACCAGCAACAACCATATTATCCAAGTAGAGCTCCACCACAACCATACAAACAATACCAATAATGGTAGCAACCACAATCATGGGTGCTTAAACCACCAAGGAAATAATACCCTTACTAACAGCCTAATCCATATTGTTTCCATGTTCAACAACCCATGTCTCTATATGACTCTTCCAGTCACATTTCTAATATTCAGCCTTACTACCACCCTTCTAACTATTATCAAACTCCATCTCCACATGAAAGAAGGAATGCTACCCCCTATTCTTATCTTCCTCTTGTCCCTGCACACACTCCTCCAATTGCACAGCTACCACCTGCTCCTCCTATGCAAGGTGAACTACCCACTCAACCACAACAACGCAATGCTATGAGGGGTTAAATGCCTAATCAAAGAAAATACCTTTCTTTCAACCCCGTAGTCCACCTAAGCCTTCACCTACACCTGCAGTTGATATCCCTACTCCTGCTTCTTCCTCCATATCAGATTCCCTCGGGCCTCCTTCAAACCAAACTCTACCAAGGATCCATATCATAATGCTTACTCACACCATGTCTGATTAGATCCATGCAGGAAACATTCCCAAGAAATTAGTTGATCCTAGAAGTTCTCTAATTTATTTGTAGATTGTTGGGAATGAACCATATAAGGCTCTTCTAGATATAGGTTCTGGTGTTAATTTGATCTTATGAGATGTACACTACCTAGAACCTACCTCCTCTTAAGAAGATCAACATTAGATTAGAATTGGCAAACCAATCCATCACTATTCCATTGGGACTAGTAGAAGACACAGTGACCACTATCTATGGGTGGTCTTATCTTGCTGACTTCCTAGTAATTAAACTAGAGAACTGTAAAGGGGACTTCCCAATCATTATGGGAAGAGCATAGTTGAGCATTGTAGATGCAAGAATGGGCATTAGAGATCTTTCCTTGGAAATCTCTAAAGAAAATGCATTTGGAAAGATTGAGAAGAAGAGAGTTCCATGCATCACATACAACGATAGTGGGTGTAATTATGTGCAAAAACTTTGGGCCAGCAAGCAAGCATTCATCTTGCATGCAAATAGTGTGTCCCAGAATTAGAAATTCAAAGGTGTCTATACGCAGCAACCACAAAACAAGAGGCTACCTCGTGGCTGACCACTAATTTAGAAAGTAGCACACTATGCATGGAACCAGCTGAGAACCCGACATGTGAATATGTCATAAGCATGGATGAAACTGAGCAACTTCATCACCAACTCTCTGATGATACAAATGATGATACATATTGGGAAGAGTTGGAAATTCCTAAGAACTTCAAGCAATAGCCCCTTAAACTAAAAATTCTACTAGTTGGAATGGAATATATATTTTTGAAAAATAAGAAGCTAGTTATAATCAATGCAAGACTTGCTCTATAACAGAAAAAGATGTTGTTGAAAGTAGTTGAAAGATGGTTAATAGCTTTTGCTTGGTCATATCCGAAACTCATAGGGATTAGTCCTAGGATATGCTAGCATTGAATTTACAATAACCAGACCATGAAGCCAAAATGACAACCAGAGGTGGTTGAACCCCAAATTGAAGAAAATCATCAAAGAGGAAATCAAACAACTCCTCAATGCAAGGTTCATCTATCCTATTGCAAATAGTGAGTGGGTTAGTCCACTCATAATTGTATCAAAGAAAGGTGATAAGTGGCAAATCTGCATTGATTTTAGGCTACTGAATATGGCAACATTCAAGGATTACTTTCTGTTGCCATTTGGTAACCAATTACTAGACATAATATCAAGGCATTACTACTACATCTTCTTAGATAGTTATAGTGACTATAACCAAATTCAAATTGCACCAAAAGACCAAGCAAAGACAACATTCACTAGTCCTTGGGGGACTTTTGCATATCGTAAGATGTTGTTTAGTCTATGCAATGATCCTACCACATATCAATGCCTAGTTTTGAGCATCTTTCAATAGCAAATTAGTAGTGGTGTAAAAGTCTTCATAGATGACTTCCCTACCTATGAGCTAAATTTGAGCAAGCCTTGGATCACCTTGAGCAAGTGCTAAAACAATGTGTCAAAACTAACTTGTAGCTCAATTGGCAAAAAAATTCATCTCATGGTCCAGAAAGGCATTGTATTGGGGCATAAAATATCACAAGCAAGAATTGAGGTAGATCCTAAAAACATAAAGGTCATCTAAGGAATAACCCACCGACTAGAAACAGTTAAAGATGTTTGATCATTCCTTGGACACACTAGCTACTAACAACGATTCATAGAAAATTTCTCTAAGATCACAAAATCATTGGTTGAACTAACAAAGAAAGATGCTCCTTTTGTCTGGACCCCAGAATGTGAAAGAGTATTCTAGCAACTAAAAGAAAGGCTTGTGGAAACTCCAATTCTACAAGCACCTGATTGGTCTAGACCATTCACATCATGATGAATGCATCAAATTATGCTTTGGGAGTTGTGTTCATGTATTTAAATGACAAGAAATGTCCATCTACATCCACTACACTAGCTAAAGCATTGTGGGTGCACAATTGAACTACACCACTACAGAAAAAGAATTGATGGTAGTTGTGTTTACTCTAGAGAAGTTCAAGCATTATGTGCTTAGATATAAGGTGTTTATGCACACATACCATGGTGCCATCTGCTTTCTAATGAACAAGCCAATGGTGAGCCCCTGTGTCATACAATGGCTAGTGATCTTACAGGAGTTCAACCTTACAATGGTAGATCGAAAGGGCACTAAGAATATGGTTGCTAATCACTTGTCCCAGTTGTGATGGGATGACAAAGAGGATGAAAATCCATTATCTGATACATTTCCTGATGAACTCCTCTTTGTTGGAGTAATAACTGAACAAATGCCCAATGAGCCAAAATGGTATGATAACATTCTCACCTATCTTCTCACTTAGGAGATGCCACAAGGGTTGGACCACTGAAGGAAACAATAGTTTCTTCACCAAGTAAAGCACTTTATGGAAATCAACAAACACCTCTACAAGGTGTGCACCAATGGTCTGGTTTGTTGGTATGTCCCTAACGTCGATCAAATGCACATTCTTCAAGATGCTCATGAAGGTCCTTGTGAAGGACACTATGCTAGAAGATGCATGGCCATTAAAATCCTGATGGCAGGGTACTATTGGCCAACACTCTTTAGGGATGCTCACCATTTCATCTACTCTTGTGAACGATGCCAACGAGATGGTGGAATGACTACTCAAATGAAGGAACCTCAACAATGGATTCAACCTTTAGAACCACTGGACATTTGGGGCATTGATTTCATGGGTTCCATTATGCCCATGTCAAATGAACAAGATTACATCATAGTCATTGTTAACTATTATATGAAATGGGTAAAAGCAACAACCATCATTGACTATACATCTTCTACTGCTGCTCAGTTTGTATAACAAAATATTGTAAACAGGTTTGGTATGCCACATGCATTAATTTCTGACATTGGAACTCATTTTACAGGTACTACTTTTCAAAAACTCATGCAACGGTTAGGGGTTGAACACAAACTCACAACACCTTACCATCCCTAAGCTAATGGTCAAGCTAAGGTTACGAATAGGAAAATCAAAATGATACTAACAAGAACTATTAGCAAGTATAGGAAGGACTGGAGCACAAACTCAACAATGCCCATTGGGCCTACTACTCAACTTGGAAACTTCCTATAAGCTACTCTCCCTATGAGCTTATGTATGGCAAACTACCAATACTTCCTATTCAATCTAAACTCCGTACACTTTCAATAGCTTGTCACCTTGACCTTGCCTAAAGTCTAGCCCAAAAAGAACAACTAATGAACCTCAACTTGCTAGATGAAAATTGATTAGTGGCCTTATCATCTAATGAGTTGCACAAGACTTATAACAAAAAGCATCATGACCTAAAAATTAGAAAAGTTAAATTTTAACTAGGATATAAGGTTTTCTACTAGAACCCCACACATGTGCCTCAATGAACTAAATTCCAAACATTGTGTGAAGGACATTATATCATTTATGAAACTTTTCCTTCAAAGGCCATGATGTTCTATTAACCTGAGAGCCAAAACAAGAAAAAATTGGTCAACATTCAACAAATTAAACCTTTCCATTAGCATACGCTAGTTAACACAATAAGCACCTCATCCTATGGACAACCACACTCAATATTTTGGATCTCCTCCTTTCAACTTAGTCATGGGGGAGATGGCCAACCATGCTAACCATTCAAGTGGCTCTTCAATTTTTCAACTTTTTTGTTTTAAACATTTTTCATTTTACAACCTTTTATTTTACATCTTCTTTTTTTTACATCTTTTTATTTTTATGTTATTAATCTTTTCTAATTTTTTTGATACCATCATTAGTACATTTGATATTTCTTGAATAATTTACACTTTCTTCTATATTTTCTTTTATTTGGTATGATTTTCTAACTTTTTGTTAATAAGTGCTAGGTACATTAGTAGTGCATTACTTGATGGTGGTATGTACTATTTTTATTATTTGATTGTTGGTGTCTGGTTTCTAGCTTTGAATTTCATTATTGATAATTAGTACATGGTTTCTTTTTCATGTAACAGGTAGTGAGTCCACAACATCCACCCATCCATACACTCTATCTTCCTTGTTTTGAAATCATGTCGTTCCTTTTTCATTAATCAAAATTTAATAAATTTGTGACTTTGGTAGTTTCCAAAATTGGAAAGGATTCAAAGGTTTGAATAGGGTGTGGCTTCTCAAGGGGATTATGTATTCTTTGTACTTTTCTATTTGCCTAGGTGCATGTGTGTTTCCATGAATTTCTTACCATTCCATGCCAATCAATAAAGGAAGTTGAATAAGTCCTTGCATAATGTGGTTCTCATCAAAAAAGGAAAATGATGAGGATTCAAAGCACACTCCTTGGACAAAATAAATGCATACATCCTTGCATGGTGTGGTTCTCATCAAGAAAAAAAAGATGAAAATTCAAAGCACACCCCTTGGACAAAATAAATGCATGTGTCTTTGCATGGTGTGGTTCCCATTTAAAAAAAAACAATGGGAATTCAAAGCACACCCCTTAGAAAAAATAAATGGGCTACAAGCACTGGTTATCAAACTCATCTCCTCTAATCAAAGCCCTTTCTCACTTCCTACTTCTTCTTCAATTTGGAACAATGGTTGTTCTATGGGAGCATTCTTGTGTCTTAGGGGATAGATTGGTCTTAGAATGTTGATGCGAAGTCATTGAAAGTGGTTGGTTTTGGTATGGACTAAGGATGGATCCTATCAAGTCATTTAACCACAAAATCTACAAGGGACTTCATGTGACTGTAATGAGGAACTCCATTTCACTCTCTCTCATCCATCTATGCTTTCCATATTTCACCTCACTGTCAGTTTCATGTTTTGGTTTGATGTCCTGGTTTGATGTGTTAGAATTCTTAGTTAGTTACTTCCAAGTTTTTGTACTTAACCTCNATAACTGTTAATTTCCTTGCCTCGTTGGTGGTTACACCTGGCTAAGTTGTGATTGTGGTAGATTGGTTTCTTTGATAATGTTAGTGGAAGGTTGACAAATAGGGTAAAATAAATAAGCTNTTCCTTGTATTGAACTCTTTCAAATTTAATGGACAGCTTATTTATTTTACCCTATTTGTCAACCTTCCACTAACATTATCAAAGAAACCAATCTACCACAATCACAACTTAGCCAGGTGTAACCACCAACGAGGCAAGGAAATTAACAGTTATGTATACACATTGCATACTAATTTGTGATTTTTTTGTGATTGCAGTGGAAAGCATGGACTGGAAGCAGGACTATCTTCACTAAGGATGATGTAGCAGTACCACACAATGAGGACCGTTCGTGATCAAAGTATCTCTTCTCTCTCTCTCTCATTCTCCTGTTGCTAAGAGGTGTTGGATGTCAAGATCCTCCAAGGTGTTCACTCCTCTTCTCATGAACACCCAATGTTGTAAAAATTGTAATTTTGTACACTTGGGCACTCAGAGTTTGTATGTCTATTTCATCTAAGTTAGTTTGTCATGTCAGTCAATAATCCCATACCTACCTAACATGTGATATTGTAAAGAACTTGTTACTCCTCTTCTTCACTTCAGGATGAATTTTCATTCAGTCGTGGGGGTATGATGAATCACTATTTTGTGTTGGCTGCAACTTCGGGTATGTGATGTCAGGGCCATAACATTGTGTATGTGATGTTAGGGCTTGGATCCGATGTCGGATATCCAATGTCAAGGTATATTCCCCAAGTCTATAAATACTACACTTGGGCTCTTGTTTTGAGTAAGTTTTTGATCATTCTTAATCAAAGTAGTGAAGCTCTTGCAGTTTATTTTCCTCAATGTTGCTTTTGATCATTCTTAATCAATGTAGCGAAGCTCTTATAGTTTATTTTCCTCAGACTTAGAATATTTTCTGAGTGCTCGTAGAAGGAGTCCAAAGTGTGTACAGTTCTTTGTTGAAGCACTAATGTACCTAAGCACAGTAGTGTGATAGGGATAGAACAAACTCTTTTGAAAATCCTTGTAGCACTGAGAATAGCTTAATATTTTCTTTAATTCATTCTACTTTCTTGTTCTTTACTTTCACATATTTGATTAAGCAATTTAATTCCAACAGTTAATGAACACAAGCATGACCACTTCAAACATTCATATAGTATTTGGTAACCCAGCAACATTTAATGTTTGGTAGCCCAACAGTGCTATATGTGTTTAGGATGTGTCCAGGAAAGTGTGGTGGTTACTTATGTTAGGCTAGCTAGGCAATAGACATTAATTTCAATCTACTATGCCCTTATTCTTATTGTAGGCAATTACATCCATAACATATAAAACGATAAAAATTCATATATCTCAATTACACTTAAACCATACCCTTGAGCCTCATAAGTGTAGTTGGGAAGACAATGAACATTCTCAATGCCATTTCACTTCCTAGAGGAACTAGTATATGAGATAACTATAGGTCCATGGAATTCGACCCAATCACACATAACACCTTAGTGATTCATATGGTTGAGCGTAGGGGTACCTCACTACTCATAAATTTCCTAATTAAGACAACAAGGATTGTGGAAAATAATTTAAGGCTATAGAGGTGAGGTGGAGGAGGAGGCATTTTAATTATGAATTATCAAGCTTTTTACCATTTTCATAAGCTTGAAAAAGTCTTTAAACATAACACCTAGCATAGAATAAAACTAATTAAAGAAAAAAAGAACTTTTTATTGGCTTTTATGTTTTTATCATTTCTATAAATGGCAAGTAAAATGCGTTACATGGGATGGCGGAGAGATCAACAATTAAGAATCATGTTGGCAAAGATGACAAGAGCTAGTCTATGTAGGGAGGGAGAAAAAAGCAACAAAGAAAAAATTTTACATTTTCTTTAGCCTTTAGGCATTTTCATTTAGGGAGGAAACCATGATGATGTTGAACATGTCATATCTGCTGGGAAAAGAAAAAGGAGGAGCTAGGTCAAAAGATTCAAATGTTGATAATATGATGATGTACTTAGAGGATGATCAAATGAGCAATCAAATAAATAGTATTGCAAATATTGATCCTACAGGATTTATGCACACAAATGATAGAGGAAATTTGGATTTAATGGAGATGATGTTTGTGTGCCCAAGCCCCTCAAGTTCTCTAGCCTCCAACAACTTCAAGTTTGATAATGATATAACTAGCAACTTCACCACAATGGAATGGTTGGTCATCTGCAAGTAATAGAATATCTAAAAAGCCCTACACACCAACCTAAATGACATTTCATATTTTTCCATTCTATTATTCCAACCATTTTAGGTGACAACACACTCTCTTTTATACATTCTTATATTGCTACAAAGAGTCTACATGATGGGGTTCTAACACCACCTATATTATAGATACTTATATTGTAGTAGATGGTCTATATCATCAGGGTTAATTGGTCACTTTCTAAATGGCTTTGGACATAATAAAACCTTAGTTTTAATTTTTTTTTTTAATTGTAAATTATTAATGTTCTAACTGAATCTCATTTTCATTACTTTTTAAATTTTTTATTTACAAATTTTTGGATACAATATTAAAGATTTTGAAAAACTTAACAATTTTTTTTTACCATGGATGGCATTGAAAGGGGATGACTTAGACATTGTACTTGAAAGTGACTTAGATGTAAAGGGTTATGGAGTTTTTAGTTTTAATAGAGGGGGTTGATCCTTATACCCTTACTACTCCCCATGCAAGTGCTAACTTCTTTTGAGAATCCCCTACATCCCTCTTTTTCATAGCTTCAAATCTGAATGAGGGTTTGTAACCTCTTTCTTCATCATTTATTAAAGGTACCTCACTCATGACTACTCTACCACTACTAGATCTATTTTTACAATAATTTCCCCAAATGAGTGCTCACATGAGAAAATGACTTCCAAGGTTTTTATTATCATGTCCTAATGTGCAACAAACATTTATATTATTTTTTTACCTTGTCACAGTTGGGATGTTTCACCATCATAATGAACATCCCAAGGACCTAGCTAGGATATCTCACTTTTAGTATGGATGTCCAACATGAGTATACCTAACCACAAGTGGACATCCCACATGTACGGTGGATGCTCCACCTAAATTGAACAACTATCTTTTAGGATATGCATGGGTTAAAACATTTTTTAAAAGTATCTAGCATGGGCAAGGAATGAAAATTAAAGACAATAAAATAAAACAAGATAAGAAATAAACCTAACCTCCCCTAACCTACATGTATGAGAAATATTGACTTACCTAGTTAGAAATGAGCCCAAGATAGATCTTGTGAAGTAGTGATGTAGAGTGAGTTGTCATTTGTTTCTACTTGCATTTCCATTTGAACTTCTTTTAACCTCTAGCCTTATTGGTACTTTGATCCATGCATGTTCTTGTCTTCTACCTCCTTGTTGATTCCCTTAGGATTCCCCTTTAGGCATCACATGATGTGTATAAACATATTTGGGGCTCTCCTTTGGGCATTGCATGCTATCTAGAAACATATATGCTATGTAGAAACATATTTGGGGTTCTCCTTTGGACATCTACCTTCTTTAGCTTGGCCATGCTGTGTAGAAACATATCTATTACTGAAAGAAATCATAAAATCCTCCCAAGCAACATCTTGCTCTATTCATCCCTTAATTAGTTCTTCTATCCTCCACCACTGCCAAGTTGTACCTATCAACCAATATGCTATCAACTTGTCCATCCCAAGAAGGATTTTCATATTTATTTTAGTGAGAAATATGTTTCTATACACTATGTCCAAGCCAAGGAGAATGACCTTTATAACTTATATCAGGGTAGTTATTTTGTGGCATAGTATGATGCCATATTCTTAGAGCTTAGTAGCTACATGACAAAGCCAATGGATGCCCAGGATAGCACTAATAGATTCATCAAGAAACTTTAGCCCATCCTGAAGCATCATATCCTATCTTCATATCTTACTTCATATGATGGTGCTAGGGCTATATCCATGGATTTGGAAAGGAGTTTAATTAAGGATGCAACATGGTATGGTAGGAGACAAGACCAAGAGAGAGGACCACCACCTTGAGGAAGATTTAATCCTCTAAGAAGGCTACAGGAGGAGAAGAATGGGATGATGCTAGAGTATCATTAGCTACCAGTAATGATATTCCTCTTATCAAACATGGATTATCTTCAATATGTTATAAATGCAAAGAATCTAGCCATGCCCTAAAGAATTGCTCAAATTATTTTACATGCAAAACACTAGGACATTGAACTAGAGTGTGCATGAGATAAACATCAAGTAACAAGGTAGTTGGAGGTTGTAGGTAGAGGCCATCTACAATAGGTAGACAAGGAGCTTCCACTAGTCAAATAAGAGGATTAGGACAAAAATCCCAAGGTTGGGTGTATACTTCGATAGATCAGCCATTGGACATGTAGCCCAACATAGTTATGGAGACAAGAGGTATAATTTAAGGCCTTCTTGTATTGATTTTGTTTGATCCTAATGTTAGTCAATCATTCATAGACCCTAGCATAGTATCCTGGCTAGCTATTCCATGTTGTGCTCTCTACCTTGGGTTACTAGTGTATATCATTGGGGGTCATGAGACTAGAGTCGATTAAATATGTAGAGATGTGTCAATGATAATACAAAAGAGATAGTGGAATAGTGATTTGCATGTGCTAGACCTTGGTGAGTATGATATCATCTTTGACATGGATTAGCTATCGTATTTTAATATCAATCTAAATTATTAGCAAGAATACTATTGCAAATCCTTTCTCTCGATTCAGATGGGATTATTTGTCATCTTATATGAAATCAACATTGTGATGATCAATAAGAAGGGGATAAAGAACATTGTTGTGGATCATTTATCCTAATTAAGATGGGATAACAAGATTGATGAAGAGCCCAACTTTATTCTAATAGTTTTTCAATAAGCTTTTCTTTGCAAATGTCGCTATAGTTTTCTCATTAGCAACCATTCCTTGGTTTACTAACTACCTTACATATTTGAAGGAGTAGAAAGTTCCACTTAAATGAGATAAACATAGAACCCAAAAACTTCTTCACTAGGTCAAACATTTCATGAAGATAGAGAAAAACCTCAACAAAATTTGTACAGATGACTTAGTACACTAGTATGTTCCAAAGGTTAACCAATTAAGAGTTCTCCAGGAAATGCATGATGAACCATGTGGAGGCCATTATGCTAGACAAAGAATGGCCACCAAAATTCTCACAGCTTGTTATTTTTAACCCATGCTCTTTTGTGGTCTGCATTACTTTGCTACATCTTGTGAATGTTGTTGATGAGATAGTGAGGTTATAGCATGCTTTGAGAAGCCACAATAATCCAACCACTAGAAACTTTTGAATTATGAAAATTTGACTTTATAATTTCCATCATCCCTTTGTCTAATGGAAAGTCATTCATCATTGTTATTGTAAAACATTATGCAAAGTGGGCTAAAGTAGTTATAGTAACTAATTATTGACAAGTACTACTAAGTTCTTTAAGTAGTAGGTGGGAAATAGGTCTAGCCTGCCATGTGCACTTATCTCAAATAATGACCAACAATTTGCAAAGGCCACATTCAAGAAATTAATGCAATTCTTAGAGGTAAACCATAGATTAACCACACCATATCACCCTTAAGATAATGACCAAGTGAAAGTTACAAATAGGAAAATCACCTAAATCCTAATACAACCCATTAGTAGGTATAAGAAGGATTGAAGCACCAAAATTAATAATGCACTATGGGCTTATAAGTAAACTTGGAAAATTTCTATTGGGTATTCTCCTTATGAATTAGTATATGGGAAACTGTCAAAACTATCTATTCAATTAAAACTTTGTACACTAATTATTGCATGTGACTTTGACTTGGACCTCATTCTAACATAGTAAGAATGTATGATAAAATTAGATATGCTAGAAAAAATCAAGATGATCATAGGATTAGAAATAAAGATGACATTAAGTTTAGATAAAATGTGCTAGATGAAATCAAGATAACCTTAATGCATAATGAAGTTCATAAAATTTATAATAAGAAAAGGCATGACCTTAGGATTACATGCTTAGACCTTTGACCATGTGATATAGTCCTTTATTATAACCCAAAGCATGTACCCTAATGTACAAATTTCAAATGCTTTGTGGAGGATCATACATAGTTCATGTAGTCTACAAGTCAGGAGGTTTACAAATTTACCACCCATTAAACCTACAAAAGCTTGTATTAATAAATATATAGTAAATCAACCCATTTCAAGAACCTAGCAAGACTAACACCTCAACCACCTTAACAACTATTATTACTAAATCAATCTTTCATATTTCTTTCTTGAATCTAAGTTGTGGGGAAGATACTTTGATATAGTAACAAGGTTAAGTGCATTTTTCATCTTTTTGTTTTATAATTTATTTAGATTTTCTATTTTGTTTATTCTTTTTAAGCTATTTTTTATTTTCTATTTCTTAATACATTTTTCCATTTCTTGGCATTTTCTGCTTCTTATATAATTTTTCACTTTCTTTTGGCCATTACCTTTATAATTTTCCAAATTTTTTAATATTTTTATCAATAAAGTTGCCAAATTTTATAAAGGAAGCAACTCCGTTGTGGGAATTTTATCCTATGTTATTAGGTCATTGAAAGAGTAATAATGCATGTCAGTTAGATCATAACATCCATCCCTCCATTTCCATTAATAAAATATCCTTATTGTGGGAATAATATAGTTCTTATCATATCAAAAAGTTAAAGGTAATCAATGATCATCAACCATTGAAGGAAGGAGAAAGGACCAAGANNTTTTGGGAAATATTATTTTAAAACAATTTTTCTTTTGTTACATAGAAAGGCATGTGACCCATGCCCAAAGGTGGTCTTATGACAAGGGTAATAAAATAAATAATCAATTAATTTTTAAAAGAAACTATTCTAAGGGTACCACTAAAAAGACATGTAATGCATGCTTGACGATGCTCCTCTAACCAATGACCCAGGTGTACAACTTGAATATCAATGATTAATTAATTATTTTTAATAATTCTAATGTATGTTTTCTAACTTTTTCTTGTTGAGTGGTGTTATTTCAATATGGTAATTATTTGGTTTCATGATGGTGGGCCTAGGATAATGTAGTGTGATGTCACTAGTAAGAGGATGAACTTGGTTTTAAATCCCAATGGATATGTAAGATGATCATTTTAATCACATGGCACATGTGGGAGACATTATGATCATGGTTAGGCACCTCATGTCCCACTTCTTCATTCCCTTCTACCACCATCTCAACTTACTATTATTTTATAATTATGAGTTGTTGGAACCTCAAATAATTGAAACATAGGTATACCCTAAGATTGATAGAGGTTTATAACTCAATATCACCTATTATTTTATAATTATGATTTTAATTATTTTGTTTAGCATAGTATAAATTTCTAACTACAAAAGTTATGTGTTATGAGATCATGAATTTGTTCTACATTTAATTTTTTAGGTGTTCACGAACAACGAGTGATAGGGGTCCCATCGATTTTAAACCAATGGGATTATATCATAAAGAATGTAGTGCAATCCAATCATAAGCTTTGAAGATGATGTCAAGTGAATTGCCAAGAACACACGTGTATATTGTTGCATTCAATGAATATAAAAGATATTATAATAAATATGTTACAATTAAATCTTGTGTTTCCACGATGGAGGATAGAGAAAATATTTATAACTTTTATGTATTTTGGAATTATAAGGGATAAAAAAATAATAAACACACATGCATTGCAATCCCTCATGAAGATAGGTGCAATGCTAGTGTTGCAATCCCTCTCATAGATAGGTACAACACCACACACGAAATGTAATAAATGGTTCTTAATCACAATCCTAAAGGCCCATCACCATGTTGTACAATTGTAAGCTCCTTTTGAAAGGAACAATCATCATAGCTTAATCAAATAAAAATTAAATAAATATTTTTTTTATTTTATGTTTAAGGCACCAATAGTAAAACAAGGGAAAACCATGAGCTTTATTCACTATGCAATACTAGACTTTGCATTAATCAAATGGTTATGGCCTATGTAAGCAAGGTAGCACTCTGACAAAGTCTAGCCACACTTGTGAAAGTGATGACACAAAAAACACATAAGAAATGGAAAGAAATCAACTTACCTAAGGGAAAAAGAGCTCTTCACATAAATTGGATAGCAAAAACTCAAATGAAATCAAAGTTATGGTTAAGATGTGCGTGAAATCTCATCTTGAGTATTTATAGCTTTTGTAGAGAAATGGAGGAGGCTCGTTAATGTCTAGGCATCGATAAATGTCCATCAATGTAGTCTTGGCCAATCAAAATGCACTTTTAGTACTTTAGCCCAAATTTAGGTAAGTAAGGAGTACATTAATGCAAGGTCATCAGTGCATGCCCTCCAAAATCACACTTTGCATAATGGATCCCAAAAGGAAGCTAGAACTTCAAGGCACATGTTGAAGGGATCGTAGCACATTTGAATGAAGCCAAAATCATCCTAAGAAGCTTGGAATGCATACAACTTCAAAGTGTAACATAGAAGGTGAAGATGCACCTATGAAGATTAAGAACCTCAACCAAACATGCTAGACTACAAACACATAGCACATAAAATACTTTCCAAATCCAAGGCTTACAATCGATATACAAATTGTCATTGGATGCCTCATCATTCCCTCACAACTAAGTAAAGCTAGTCCCATAGCTTTAAAACCCAAGACAAAAATAAGAACTAGAAACATGATAAGATTAATGCAAGGCAATTATAGCTATACAATATAGACCATGACTACATTATAATACAAGCCATCTCACTAAAAAGTGTCAAGGGATTATGGTAGAGGAGAAAATTCCCCTAACATACCTACATGGAATAAGAAGAAGCTAGAAAGATAGTTCTTTTTCACACATCATTTTCATCTATGTCTTCTTCCATGTCATCCATCTTTAAATCATCTCCTACTAACTTCTTTGGCACTTGTTCAAAAGATCTTATTGGGTACACACTCATCCTAAAGAGCAAGATCATGGTCATCTACCTCTGGATCTCTCTCTTGAGGGAGGTCTCTAAGGTACAGGCGTTAGATTTGGTAATTAATGTTGCTCCTCTTATTCTTACAAGACTAGTGGCTCTCTTACCTACACATGATGAGCTGTGAAAATGCTAATAATCAAGTGAGATTCTTAAGGCAATATACTACCATTACAAAAAATGGCCATAGGAATAATGATAAGTATAACCTTCGACAATATAGGAGAAACATAATCAAAACTATGAAATCAAGGCATGCATGGGTAAGAAAAAATATCATGAAAATAATTTAAATAACCATCAAAATTACAAAGTACATACCCAAATCAGTACCTCTCCCTCACAACTGACTTATATGACACATGGCTTGATCCACATGACAATTGTCAATGAAAAGAATAAGCATAACAAATGCTCATGAAAATCCAAAAAATCCAACCAAGAATCAAATCAAAAAAGCCACAAAAGAAAGTAAGAATACCAAAACATTAAAATATTATCTTGGATGACATCCAAACTAATGGATTAGAAAAATGGAAAATAAATAGACTATCCTAAGGTCAAACAAACAAGCACAATAGAGGTAAGGTTGAAAAGGAATTGTCGTGATCAAACCTTGAAGCTCATAGAGTCAACATACATATAAGTGGAAGGGCAATTGAGTGCTTTATGCCATGTGATGAGTGATGAGGTACCCCTATGCCCAACTGTACGAATCACAAAGCTTTCCCACACGATCTGGTCGAATTCCATGGACTTTATCATTTCTAGTGCACTAGTCTTCTAGGAAGTGAATCTTACCTTAAGGTCAATCATTGTCTTCCTAATTACACTTGTGATGTACACTAGTATGGTTAAGTGTAATTGAGGTATTTGATTTTTATCATTTTGTATTTTATGGTTTGGGTATTTTAAAAGAAAATAGAATAATTGGATTGACTAATTGAATTTAACTAATTAACTAATGTCTAACTAGCCCTAACATAAGCATCCAGTCCCACTTTCCATACATGTCCTAAACCCATGTATTCACTGCTGGGTAACCAAGTGCTACACTACTAGGTGTACCAAGCAATAACACTATTAGGATTACCAAGCAAATATGTGTTACACTCAAAGTGGTCATACTTATGTGTTTAATCTACCTTACTTAATCACTTCATTAACTTAATTACTGAAAACATTTAATAAATAATTGAAAACATTAAATGCACAAATAAATATTTAAACTATCCAAAATGCTACGAGGTTTATTAGAAAGCTCATCTTTATTGCCGCACACACTATCATGCTAAAGTACAACAATGCTCGAATAAAGATCCATACACTTAATGACTCCTATTGTGGGCACTCAAAAGGAAAATTCTAAATTTCAAATAGAAAAACTATAAGAACTTCACTGCAACTACAATCTCTTATGCCATAAATGTGGCTAGTAGGTGCATATTTATAGCTGAAAATCAACACTGCGTTGACTAGACCTCATTGACGCAACCAACCGAACGTGACTCATCATACCCCCATGACTGAATGAAAACTTGTCCTTGAGTTCTTTTACAATTGGGAAGGTATGGGATTATTGACTGACTTTTTGCAAACAAAATAAACTAACTGACTTGACAAAAAATGGGGTGCCCGAGTATACGAATCAACACACTACAAAAAATAACAGTGTTCAAGACACAAAATTAAACACCATGACATAACTTTTCAAAATTGGACAGCACATTCCTTGATGGCATGAAGTGTGATGGAGAAGATCAGATGATCCTAGGCGATGGTGGCTCCTATGGTTTTGAGGGACCTTCACTAGTTTCACATACAAGTGACGATTGAGGTGATTGTGACTATCCTACTACTATTGCAACGTTAGGCTGGAGGCAGAAAGCATCTAGCAGTGCTTTCATTTTCTCCTCCTTACTTATGGGATCGTGCACCATCCATGCAACTTCACTAATGTGGGTTGGAACAAGCACATCCCAGGGACACGGGATTGCTAGAAATAACTCCTTCACGTTGATAAACTAGGCAATGAACTATTTGCGTTCAATCTCGAATGCCTTGACTGTGTTCTTCAACTCCTGGTAGTCATTTATCCATTTGGCTAGGTTCTCAATGATTGATCATTAATCTCTAAACCATGCACTGTGAACTTCAAGTTTAGTGTTTGCAATCTCAAACTTTTGCTTGGCATCTTTATGATGCTTGAACTCTACCTTGTATAATAGATACGAGCTAGCCACTTGCTTTTCTAACTCTAACCATGGTTGTCCAATAGTCAGCATCGCTAGGTTTGCATATCAGAGATTAGTCAACTCCATACATTCTATCATTTTTTCAATTTGCAACTCCTTCAAGCATATCTCTAGTTTGTTGTAGGCATCAATTCCATCAATGATGGATTGCCAGACTTCTCTTCCCTATTAGAGTTGCTAAAGGGCTTCATTCATTTTCACCTTCACCATCTAAATGTGTTTTTCATTAACTTTCTTCTACAAGCCAACCTAGTCTCTATGGTGATTCTTCACTTTTTCAAATTTCAAGACCTCATTCTTCTAGGCAGCAATCTCAATGGAAAACTTCTGGTGCAAAGCATGCACTTCCTCCATTGACAGATTTTGATTTTCTATAGCCAATCTTCTCAATTCAATGTTCACCCTACCAAGCTACTCCTACTATTGATGAATAAATTCTTGCATTTGATTCTTCTAAGCATCAACATTGCACAAGCGATAATTCTGTGTGGTCAGGGTCCCATTCTCTTGGCACATCTATGTAAAGTCCTTCTAAATTGAATGCATTTTTGCTTCAGTAATGGACTAGTTAAAGATGGCTGTTACTGCCTCCTCCTCAGCCTTCTAGAATCCTTCTTGAAGCTATTTGAAAGCTTCATCTCTTGTTATTGTTGGGCTGAGGATCGTAGGATCTGCAAGTTAGGCACATAGTTTGGCAACACCCATAGCCAATCATTGATTTCATTCTTGGGTCATTTTGAGTTGCCCCTCCAAAATAATGCATTTACCCCTTGCATGTTGTAGCTCTAACTAGGTTGTAATGATGTCTTCCAGAAAATCAAAGATATTTAAAGTTGGTTAACTAATTCCCACTAGTTGTTCCAGCAATTCTTTATGCTGGGTTGCATTCAACTTTCCGCTAACCATGCCTATGGACATTTGCACATCTTGAAGTGCATATACCTCTAATACAAACACCATAGGTGTATTTAATGCTTCAACAACATAATCAGTAACCACTTTAGCCATTGTTTCCTGCCCTTGATGTTGCATCACTAAAATAGTTACCCCTTCACCTTCCTCCAAATGCATTGAGAAAGTGGTGGCATTATCAAAGATTTCTAGGAATAGATAATGTTGAGATAAAAAAATCGTCACCTCTCGAGCATTGAGATTTGACCTCACATGCAACTATGTTCGTTGGGTAAAGAAAATTGGTCCACCCCTCCCCACCTAGCTAACTATTCAAGCCAACTCATTCAAGTGACTCATCGTTGGTCAGTATATAAATGGATTTTCCCCACTCATTCTTGCACATTACTCTTGTTCACTCAAGAGTTATTCTTGGATTTTGCAAAAATGCTCAATGGCTACGCGGGCCTCCGATGTTGTTTCCTGAGTGGGTGGTGAAGGTGATTGCTCCTCTTCTTGGGTCATCATTGATGTCTTATCTTTCATGATCTCTGATCATGAGGCTAAAGGAGCATATCTAATGGTATCATTGGAGTAGTAGACAATGCCTACCCTTTTGCAGAGCTTCCAAATGAGGGACAAAAAGGGAAGGGTTTTGCTTCCATGTTCATTTTCCTTGAAGTGTTTCTTGATCTCTAGGTAGATCAATTGTGAAAGGTTGATGGGAAACTTCCCACTTAGAGTAGCACATGCTTACGTAGAAAAGGTGGTCACCTTGCTTGGCCTCACCATCAGACTAACGTGATAAGCCACAATTTTGAAATAAATTAGCTGTGCCAATGTAAGCACACTATACTCCTTACGGTCAACCTTGTAGCATCACTAGGTCCACTTCCTCTTGGCCTCAGGATTAACTTTCATGGATAGTTCTGCTATCTTTGTCTAGGTGTCAAGCAACCCAAGTGCCTATGCAATAGCTTCTACCAAGTAGGACACTTGAATATCCTTGATT
>MNCI01003306.1:12333-31236 GCA_015680685.1 Gnetum montanum | reverse complement strand
CCCCCCCCCCCTCCCCCTTTTCTATTAATCCAGAAGAGATATGTCTCTCCCATGTACCATTCCCCACTAGATGTGATTATTGGCCACATCAAAGAGGTTTGCAACTAAGTCTTGACATCCACTGGAGCTTTCTTAAGGAATGGCCCGAAGTTGATCTCTTGAAGGACTGATCATTGGGTCTCTTGGGACCTGAAGATGTCTAGGCAAGCTTGAGTCAATGTGACCTCAAGCCTTGGCGTAGGTCCAAGCACATCTCTTCACTGTGATTGTTTAATAGACACTTCTTGTTATGGAATCTGTCAGACAGATTCCACTTTGAGCTCCTCATAAAGAGGTCACGTTGCATGGGTTGCTTTTGGTAGTTCTTAGACTTGTTCTTGTTGGCCCCTTCCAACTTTGGGCTGCTTCTCCTGTGGTTCAGAGGGTTCTCCTTCCTGCGAGCATTTCTGTTTTGGTGTCATCTGTAATTACAATGAGACCATGGATTAGTAATCATTATGTAACCTTAAAGCAATTAGAATACCTTTATCCCTTAAGGATGGTTACACCTTGTCTAAGTTATGATTATGGCTGATTTAATTACTCCAATTATTATTTTATTGATGTGTTATCATTAATAAATCATCTCAGAGGTTGTTGGAAGGGTTAACTATCGAAAAAGTTGATGTTTATATGTTGTTAAGGTTATTAATCCTTTGGGGGAGTTAGAAAAATTTCCAAAAAAAAATCATCGATTTTTCATTGGAAACCTTAAGGTTTGTAGCCCCCATGATAAAGATCTTACCTCTGGTAAGTGTAGGATCGAAAAATAGAGTGACTTGGACAAACGGTTGGGAAGTTATGAGCTCTAGAAGATTTTGGGCTCTAAAAAAATTACAGAAAATCCCTTTGTGTTATGGGCTCTGAAAAATTGTCAAAAACTCCCTCATTAACGTAGTTGTGGACCATCGTTGACTTTGGTCAAACTTGCAAAATACAAGGAATTTTTGAATGAAATCAGGGTTGAATGAAAGCTCAAAAGGCCGAGAACAATATCAAAACATGAGAAGAGGGTGTTGAAGCTCATAAATTTGGAAAAATGGAGAAAAATTAACTTGAAAGATGAATGAGATAAAAGGTTAAGGAGCACTGAGCAGAATACCCAATGGAATATGCGAAAGATAGGATTGTGGCAATGTCAAAGGTAAGGGACCTTAACTAACTAAACTAAGAGCTATGCAAGTGGGTCCCCNGAGTTATCATAGCATGGATGGATGATAGAGAAGGTGGAATGGAGTTTCAAATTAAGGTCATAAGAAGTCCCTTGTGCAATTTGTGTTTAAAATGACCTGGGAAGGTCCATCCTTAGTCCAGACCAAAACTAGCCACTTTCAGTGACTTTGCATCGCCACTCTAAGACCGATCCACCCACTCGAGACACAAGGGTGCTTCCACAAGATAACCACTATTCCATAAGAAGAAGAAAAGAGAGAAGTAGTAAGTGAGAGAGGACCTTCAAGCATAAGTGCATGTCTTTCTAGTCCCATAACTAGTGCTTGTAGCCCGTTTATTGGTCCAAAGGGTGTGCTTTGAATTTCCATTATTATTATTATTATTATTTTTGAAATGGGAACCACACCATGCAAGGACTTATTCATGTCTAAGGGGTGTGCTTTGAATTCCCATCATTTTTTTTTTCTAGATGGGAACCACACCATGCACATACTTATTTGACTTCCTATTAGTGGTTGGTATGGAATGGTAAGAAGTCCATGAAAAACACCCTAGCACTTAAGCAAGTAGAAGAGTACAAACAGTATTAAGTCCCCTTGAAGTCACACCCTTTACAAACTTTTGAATCCTTCCTAATTCCAGAACTACCAAGGTCATTAATTGATTAAAAGTTTCTTTAATGGAAGGGACCTTGAATTTCCAAAATAAGGAAAACCATAGAATTGATTGGATGGGTGAATGACATGGACTCACTACCTATTCCATGAAATATAAACCATATCAAAGTCATCAAACAACATAATTCAAAAATAGAAACCAGACATCAATAATCATAACATTAAGGACAAACCATTATTAGTAACTAGTAATAGCGACACTGTGTCCTATGATAATAAAGTAATTTTTATTAGCAAAAAATAAGGAAATATCACACTTGAATAAAAAAATCAATTAAAATAAATTAGAAAGTATAACATAATTAAGAAAGGTTCAAAGGTAATAATAATGGTGTAAAATCAGAAAATTTTGAAAATCCAAAAATTTGTAAAATAAATAACTTAAAAAATCAGAAACGTGGAAAAAAAAACTAGAAAAACTGAGAAGCCTTATGGATAGTTAGCATGGATGGTCGTCTCCCCCATGATTGAGTTGGAAGGAGGAGATCCAAAAAATGGAACGTGGTTGTCCATTCATCGAGGTAGTAGTTGTACTGGCCCATCTTAGTTCTAGGAAAGGTTTTATTTGTTGGATGTTTACCAACTGCTTATTATTTGGGCTTTCAGGTTTGTAGATTAACATGGCCCCAAAGGGAAAGGTTTAATCAATTATATAAGGTCCCTCCCACAATGTTTGAAATTTTTCTTTTTGGGGTACATGTGTGGGGTTCTAATAGATAACCTTATCTCCTAGTTGAAGTTTTACCTTTCATATTCTTAGGTCATGATGTTANTCTCAAGATTTAGATCACAGGCTGTTGAGGGTGTACGAAGCTCGAATTAAATTGGAAGCATTGCAAGTTTTTCATACAACAACTCATAGGGAGAATAGCCAATAGGAAGTTTCCAAGTAGATTAGTAAGCCAAGAGGGCATCATTAAGTTTTGCTCTCCAATCTTTCCTATATTTGCTAATGGTCCACGTTAGTATTTTTGTGATCTCCTGGTTGGTTACCTCTAATTAACTATTGGCTTAGGGCTGATAGGGTGTTGTTAATTTATGTTCAACTCTCAAGTGTTACATTAACTTTCTAAAAGTGGCACCTGTGAAATGAGTTCCATTATCAAAAATTAATGAACGTCGCACCCCAAACCTATTTACAATATTTTGTTGTATGAATCTAACAACAGTGGATGATGTACAATCAGTAACAACTGCTACTTCTGTCCATTTTGTGTAATAGTCAACTACTATTATAAGATATGCCTTTTCGTTGGACATGAGTGTGATGGGATCCATGAAGTCAATGCCCCATATTTCGAAAGGTTTTAATGGCTAAATCCACTATTGAGGACCTTCCATGCGAGCAGTCATCCCCCCATCTCATTGACAACATTCACAAGACTTAACAAATAGGTGGGCATCCCTCAAGATTGTAGGCCAATAGTATCTTACCATTAGGATTTTTATGGTCATGTGTCTCCCTACAAAGTGGCCTCTATAAGGCCCTTCATGGGCATCCTAGAGAATGTGCAATTGATCTTCATCAAGGACACACCAATGAATCAAGCCATCAGCACATACCTTGTAGAGGTGTTTGTTGATTTCCATGAATTATTTGACTCGATGAAGGAATTATTACTTCTTTCTAAAATCCAAATCTTGTGGCATCTCCTAAGTGAGAATATAGGTGAGGATGTCCTTGTACCATGTTGTTTCTATAGGCATTTGTTCATTTATTTCTCCTATAAAGAGAAGTTTGTCTTGAAACTAATCAAAGAGTAGGCTCTCCTCCTCTTTATTATCCCATCTTAAGTGAAAGAGGTGGTCAGTGATCACATTCTTGATTCCTTTTCAATCTACCATTGTGAGATCAAATTCTTGCAAGATCATGAGCCACCATATGACACAAGGGCTCATTGTTGGCTTATTCATGAGGAAGCAAATTACACTTTGGTCTATATGCATAAATACTTTGTAACCAAGCACATAGTGACTGAACTTTTCTAGAGTGTACCCACTACCATTAGTTCTTTCTCCATGGTGGTGTAATTTAACTGTGCTCCCACTATGCTTTAGCTCACGCAGTGGATATAGTATAGGCATTTCTTATCATCCATCTACATGAGCACTACTCCCAAGGCATAGTTAAATGCATCCATAATAATGTCAAAGGGTCTGGACCAGTCTAGTGCTCGTAGGATTAGTGTTTCTATGAGTTTCTCTTTTAATTTTTGGAATGCATGTTCACATTCCTTGGTCTAGATGAAAGGTGAATCTTTCTTTGTGAGCTCTACTAATGGCTTTACAATCTTAGAGAAATTCTCTATGAATCATCAATAGTAGCCAATGTGTCTAAGGAATGACCGAACATCTTTAATGGTCTCAAGTTGGCGTGTTATTCCTTGGATGACCCTTATCTTTTTTGGGTCTACCTCAATCCCTTTTTGCGAAATTCGATGCCCTAGCACAATGCCTTCTTGGACCATGAAAATGGCTCTTTTGCCAGTTGTGTCATAGATTTTTTTCTACACGTCTCTTTAATACTTGCTCAAGGTAGTCCAACACTTGCTCAAATATAGCTTCATAGGTGGAAAAGTCATCCATGAAGATTTCAACACCACTACCGATTTGCTGTTGGAAAAAACTAAGGACCAAGTGTTGAAATATTGTAGGGGACATTACATAAACTAAATGGCATCTTACAATATGCAAAAGTCCCCCAAGGACTCATGAATGTTGTCTTGGCCTAATCTTCTAGCGCAATCTAGATTTGGCTATAGACACTATAACCATCCAAGAAGCTATAAAAACAATGCCCAGATATGGTGTCCAACACTTGATCCACAAATGGCAAAGGAAAATGATCTTTAAATGTTACCATATTCAACAACCTAAAGTCAATGCAGACCTACCATTTGCCCTCGACACAATTACGAGTTGACTAACCCACTCACTATTTGCAATTGCATAAATGAACCCCACCTTGAGGAGTTGTTCAATTTCCTCTTTGCCTATCTGTTTCAATTTGGGATTTAGCCGCCTCTGTGGCTGCCTTCTAGGCTGCATGGCCAGGTCGATATAGATGCGATGTTAGCATATCCTTGGCTCGATTCCTATTAGCTCTGGATATGACTAGGTAAAGGCTATTGGCCACTTGTTAACTACATTCAATAGCTTTTCTTTTTATTTAGGAGTAAGTTTAGCATTAATTATGACTAGTTTACCATTGTTTAAAAATGCATATTCTATACCAATCGATAAAGGTTTTAGCTCTAGAGGCTGCTACTTGAAGTTATCAGGGATTTCCAACTCTCCCAACAAGTATCATCATCTTTGTTAAAGAGTTGGAAATGAACTTGTTAAATTTTGTCCATGCCTTCCACATAAGCACACGTTAGGCTCTTAGTTGGTTTCATGCATAATATACTACTATTTGAGTTAGCTATCAGCCATTGGGTGCCCTCCTACTTTGTGGCTACTATGTACAGACACCTCTAAATATTGATTTCTTATGCACACTAATTGCATGCTTTAATGTATGTACTTTTGATTAAACAAATTATTTGCACATAATTGCACTGTTATCGCTATACATGATGCATAGAATACACTTCTTCTTGATCTTGCCTAGTTCATTTTCCTTGGATATTTCTAAAGATAGGTCCCTTATACCCATATACCCATACGTGTGTGAACTGTGCTTAACCAAGCTCTTCCCATAATGATGGGGAAGTCACTTTTGTAGGTGTCCACCTTGATGACCAAAAAATCAACAAGATAGGACCACCCATAAATTGTGGTTACAATGTCCTCTGCTAATCCCAGAGGAATAGTAATTAACTGATCTATCAATTTTAGATGGGTGTTTCTCTTCTTGAGAGGCGGTAGGTTCCAGGCCTTGTACATGTCATGCGAGATGAGATTAAATTTGGAACTAGAGTTAAGAAGAGCCTTGCAAGGCTCATGTCCAGTGATCTGTAGGTAAATGAGTGGACTTGCTGGGTTAGATCTTTTCATGGGAAGATTGCCAGCCTTGATCTAGTCAAAAATAGCATGAGTTAGCATTATAGTGTCAAGCTGAGGTGACACTTGGTTTGAAGGGCACTCGAAGATATTTGATGCAAAGGATGAGGGTACTGGAGATGTAGGATAGTTAGCCAAACTAGATTGTGAGGGTTGAAGAGGAGTACTAGGTCAAAAGAAAGGTTTTTTTCTGGATCGATTATCCCGACCACTTGGTTGGAAAGCCAATTTTGAATGTACAAACCTTATAGTGTTTTGTTGTTGCAGCTGTGGAGGAATTTCACCTTGCATGGATGAAGTAGAAGGTAAATGGGTTGAAGGTGGAGGCATGTGTACAAATGGATGTAGAGGGTGGTATCAATATGGGTTTTCCCCTTGAGTAGATGATGAATGTATTTAGTGGTACTCTAGAGGGTAATAGTGATGCTGAAATGAGGTATGACTTGCAGAACTTCTTAGAGATATGGGTTGCTGAACATAGTACTTGTATGGATCTGGTTGCCTATAAGGGTACTGCTGCCTTGGTAATGGCATTCCCCACGATTGTGATCAGTGCCACTGTTGGTATTATTCATAAGGTTGCGAAGGACTTCTGCTCAGGTAGTAAGCATGTTGTTGCTAGTGGAACTGCCTTAGATTGCCTTGAAGATAAGGCAATCGTATAGGTGCCTACCTACATGCTAGTTGAGGGTTCAATGCATACATCCTAGACTCTTGTAAGTGTAACACCATAGGAAAACATCCCTTTGAATGTTCATATTGATAGATGTCACAAACAATTTCATCATTAGAGTCGATTTCCACAACCTCCTCTATTGTTGCAACTTTACCCTTACCTCTTTGGTAGGCATGTTCAGCTTCTTTACATCTTTTATGGTTACGATCACTATTTTGCTCTTTGGATTTCTCAACACTCTTCATAGCAATTTGAAATTTTTCATCCAAAGAGTCTCATAATTTATCAACCTTTGTTGAAATATCAAAAACAGATTTTTGGATGGGCAAGGTTTTTTTGTTCATTACTTCATCAAGTGGTGACTTCTCCTCCTTACAAAATCAAACCTCTTATTTTCTGATGAAAGTGTCCCTATCATACTCTTCTACACTTTCCCTTTCTTGTAGCTCACCTTCTTCTTTTGCTACGTACTCAATTAGCCTTTGGATATAATGAGCTCTTAGTTCAGACAATCTTCCTTGGGCATACACCCCAAGGGTTCTTCTAGTTTCTACTCTAAGCCCATCTATAATGTGGCAAAGTTATTCCCTCTAAGAATAACCATGGCCAAGGCATCGATGTAAGAGTGAATAATATCTACCCATGGTGACATCAAAGGGCTCATGTGTTCCCTATTTCCAACCTTGGATTTGCCTTCTCAAATTAGACACTCTGGAGTACATCTGATATTTATCATTAAATAGCTGTAACATGGTACTCCATCTATGAATAGATTTTGCCTCTAAGGACTAGTACTAGCTTTCAACTTCCTTGATCAGTGTCCTTNCCTTTGTAATGTTGAACATACTTCAAGTCACTAACAAAGGTTCATCATCATCACTGCATCAATGATGCCAATGATGGTTTTGGCCACCCCTTCGGTCTTGTTGGCCTTCATGATTGTTGTTATCTTGTTGATCACCTTCATCACAACTATTTCAATGATGGCTTCTATGAGAACCAATAAATGAAGAGGAATGTTCAAAATTGGATGAAGAGAAAGGTGGACCACCACCACCACCATAGTATCCACTACCACTCTTTTACTTATTACAATCACCATGATTAGATTCCTTGCTATTGTGATGCTTTCTCAAGTCCCTACCTTGGCTGTCCCTTTTTCCTAAACCTAGTTTATGCATAGTGGATCATAAGTTTAGGTTCACACCCTCATCACCAATATCAGGGAGTGAAGAATCTTCATGTTGAGAACCTTTAGTAGTAGGATCCTCATTGTCATCTTAATTTAGTAGGAATAAGGAATTAGTGTAATGTTTTCCCTTTGTGGCTTCATGGAGCTTCTCCTAACATCAATCTTGTTTGTGTTGTGTTTTAGTAGGATAGTAGTTTCGAGTATCATATCCATTCACAATGTATTCTTTGTGAACATCTGAGATGCCCAACTTCTTAAGAGTTTTAAGCAACATCCTGGGCATAGATCAATCAAGGGGCAAGGCAATGTTGCCCTCCATATCACACCATCACAGATGTTCATCCTGATGTAGGATGAAGATGAAGTTTGGTACATACTCATCGGGATGAGTATATATCACTTTGCACTCTTGTGGGACTGGTGGTTTGCCTTCTTTGTGCTTGTGAGAAAAAGAAGACATTTTTCAAAGCAAAATAAAATTATCAATGTGCATTTTATAATTATATGTATAGCAAGAATAATATTGACCTTGAAATTCGTACAATGATATTAATTGTATTCACTTAAACCTAAATAGCAGATGTTTCAACAAACAAAGTGCTCGACAATGGTGCCATTGATGAGCGGCAAGGTACCCCTGTGTCCAACCATATAAATCACAAAGAATCCATGTGTGATCCAGTCAAATTTTGTGGACTTTATCATTTCTGGTGCACTAGTCTTCTAAGAAGTGAATCTTACCTTAAGGTCAATCATTGTCTACCCAATTACACTTGTGATGTACATTGGTATGGTTAAGTGTAATTGAGGCATCTAATTTTTATTATTTTGTATTTTATGATTTGGGTATTTTAAAAGGAAATAAAATAATTGGATTAACTAATTTAATTTATCTATTAACTAATTTCTAACGAGCCCTAACCTAAGCATCTAGTTCCACTTTCCGTACATGTCCTAAACCCACATATCCATTGCTACGCAACGAAGCACTATGCTACTAGGCATACCAAGCAATAATGCTGTTGGGATTACCAAGTGAATACATGTTACACTCGAAGTGGTCATACATATGTGTTTAATCTACCCTGCTTAATCACTTCATTAACTTAATTACTAAAAACATTTAATAAATAATTTAAAAAATTAATAAATAATTGAAAACATTAAATGCACAAATAAAATATTTAATCTATCTAGAATGCTGCAAGGTTTATTAGAAAGCTCATCTTCATTGCCACACATACTATCGTGCTCAAGTACAACAATGCTTGAATAAAGATCTATACACTCAATGACTCTTGCTGTGAGCACTCAGGACGAAAATTCTAACTTTCAAATGAAAAAATTGCAAGAGCTTCGTTGCAACTACAATCTCCTATGCCATAAATATGGCTAGTAGGCACGTATTTATAGCCAAAAATCAACACTACATCAATAAGGCCTCGTTGACGCATGATAAGATGTGTCGATTAGGCCTCATTGACGCATGATAAGATGTGTTGATTAGGCCTCATTGACAAGGCCCAGTTAATGAGGTTGTGTCGACGAGGCCTTGTCGACGCAACCAACCGAATGTGACTCATCACCATGCAACCACCACCACCACTTGGAGATAAGCTTAAGCTCACTCTCTCATAATGCTAAGCCACCAAGGATTCACAAGTGAGTCCTTCCCATAGCAAGCACTTGCCTTTCTTGCCCTTTTGAAACTCATTGATGGGACACTTATGAATTCCCAACAACCAATGATATAGTAGCATTAAACGCAAGTCCATTCCCTTGAATGAACAAATATCATCCTCTACTTTACTTGATCAACTTCCTACCACACACAACAATGGACAAAATGGAAAGAAAAGAGATGAATAATGAATGATGGATAAGAGAGAGCAGGTAAGAGTGCAACATCACTAGATCCCCAACCAATCATTTAATTAACTCATGGTAGTGTGCGAGCATGTTCTACATCCTATGAGAGATCCATTATTGCATCCCTTCATCACTACTCATCCACAAAGTAGGGATAGATCTTTAAGTTCCCTTTTTGAGTGCAAGGTCACACCTATCACTACCAATGTCATCTAGCCTTGATTGTTCCATGATCTAATCATTGATGAAACTAAATTAAGACAATGTGTTATAGATCATCTAGAATTCAAGTTTCCAATTTTATTTTCCTCCATTTATTCATGTATGCACAACAAGCTTCTATAATTCTGTTTTATCAAAAACCTCTTGTCAATCCCTTTGGTTGTGCTAACTAATCCAAATCCCAATAATAATTACAAACAAAACCATATGGATTTAGGAATTGAATGGAAGCAACATTTGACATTACCAAAGTCTACTAATAGAGAGACTTATAATGGTCATGGATTAGAAGGAGAAAGAGATTGTCTTGAACTATTACATTTTGGGAGTCAAGTTATCTAGGCAATAGGTTGAACATGAGAAAGATTTGTGTGGGTATTGTTTCAACCACTCATTTTGTTCTTAATTTGAGCAATCATAAGATTGATTTGGGATTATAAAGGTACCAATTTGTATGGACACTTTTTGTAAGTTTTTCCTCTCAACCCTTTCTCCTAATGCATGCCCACAGTGTGATGATTGTAATTGTACGACATTCTTATTCGAGTGTGACATACTTAGACACACACATGACTAGCAATAAAGATCTAGATTACTTCATCATTGCAACATCCACTTAGCTTAATTATTTAATTGTTATTGTTATTTATTGCTTTCTTACTTAATATCTCTCTCTACCTTTATCTCCTAGTAACGCGGAATGAGTACGACTTAATCACAAGCATTTAAGTGTGACTACTTGGTAACCCAGTAGCGTACCTAGGCCATGCTCTTGGTAATCCCAGTGGTAGTCATGCACGAGGTCCAAGATATGTACAGATGATTAAGAAACGAATGCTCATCTCACTTAGGCTAATTTAGATTCTCTCTTATCCTCTCTCCTAGCTTAGTTGATATTATTTCCCATCATACCCAGGAGTAGCATTAGTGTAGGAACACATCATACACCTCACTCTGGACTAAACCATACATGACAAAGCTAATACTAGTCCAGGTGGGAAGAAAGTGAACTGCGATCTATGAGTAACTATCTAAATACCACAACTAGTCCATCTGCGGAGTTCGACCAAATCATGAGTGAAGCACTCGTATTCATATGGTTGAGTGTAGGGGTACCTCGCCACTCATCACACCTAGTGCTTTGAAAATGAGAATATAAAATTGTTAAAAAGATACATGAAAACATCCAATTCACTTATTAATTCTAGTTCAAAGAAAGTGAACCAAACAAAGAACTTAGAGAAACGCATCTCACACTCTGACTATACACCAAAAGAAGATGCTAAATAAGAAGACACAAGAATTAAAATAGAAAAATAAACAAGGAAACATGTCTAGACCCCTTAAAAAGAAAACACCTTTTAGTCCAACTAAAGATATGTCTCCAAATGATCGAAACATGATTATCATCAATGTTAAATATGCTACCAAGTGAGAAATTAAATTGTTAAAGGTGACAAATGGAAAAATTATAGTGTGTATCCAAGGGAATGTGCAGTCCATTTTTTGAATGCGTGTCCATGAATTTAGTCATGGGCGAGATGCCCCATCTTGAACCAAGAACTAATAAGTGTATTTTCACTTCTTTGTTTTAGAATTTTTTATCCTTTTCCTATTTCTTCAAAATTTTCCAATTCTTAATATGTTTTCCATTTCTTGTTGTTTTTATTTTCTTTGTAATTTTCTTTTTTCTTGGGTTATTTTTTTAATGTTTTATGAATGTCTACTATGTTTTTGTTAATAATATTGCCAGTCATGATTCGGAAGTCAACACCATGTGTTGGGTTAATTTTAGTAATGCAATGAGATTGCATTATCCATCCCTCTAATTTTTTTAAATAAGGGGCCTTTATGATGGAAGCAATATGGTTCTTCTTACATGAAACTAAAATTAACTACTGATCATTGTGCCTTGAAGAAAGAGGGAAAGACCAAGTGGAAATGACAAAAGGTGTGACCTCAAGGGAATTTGTTAGATTTTCTTCTTGACTTCATTCTTGTGATCTATGACTCCTCATAGAATGTACCATCACTCTTGTTGTTGACCAATAAATAGGAAGCATGCCTTTGCATGGTGTGATTTCCATGAAAGAGAGAGAGAGAGAGAGAGAGAGAGAGAGAGAGAAAGAAAAAAAGAGAGAAAAAGAAAAAAATAATGGAAATTCAAAGCACACCCCTTAAACATAATACTGGGGTACAAGCACTAGTTATGGGGCTGGAAAGACATCTTACCCATGGCTGAAGGCACCCCTCTAATTAAGGCCCTTCATTCCTTCCTTCTCCTTTCTTCTATTTTTGGAGTGATGTTCATTCTCTGTGGTTGTTGTAGATTCATGATGATAGATAGAAAGGAACACATTAATGTGAGGCCATTTTTAATGGTATGGACTTGGTCTAAAACTTGGACAGATAGGTATGATGGTTGTTTTACTCATAATTGATGCAAAAACCTATTGCAAACATGATTAAGTACCTTACATCCCAATCCTTGCAATCCCTTCTCATCTCATTATTCACCTCATTGCTACATGCAATTATGGACCTACTGATTTTGTATAGTATTATGCAAAATCCTAACCAAGGCAGTTGTGTATTGTTTGGAACAAAGGCATGATCTACATTTAACTTCTAAGGTGCCCACAAACATCCATAGAAGTGCTTATGCAAGGGCATTATGGCAAGAGCTTGCTTTAGGAGGACCTACTTACATAACTTTTATTGATCATGGCTTTGAACTAAACCTCACATCTTCAAGAACATCATTGACAGCTTCTCTAAATTTATGCATGATTTTGCAATCAACTTCTCATCAATTTGAGTTATCCTTAATCCTTTTATATTGAAATTTCCTCTAAATTCAAAATTTCTTGGCCATCTTTTGAACCATACCTTTGGTTTTAATTGTTCAAAAACTTTTGCACTTCTAGAGTTAAGCTCATTCATCGTGGGGGCTAAGGACATAATTTTTGAAATTTTTCTAACATCCTATTTTCAAAAATTTGGTAACTAATAATAATAATAATCAAAATAATGTGACAAACTTGATGATTTTAGTTATCTCATAGCCTTGGGAACAACACTTTGTCATCATCTTGTGCTTAAATACTAACATTTTTTCACATTTTAAGCTAACTAAGGGATCCAAAAAGGGTTAATAATTAAGGAAAATTTACCAAAACTAATGTTGATCCTTTACTGGTTGCAAGTGATGCTAAAAGGAAAGCCTAAGGTTGAAGGTCTTTTACAATGTAAGGAAAAAAGGCCAAGAGAAGAACAAAGAAGGATATGCCCATGGACAAATAGTAGTACATACAAGGATTAAAACTTAAACATCATATGTTTGTTAGATCCATGGGATGATGAGAAAAACTTTTAGTCTATCCTTTAAGAATGTTCTACATAAAAAGAGAAGCATTGACATAACAATCAAGGTTGGAAAGACTGCCATCCTTAAGAAAAACAAGAAGATTCATCTTTGGTGGATTTTTTGAAGACCTCTGCAATTTGGTAAACTTTAATGTTTCTCCAATCTTTTTGTCATTTTGTAATACATCCACTCAAATAAAATTTTGTAATGTAAAACTTCAATTTTATAATGGTAGTTGATGGGACACGATATTGCGTCTTCCCCTGCAATATTGCGTACGCGATATTGCGATGCGCCATCATATCTATAAATAAGAGGCAGCTCTCCCTTGTTTCCTCATCCTAGGCTAGATAGTAGGGAAACTCTGGTAGATTGATCACTCCAGAGATAGATTATTTTCGATGTGCCCGCAGTAGGAATCCTAAAGTGAACAGATCTTTATTCGAGCAACATTGTACCTGAACACAAGCTGTGTACGGCAATAAAGATGAACTTCTTGGATAAACCTTGTAGTGTTATTTAATTTTATTTATTGCTTTCTTTCTTACCCTTCTCTCCTAGTAATGCGGAATGAGTACGACTTGATTACGAGCATTTAAAGATGTGTACGGATAATCAAGGAACGGATGCTCATCACACTTAGGCTAGATTAGATTCTCTCAATCCTTTCCTCCTAGTTAAGTGCCTCAGTACGACCACTTCAAGCATGTGCGTTACACGTGGTGATCCCATCAACGATTAGCGTTTGGTAGCCACGGTTGCATCAGTTCAGGGTGTGTATGGTAAGTGGGAACGGATGCTGACGCTAGGTTAAAGTAGACTTAGTTCATTAGTTAGAGTTAGTACTTAGTTTCTCTACTCTTCACCTTATTAGCATAGGAACATAAAAACATAAAAATTATAAAAATCATATACCTCAGACTTACTTAACCATACACCGTGACAACTACAAGTAAGTCTGGGAAGACAATGAATGATTAACCCTAAGTGTTCGATAAGGCATGTAGGCACTTAGTCTGCAGAGTTCGACTAGATCGTGCATGCTATGCTTGTATTCGTATGTTTGAGTGTAGGGGTATCTCGTCACTCATCATTGGCACCGTTGCCGAAGACTAAGTGTTTGTGTGCTGAATAGAACATATGATATCACTCACATCGTTGTGAGCCTAAACGAACCTTCAAGTTAATTAAAAGTAAAAAAAAACTTATATAACTGTTAATTAGCACACCAATAAGACATGATGTCTTCTTCTTCTTCTCAGAAGAGTAATACACCACCTAGGGGTAATACACAAAATAGTCAACAATCAAAAACACATAACCTAAATTAGCTAGTGCCTCAATAATATAGGGTGGAATATACTCATCTCGATGAGTATATCCCAAACTTTACTTTTATCCTCCATCAGGACGAACAGATGCACTGGAGAGATTTGCAAGGTAACATTGTGTTACCTCTAGATCGAGTTGTCCCTAACATGCTTCTCCATGCTTTGGCACAGATAGGCATGATAGAATTATACTCTGAATACGTTGCAGAAGATTTTGACATGAGGGATTATCATCCCATAGCTTTACAACGTATGAGGGACGTAAGGCAGGAGAGCCAACATACACTGTTGAAGGGCAAAGGCCCACACGTCCTTAGTGAAATAGGAGATGGCAAACCACTCATAACAGGTTCTCTATCCAAAGATGTTCCCCCTCCTAACGATAGTAAGGAGGTGGGGTATCAGAACTTACAATCAACGATACATAACACTGGTTCTGATCCCCATGAACACCAACTGTTCACAGAGGGAGCAACAACATATGAAAAGGATGGGCACTTAGATTGTCATCACGATCGGGGCCAAAGCAACCAAAGAGAAGGCAAGAAACATCATCACGATGATGGTTCCCCTTCTTCACATCACTCACCCTCTCCTTCCACATCTGGGCACAGCCATCATGAGCATAACAGTGAGGATAGAGGTAGGAGAAATGAAAGACCTTGATGGGAAAGTCAAGAGAGAGGACAAGAGAATGAATGAAGGGAAAGTAGGGAACAACGTAGACATCACAGGCGTTATGAAAGAGATGATCATGATGAACCCCTACTTGCCACACGAAGTATGCTTGACATAACGGAGGCTGTGAGAATTCCAACAAGGCATTTAAAAGATAGTCAGATCAAACGCTTAGATATGAATAACATCCCACGCTTTGAAGGGGGATACAACTCAGATCTGCAACATCATTTATAGGCATTCCACGATGCCTACGCCTTGCATAATATAGAGAACGAGTGGCAAAAACTTAAGTTGTTTCCGAGGACACTCATCAAGGAAGCAGAGAGTTGGTACCGATCCTTAGAACCGGAAACCATCAGGAGGTGGAGTACTATGTTAGAACTCTTCAACGATAAGTATCAAACGTACTCCAGAGTGTCTAATTTGCGTAAGCAGATCCAAGGCTGGAAGCAAGGTACTCATGAACCCTTGGCTGCTGCCATGGCCCACTACTACACATTGTTACATCGTTGCCCAGGCCATGGATACGCTCAGCAGGATCCACTTTGCCACATCATGGATGGGCTAAGGCATGAGACAAGGAGAACCCTCGGGACTTATGCCTAAGGGAGACTATGACAACTTAGAGCCCATGAAGTACATCGCTTGTTAGAACAAGTAGAAAAGAAGAAGGTGAGCTACAAAAAAGAGAGAGTGTGGAAGAATACAACCGTGATCCCTCCCTTCAAAAGAAGGGAGTAAAATTTTGTGATGAGGAGGATGAGTCACCACTCGAAGAGTTGGTGAACAGAAAAACCTTACCGATTCAGAAGCTAACAATCAAAGTATCGGCTAAGATGAATCAATTGTGGGATTCCTTAGACTCCAGACTTGAAAGTGTTTTGAAAATCGTAGAAGAGTCTAAGGAGGAACGAAGTAGTGATAGAGATAAGACAAAGTGGAGAAATTCAGGCCCTGCACATAACAAAGGTAAGGGGAAAACAACTATCTTCGATGAGGATGTGGATTCAGACACAGACGATGACGGTGGATGTGAGATCTGCCAATATGACCATCCTAAGGGATGTTGTCCAATTATCTCACATCTACAGGAGTCTGGGGTGTATGCACTCAATCCAAGACTCAACCAACAGCAAACACCCTGAAGGTTACCTTATCCTCAAGGTAACCCAAGGCAGTTCCACCAACCACTAATGTACTATCCAAGTGGAACTCCACCACAACCCATCGGATAGCATCAGCAGTGGCAATGCCCACAGTCATGGGGGATGCCACCGCCAACACAACAGTACCCTTACTAGCAACCTAATCCTTATGACTATTATGTGCAGCATCCAGTTTCTCCAGGTGACTCCATGGATCACACAACTCCCCAACATTATTACCAAGTTCGGGAGTACTTTAGGAGGGCTCCTCCTTCGGGAGGCACCCCACATACCTACCATCCTCCAACTCCATCTGCACCTCTTCCCCTAGTAGTTCCCATATCTCCTATTCCAACAATGCAAGGGGAACTCCCCACTCAACTGTAGCAACGTAACACTGTGAGAGCTGTAAATATTCAACCTGCTGCTGGTTCTGACAACTATAAAAAGAGAAGACCATTCTTCAGAACCAGAAGCCCAGACAAACTCTTGCAACAAAAAGTGGTTGAGTTCACAACCACGCCTCCACCATCTAACACTTTGGAGCACCCTTCAATCCAACAAAGCTGTACGCATACGGTTATGTTAACGCATACCGTACCCAACTGGATCAAGGTAGGCCACCTTCCCAGGAAATTATCTAACCCTGGGAGCCCCTTAATCTATCTACAAATCACCGAGAATGTACCACATAAGGTTCTTCTTGACTCAGGTTCTGGAGTCAATTTAATATCCCGAGAAATGTATCAATCCTGGAACCTGCCCCAACTTAAGAAGAGCAACATTCAACTAGAGCTGGCTGACCAGTCCATCACCATTTCCTTGGGATTGGCAGAGGACATCATTACCACTGTGTGTGGTTGGTCTTACCCAGCTGACTTCCTGGTGATTGAAGTTAACAGTGACAACAGGGACTTCCCAATTATAATGGGAAGGCCATGGCGGAGTACAGTAGATGCGTACCTAGGGATCTACTATCTTTCCTTGTAGATATCTAAGATAAACGTTTATGGAAAGATCAAGAAGAAGAAAGTTCCATGCATCACATACAGTGACTCAGAGGGTGATGACATGGAAGAATGCTTAGCATCTCTTCCATGTAATCGGTGTGCCCAAGAAACACAAATCCAAAGATGCCTGTATGTAGTAACCACACCAGTAGTAGACACCCCGTGGTTGATAGCTACTAGAAAGAGCAAACTCATATGCACAGAACGAACTGAGGAAACTCATGCTAATAATGAAGGCATAGACACATTGAAATATGAGCGTCGCCAACTTCCACCCCTTAATCTGAGAACATCAGTGGGGAGAAGTTGGGCACTTTTACGAAATTCAAATAAACGTTCATTATTTCGGATCTCTTCCTTTCCATTCAGTCATGGGGGAGATGGCCACCTATGCCGATCATTAGAGGCCCACAATTCTTTTTAGTTTTTGTTTTACACATTTTTGTCTTACACGTTTTTGTTTTGCACGTTTTTGTCTTACACATTTTTGTTTTACACATTTTTGTTTTACATGTTTTTGTTTTACAAATTTCTTTAACTTTTATTGTTTTTGTTTTACAACATCGTTATACTTTTCCAATTTGTGTGTGTGTGTGTGTTAACCATCCTGTCAGTTTGTCACCCAATAAGTGTTCTTCACGATGGTATGAACTGTTTTCTTATTGATTGCTAATGTTTGGTTTTTACCTTAAAGTTATGATGTTGATACTAAGGTATGTTCTTTTGATATGACAGGCAATGAGTTCACTTCATCCATACACCCACTAGTTTCTATGGTCTCTCTTGGCTTGGAAATGTACAGTCCCTTTCTAACAAGAACTTTAACGAATCTGTGACTGGGTATTTCTCAAACTAATGAAGGACTCAAGGTTTGAAAAGGGTGTGACTTCAAGGGAACTTGATGCATTTGTGTTGGCCATTCTCTTGGGTACTTGGATGTTTTCTTCTTGAGTTTTCTTGTTGTTCCGATGTTACCCAATTGTCGGAAGCTAAGTCAATAAAAATAACAAAGTCTTTGCATGGTGTGGTTCTCACACATAAAAACACAAAACAAAAAAAAACAAAAAAAAGAGTGAGAATTTGAAGCACACCCCTTAGACGAAATAAACTTGGGCTACAAGCACTGGTTATGGAACTAAAAATGTTCCCTCTAACTAAGGCCCTTCTCACTTCCCCTTCTCTCTCCTCATTTGTTTTGTCGGAATGGTGGTGGCTCTTTGGAGATGCATTCTTGTTATTCAAGAGGATGGTTTGGCCAAGTGCATTAATGTGAAGTCACTAGATGTGGTTGGTTTGAGGTCGAAGTTGGAATGAGATTTGCTAAGTCACATTAATCATGCAATACACAAAGGGCTGTACACCACCTTGTCCTTAGGATTCCATTTCATTCTCTTCTCTCCATCCTTTTCTCCATTGTTCACCTCATCGCTGGTTGTATCATTAGTGTATATTTTGGNTTAACTGGTGCACCAAATAGGAATGTTATTGGGTCCTCCCCAAAGCAGGCTCATGCCCT
>MNCI01003298.1:95636-119397 GCA_015680685.1 Gnetum montanum | reverse complement strand
ATGGAACTAAATAAACATGTTCCCTCTAACTAAGGCCCTTCTCACTTCTTAGTTTTTCCTTTTTTGTTTCATTGGAATGGTGGTGACGTTTTGATGGAGGCATTCTTGTTACTTCAAGTGGATGGATTGGCCAAATGTATTAATGTGAAGTCATTGGATGTGGATTATTTGAGGCTGGATTTGGAATGAGATCTACTAAGTCACATTAACCATTAATACACAAGGGGCTGTACACCACCTTGTTCTTGAGACTCCATTCCATTCTCTTTTTCCATCGTTCTTTCTCCATTGTTCACCTCATTGCCGGTTGTATCAGTAGTTTATATTTTGGTTGATGCATTGTTTTCTTTTTGGTAAACTCTTGTGGTTAAGACTTTAACTCTTGCTTTCAAATGACATTTCTAGAGTTTACAGACTCTTTGAATGTGGGAATGTCAGGGCATTAAGGACATGAGCCTGCTTTGGGGAGGACCCATTGGCATTCCTATATGGTGCATTAGTTAATTTCTTTCCCTTAAATATTTTTGAAATGAACATTTATTTTGTTCATTTCCATCTCTAAAATCCTTTTCATCGGTGTTGTAGTTGTCTCTTTTTCTCCATCTTTCTTATTCCCTTTCCGTTTCCATTCTCTCACTACCAAAGGTTCACTCTTAGTCATGGGGGTCCTGGTCCAATTTTTTTGATTTTCCCTTAACCCCTACACCTTGGGTAGTCACTAGTGTTATATCTCCAAAATCTGCATCAGCCATATCACAACTAAGCCAATGGACCTTTCACCAAGGCAAGGTATCAACTGCATTGTAATCCATTTATCCTTGCTAATATAAGATTGTGTTGTGTGTGTAGATGACAATCATACACCAATGGATTAGATTTGGAGGAACACTTGGAATGGACTAGCGCTGGAGCATTTATGCAAGGAACAAGATTGATGGCGCGCTTATGGATGGACAATGAAAGGCACAATCTTGGTGCTGGTAGGAACAAACTTCTTCTTTTCTCTCTTCTCTCTTCTCTCTCAGCTACCAAATAAGGCTGGATGTCAAATGTGTATAGTGTTCACTCTTATTGTCATGAACACTGATTTTTACATGTACTGTAATGATGATCCATTCACATGTCACCCCATTCACCATTAGTATCATTCAAGTTAATAATCCCATACCTTCCCAATATTTTGTAAGAAACTCGAGGATGAGTTTTCATTCAGTCATGGGGGTATGATGGGACGCGATATCGCATATGCCCCTGCGATATCGCGTACATGATATCACAGCTTGCTGCAATGTCTATAAATAAGAGGCAGCCTTCCTTGTTTGAGACATCTAAACTTAGACCCTTAGCTAAACTATAGCAATTTTACCATTCTAGAGTTAGAATAATTTCCATGTGCCCGCAGTAGGAGTCTTAAAGTGAACGGATCTTTATTCGAGCAAATTGTACCAAAACACACATTTGTATACGGCAATAAAGATGAACTTTATGATAAAATTTGCAGCATGTGGACTAAGCTAAATAGGAGTTAATTATTGTTAAATGTTTAAATGCTTTCCTAGATAATTAATCTCTCTCAACCCTTGACTCTTCTAGTTAAGTGCACTTAGTACGACTGCTTTAAGCTTGTGTGTAATGCTTGGTAACCCAGTAATGAGTAGCGTTTGGTAATCCTAGTAGCGTTGCACTGGCTCAGGGTGTGTGTGGCAAGTGGGAATGAATACTAGTGCTAGGATAATTAGAACTTAGTTAGTGAATAGTTAATGAAAGTTAGTCATTTAGTTCTCTTCATCTTTCCCTATTAGCATAGGCATTAAAAAGAAAAAAGATATAAAAATCATATACCTCAAGCTTACTTAACCATACAACCATGATAATACAAGTAAGTTTGGGAAGACAATGATTGATTAACCTTAAGTGTTCCATTAAGGCGCATAAGCACTTAGTCCTTGGAGTTCGACCAGATCGTGTGTGAGACGCTCGTATTCATATGGTTGAGTGTAGGGGTACCTCGCCACTCATCACTTGGTAACTATTTAACTAATTTAATTTAATTTAATAACTAATTTAATTTAACTATTTAACTAGTCTCTAACTAGTCCTAACATAAGCATCTAGTCCCACTTTCCATAGATGTCTTGAACCCACATATACATTGCTAGGTTACTAAGCACTATGCTATTGGGTGAACCAAGTAATAACACTACTGGGATTACCCAAGAAATATGTGTTTATGCTTGTAGTGGGTGTACTTATGTGCTTAATCTATTTAGCTTAAGTAATTAACTAATCACTTAAAGTCTAATTGAGCTTAATTAACTACATATTTAATGAAAACAATAAATGCATAAATAAATCATTAATCTATTTAAGTGTTGCAAGTTTTGATCAAAAGGCTCATCTTTATTGCCATACACATTGGCATGGTTTAGGTACAAAAATGCTTAAATAAAGATTCATACACTTTCTGACTTTTGTTGCAGGTACTCAGAGAAATATTCTAACTCTCAAATGAAAAAATTGTAAGAGCTTTGCTACAACTATGACTCTCCTCTCCATAAACATAGTTATGAGCTTGTATTTATAGTTTTTATTATAGGGTTGCATCGACGGGGCCCCATAGACATAGCAAACACTATGTTGATGCAACACTTTGATGCTCATGATACCCCTATGATTGAATGAAAAATTGTCCTTAAGTTGCTTTACAAAATTGGGATGGTATAGGATTATTGACTGACTCTTGATGTAACAAATTAACATAATAAAATTGAGTGCCTGAGTGTACAAATCAACACATTTTAAAAATTGGAGTGTTCATGATACAAAATTGAACATCATGACATGACTACTCAAAATTGAACAACACGTCCTTTGATGACATGAAGATGGTTGAGAAGATTAGACAGTCCTAAGCAGTGGAGGCTCCTAAGGTTCTGAAGGACCTTCACCGGCTTTGGGCATGTGCGATGGCTGAGGTAGCTATGGCTGTCTTGCTGCAGCTGCAACCTTTAGTGGAAGGCCAAAGGCATTCAATAATGCCTTCATCTTCTCCTCCTTACTCTGAGGATTGTTCATAGTCCATGTGGCAATGCCAATGTGAGTTGGAATTTGAATATCCCGTAGATAGGGCATTATTGGGAACAGCTCCTTAGTATTGACAAACTAGGTAATGAGTTTTTATGTTTGACATTGAATGCCTTGACTGCGTTTTGTAGCTCATAGTAGCATAATGAACCCTAAAAGTTTTCCAATTTTTAAAATAAATATCTTCATAAAATGTATGTAATTAAATTTATTTTATTTAAATATCTTTATTTAATTAATGATAAGAATTAGTTTATTGATTTGTTTTAATATGATATATGATTATATATTAATACATATTTGTATATATATGATTCTATATATTATATAAATTATATAAATATTACTTACATAAGCATTATAGTTTAATAAAGTTAGGACATCCCCACCACCAATCATGCATGATTCCAAGAACAATGGCTCCTATACTGCCAGCACCATCATTGGCTTTCACATTCACCAAAGTATCTTTGTGGCTATCTTAGCTCCCAACCAAGGCTTGTGTTGAGGACACTAATAATGCTGCCCTTGCCATCACCAATGGCCGCTTGCAAGCCACCCCCGATTGTTAGACCCAGGAACTCCAATGTTTGCATGGTGTGCAGATGGTACATCTTCTATGACTGCACCAACCTTATGTTGGCACAATGCCAAGTTTTTCGACCTCACATGGCATTAAATAGGCAGTGAATCTGGTGCATCATCGAGCATAGCTAAGGGACAAGCCAACTTGATGTCTGTGATGCCTTGATTACAGCAATGAGGACATGCGTCTCCATGTGTAGCTAGTGTAGGTAGCAAGGGTTTCCAGTAACATGCACGACACAACGATGGTAGGTAGATCAAAGAAAACAAGTGAGGATTTCTGGTAGCATGTGTGATGTAAATATGGTAGGAAGATTAGGGTAGGCAAGCAAGGGTAACCATCAACTAATAGAGGATATGATCGTAGGGTATAACCAACATGGAAGCTAATCCAAGAACAAGTTAGGGAATGAGTTTGATGTAAGTAATGCATATCAAATCCTTAAATCATAAGAGAGGTTTAAACCTTGAGGTTATAAGACATTCTTACACCTAATGAAGTAGACCTTCTAAGGTGATGTTAAGCCCAAGCAATCCTAGGTAGGGCCTTCCTAACCAAGTTATATGTGGACTGATATCAAAGAATAAAAAGTGATCATCAAAAGAGGAATAACCACATGTACATAATTAGTAAATAATTATTTAAAAATTTTGACAAGAAGTTAAAATTTTTGATCTTTTTCTTAAAATGCATTTAAATGTACAGCCTAAAAGAATATTTTGGAATAACAATAGCCTACTTTTATTCACACTTGCATATCTATTAATGTTTTATTTTTCTTTTCACCTTTATGGCCNTATGTATATATATAATTCTATATATTATATAAATTATATAAATATTACTTACATAAGTATTATAGTTTAATAAAGTTAGGGCATCCCTGCCACCAATCATGCATGATTCCAAGGACAATGGCTCTTGTACTACTAGCACCATCATCGACTTCCATGTTCGTTGGAGTATCTTTGTGGTTGTCTTAGCTTCCAACCAAGGCCTATGTTGAGGACGTCAATAATGGCTCCCTTGCCATTGTCGACAGCCACCAGCAGGCTGCCCTTAGTCATCAGACCTGAGAACTTTGGTGTTTGTGTGGTCTGCAAATGGTACATCTTTTGTGGCTGCACTGACCACACGTTGACTTAGTGCCACAATTTTTTACCCTTGCACAGTCTTAGATAGGTGGAAAACTTGGTGCACCATCGAGCATAGTTGGGGGACAAGCTAGCTTAATGTCCATGGTACCTCGACTTTTGTAATGAGGATAGGCATCTCTATGCACAACCAATGTAGGTAGTAAGGGTTTGACTATTGTAAGTAGTGAGGATTTCCAGTAGCGTGCACGACGCAGCAATAGTAGGTAGGTAGGTTAGAGCAGGTGAGCAAGGATTTCTAGTAGCATGAGTGATGCAATGATGATAGACAGATTAGAGTAGGTGAGTGAGGATTTCTAGTAGTAGCAATAGTAGTGCATGCGAGGTAGCAGCAGGTGGCAGCAAAGGCAAGTGTGCAGCATGACAAGTGGCAGTGACGGCAAGTGCATGGTGTAGCAAGGGTAGTTGGTGGTAGTGAATAGGAGGTGGTAGTCTACATTAGCATTAGCACCATCATCAGCAGCAACCAGTGCTTGTGCAGGAGATCTAGAGGCTAGAAATTCTCATCATAAATGAAGATCGTGATCTCGATATTGCTGCTACTGTCTCTCTCCCTCATTAACCAAAAGATTACACACAAAATTTAATTTTATGAATTAAAATGTTAACATTAGAATTTACCAATATAATCATGGATTAGTATCTTATCAAACTATGATTGATTTAATTATTTTTAAACATTTAGAAATATAAATAATACATTTCACATCGTAAGAAGAGGGAAGGGAATTATTATTATTATTATTTTCATCTTCCTTGAAGAAGAGTATAGAGAATAGGAAAGAAAAAGAATTGATACTTGGGTAGATTCCACATCAAATTGAGATTAATTGTTCTTGTGATTTATGTTGAGGATCTGTTAAGCTTTGTGGAAATTCTTGAAGCCCACTGACCGACTATTGGAGTTACTGCATTGTGAAAACAACAAGGTAGAATTTCAAAGTAGGCAAAGTCTCCCTTGTGATCTTGAATTATTATTTATAATTTCAATTTGATTTAATTATTAATTTTCATTCTTGAAATTAATGTTAGAAGTTAGGATGAAAATTTATGAGTTTACTTATGAGTGACAAACATAAGTGTGGAATTTAATTGGATTCAGTTTTAATTATTTATTATCTTAATGTTCTCTTGACTTTGGACCATTCCTCCATGGATATGACTCATGGGTCAGTCACAGACAAGGTGACTTCTCTACAATGAAGGAAAGATAATTTTTAAAGGTACCCAGCACCAAATTTTACCTGGCTCATCAATTTGGCACTATTGTCGAGGAGGCCGGTAGAGTTAATCATCATCAAGGGTTTTGTAAGCTTTAATTTTTAATTATTTATGCATTTTATTTTTATTTTATTTTAAGAAATGATTTCTTTTACTTTTTTTTCCTACATAAAGAAAAATAAAAATAAAAATAAACAAAAATCATAGGAATTAGCTCCTCTTATTGCAAACCAATTGAAACTGTTAAAAAAGTTGCAATTAGAGTTGCGATAGTAGGATCTTAGAAATGGTAGCCCATGAATATGCCAACAAAGAGTGTTTGTGTTAAATGAAACCAACAAGCTAACCAAGGAAACCTACATGAATTGAACCTTCTAGAAGCACTCTTAGCCTTTATAAACATACAAAAGTCACTCAAAAATCAGACCACAAGGAACCAAAATAATGAAGATCTAATTTTTCTTCCCCTTTGAGAATGCAAAATTCCAAGGAAAAAAATACAAAATTTTTCCATATCTATTAACCCTCTATTTGATATTCCAACTACAATCATGAGTTCAACCATGGAGGTAGGATCTCAAAATCTGAATACTATCCAAATATCAACTTATGTAAGCACAATTAGAGAAACTACCTAACCAATAAGCACTTATACAAACTCCTCCACTGGTCTCTATTTCTATACCAAATCCTGTAATAACCCCAATAGTAACCTCTACTTACATGATGGGATCATCTTCACATCATACACCTCCCCCATTTTCCTTAGGTTCAATTCCTTTCTCCTTTGGAAGTTTGAGTTCTAATGTTTCAATTGGCTAGCCTTACCTAGGAAAAACCGTTGGAGAGTTATTGAATCAAAGAGCATCCATCATACCTCAAGGTCCATTAGGTTTTCCATAGGGAAGAGATGTAGAGGTTAAAAATATTCACTTATTACCTTTTTTTAAGGGAACAAATGATGAGGATCCAGTCACTCACATAAGAGAATTTGAAACAACATTAACTGTGTTAGCACCTCAAAGTGGAGATAGGACTAAGATGATTGCTTTCAAATCAACCCTAAAAGACAAAGTTGATTTTGGCTACAAACCCCTAGAACAAAAATTAGTTCTTAGGATGAGTTTAAAAATTCTTTTCTACAAATATTTCTTTCTAATGATAGGATATATTCATTAAGGAAGCAATTAATGAGTTTTATGCAACATGAGGATGAGGATGATGAGAGTACCTTTCATAGATTTAAAAGATTATGCTTAAAAAATCCAAACCATGGATTCCTAGCCTATTAATTAATCCAAATCTTTGTAGAAGATTTACTACCTTATGTTAGGAAAAATGTTGACTTTGCATGTGGGGGAAATATTTTAAATGTGACATTGAAAGATGGTTGGAGAATTATAGATTCATTAGTAGACCAAACTAAACATTGGCCAAAGCCCAACATTATGCAAGGCATGTCTCAACAAACAAAATAATTAAATAGAAAAGTTGATGAATTAACATGATTTATTAAGAAACAAGCTCATGGAATTCAAAGTGAAGCATGCAACATTTGTGGTAGTCCCCAACATGACCAAACAACTTGCCTAGCCTTGTTTTATTGTGAAGAGGAAATGCAAGAGTCAACAAAGGCTTTTCAACAATTTAAGAGCCAACCAACAATGAACTTTCCTCAATGACCACTTTACCAACAACAATATCCTCAAAAATATTCTCAAAATAACTTTAGGCTATTTAAGAATCCAACTAATGAAAACCTGGACAAACTCACCCAAAGCCTTACTTCCTTCATAGAAGAAAGTAGACAATTTATAAGTGAAACTAGGAGAAGATTTTAGGACTTAACTCAAAATGAATTGCCATCCCAACTTGAACCTAATCCTACATCTAAAAGAAAAGGAAAAGAGCAATTACATTCCATTACTATAAGGAGTGGAAAAACAATTGAACCTAAACTTGAAAAGAATGTGAGATTTCAAGAGGTAGAAACACAAGAGGAAACATAGCCACAAATAGTCAATGAGGAAGATCAACCAACTAGGGAAAAAGATTAGTCATTACTTCCTAAATAATTAGTCTTACCTCCTTTCCCTAAACGGTTACAAGAGAATTTTACAACTGAAGCCCATCTTGAAAAAATGTTTAGTGAATTATACTTGCATATTCCTTTGGAACAAGTAGTAAAAGGCACCATTCTTTATGCAAAATACTTAAGGGAATTATAAATTAGAAGAAGAAAGGAAAAAATTTCTAAGAAATTTTATTTAGTTGATAATATTTCTCAACTTATACAAACACATGAAATTCCTAAATACCAAGATCCAAGAGTTCCTACCATTCCAATTATAATAAATGAACAAGAAATTAGGAATGCCCTATTGGATTTAAGAGCTAGTATTAATATTATATCTCTTAAAATGGCTAGATCACTTGATATAGAGGATATAAAAAGAGTAAGCATGATAATATCATTGGCTGATGGTTCCAATGTAAAATCCATAGGAATCATAGAAGAATTAACAATAGAGGTAGAAAAGGAAAAATACCCAATTGATTTTATTATTTTGAAAGTAAAAGATCCTGATTATTTCCCTATTATATTAGCTAGACCTTGGTTAGCAATAGTTGATGTAGTAATTAATTGTAGATCTAGACAACTTCAACTCTCATTTGCAAATCTTATTTTTATATTGAACATATATGATAAGGTAAAAGAAAATCATTTAAATACAAACTTGAAGGAAGCGAGAATGCTCTACACCCTACCCACTTCAACAATGGCACAAGATAGGGAAACCTTAGTATTGAGTAATTTTGAGGAAGCACCTTTAGAACCCTCAACTAAGGAACAACAAGATCTCCTTGACCAAAATCTAAATTTAGGTTCAAGAAATATTTGAAAAATAATTCAACCAAAAAATAAAGATTTCTTGGATCTTAAAGAACTACCTAATACACTTAAGTATATTTTTCTAGATCAAAATAAACTATTAATAATAAACTTCCAACTTACCAATGAGCAAGAAAGTAAACTATTCGAAATCTTACATAGAAAATTTGAGGCATTTGCATGGAGCTATGAGGACCTTCACCAAGGAATCTCACTTGACATCTACCAACATCATATCTATTTAGAAGACAATGTCAAACTAGTAAGAATTCCCCCAAGATGAATTAATCTAGCCTTCAAACAAATAGTTAAGGACAAAATTTTAAAACTTTGGAGAGAAGGAATCATTTATCCAATAGCAGATAGTGAATGGGTAAGCCCTGTTACTTTAGTTTCAAAAAAGGATGGAAAATGGAGAGTTTGTGTAGACTATAGAAGATTAAACCAAAACACAAAAAAAGACCATTTTTCATTACCATACATAGACCGGATTCTAGAAAAATTAGATGGACATGAATATTACTACTATTTTTTGGATGGATTTAGTGGTTATAATCAAGTAGTTATTGCCCCTAAAGACCAACATAAAATAACCTTTACATGTCCCTATGGAACTTTTACTTATAGATGAATGCCTTTTTGCCTTTGTAATGCACTAGCCACTTTCCAAAAAGCCATGATCTCAATATTGTTAGATATGTTAGAAGATTATGTTGAAGTTTTTATGGATGATTTTTTAGTCTATGGGAATACTTATGATGAAGCCTTACAACATCTTGAACATTTCTTAGATAGATGTATAGATAAAAATTTAAAATTAAGTTGGGAAAAGAGTCACTCGATGGTTATAAGTGGTATATTATTAGGACATTTATTTCTAAAGAAAATAAGATTCATATCTACACTTCCAACTCCAACCAATTTAATGACTCTTCAATCTTTTCTAAGACATGCTGGATATTATAGAAGATTTATCAGAGACTTCTTAAAAATTAGTAAACCATTATATATGCTCTTAGAAAATGATGTTTCATTTGTATAGACCAATGATTGTCACAAAGCAGTCTTGGAACTAAAAAAATGAGTAACAACAACCCCTATATTAAATGCACCTAATTGGGATTATCCATTTGATTTAATGTGTAATGCTAGTGACATAGCAGTAGGGGTAGTTTTGGGACAATATATTGATAATAAATCAAGAGTAATTTATTGTGTGTCTAAAAGTCTAGACCAAACCCAAGTAAATTATACAACTACAGAAAAAGAACTATTAGCCATTATATATGCTCTAGATAAATTTAGACATTATTTAATTAGATATAAAACTAGAGTATATATTGATCATTCAGCCATTAAATTCTTAGCTACCAAAAAAAAAATAGAAAATGCAAGAATAATAAGATGGTGCTTATTACTCCAAGAATTTGACCTAGCTATTTTAGATAAAAGAGGTAGGGAAAATGTAGTAGCAAATAATCTTTCCAGGATAAAAACTACCAATGAGAATCAAACATAAGAAATTTTTTATGATGAATTTCTTGATGAACAACTTTTTTCTACAAAGAAGAATCCTTGGTTTGTTGATATAGCCAAGTATCCAGCCACTATGAAAACCCCTACCAAATAGACTAAGGAGGAAAAAAAATCTTTCCTATGCACTATATCTAGATACATTTGGAGTAGCCCATGTTTCTATTGAATATACAAAGATAATATAGTAAGAAGATGTGTAGCTGAGAATGAACAACAAGAAATTCTACAAATGTGCCATGATGATTTAGGGGGTGGTCACTTTGATAGCAAACATATTGCTATCAAAATTCTTCAAAGTGGATTTTATTGGCCCTCTATTTTTAAAGATGCACATAAGTATGTGCAAGAGTGTGATAAATGTCAAAGAATGGGAGCCATAACAAAAATACATGAAATTCCCTTAAAATCAATTTTAATAACTAGACCATGTAACGTGTGGGGTATAGAATTTTTAGGACCATTTCCACCATCTAATGGATGTCAATACATTTTGGTTTGTATCGACTATGTTACCAAATGGGTTGATGCAAAAGTTACCCCAACAAATGATGTTAAGGTAGTTATAGCATTCCTTAGAGAAAATATTTTAACATGTTTTGGGACTCTACAAGTAATCATTAGTGACCAAGAAGCTCATTTTGCAAATAAAATAATGGAAAAATTCCTTAAGTCTTATGGTATCCAACATAAAATAGCTACTACCTATCACCCTTAAACAAATGGCTAAGTTAAAAATGCTAATAGAACTATCCTAAATATATTAGCAAAAACTATATGTACTAAATGAAAGGATTGGTCTAAAAAATTACAAGATGCACTTTGGGCTTATAGAATTACTTATAAACCAAGTTTAGGATATTCACCTTATCAATTGGTTTATGGTAAGTTATTTTTATTACCAGTCAAATTGAAATATCAATCTTTAGGATTAGCCCAATAGCTTAATTTTGATGAAGATATGAACCAAGCCTCTAGAATTAGTCAACTTCATGAACTTGAAGAAGTGAGGCTACATGCTTTCAATAAGAAAAAAATTGTAAAAAGATAAATGAAAAAAATTACATGATTAGAGTATCTTTAAAAAATATTTTTTTGTAGGTGAAAAAGTTTTACTTTACAATAGAAGACTATGTAAATTTCCAGGGAAATTAACAACTAGATGGGAAGGCCCTTGTTTAGTTGTTCAACCCCATGATAATGGAAGTGTCCTCATATCACCTATTGATGATTTCTCAACAACATTCCTAGTCAATGGTCAAAGACTTAAGTCATATCATTAACATCACATTGAGGGACCCTGAGAAGATGAACTAGTAGAGATAAGGGATCCAACTTATCCCACTATTAATGAATTACATGTCAATAATCCATTAGAAGTCTTAGCTCTTAAATGTACCCCTCAACTAGACTCTTTCATCATTGAATAAATTAATAAAGAACTATTTATAGTCTACACATTTTGCCTTGAAAAATGTAGAGGAAAATAAGACATTCTATTGTTAGTTGGGACTATAAAGAATCTAGTAGCATCATGTTTGGAATGCAAGGGAGAAGGAAAACTCCTCATATCTTGAAATAGGTAGGTTTAAACCAAAAATCCAACTAAGGGTGAGCCTTATATTAATAAGTGATTTACAGATAATAAATTTTCTTATTATTAAACACTATTCTTTAAGTATAACGTTCATAAGTCAAAGTGGCTAAATAACATAGTCCAAGGCAATGCTTATTAGTTGATGGGCCGCGATATCGCGTATGCGATATCCCGTCCTGCCACAAGCTCTATAAATAAGAGGCGGACTTCCCTTGTTTCTCCATCTAGATCTAGACCCTTAGCCAAACTATAGTAGTTTTACCATTCCAGAGTTAGAATAATTTCCATGTGCCTGCAGTAGGAGTCTCAAAGTGAACGGATCTTTATTCAAGCAATTTGTACTTGAGCACACATTATGTCTGGAAATAAAGACGAACTTTCTGATAAACCTTGTAGCATATGGACTAAGCTAAATAGGATTTAATTACTGTTAAATGTTTAAATAATTTCTTAGATAATTGATCTCTCTCAATTTTTTAACTCTCCTAGTTAAGTGCATTCAGTATGACTGCTTCGAGCACGTGCGCTACACTTGGTAACCTAGTAACGAATAGCATTTGGTAATCCCAGTAGCATTGCACTAGTTTAGGGTGTGTACAAAAAGTGGGAAGGAATACTGATGCTAGGATGATTAGAGCTTAGTTAGTGAAAGTTAGTTATTTAGTCTCTTCACCCTTTCCCCTCTTAGCATAGGCGATAAAAAGATAAAAGACATAAAAATCACATGCCTTAATCTTACTTAATCATACAACCGTGAAAAATACAAGTAAGCTTGGGAAGAAAACGATTGATTAACCTTAAGTGTTCCATAAGGCACGTAATCACTTAGTCCTTGGAGTTCGACCAGATTGTGTGTGTAACGCTCGTATTCATATGGTTGAGTGTAGGGATACCTCGCCACTCATCATTGGCACCGTTGCCGGGGACTTAGTTGTTTGTGCACTAAGTAGAACATAGGAAATCATCCACATCATTGGGAAGCTAAAACAAACCCTTAGGTTTAATTAGAAAAAAAATTAAACAACAGTAAATAGCACACCAAACAAGATAACAATGTCTTTTTCTTCTCACAAAAGCACGTCACCGCCTAGGGACCACACAAAAGACAGTTGGCAGCACAACATACGTAATCCAAATCTGCTAGTTGCTCAACAGTCTTGGGTAGTGTATACTCATCACAATGAGTATATACCCAACTTTACTTTTATCGTCCATCAAGATGAGCAACTGCGTTGGAGAGACTTGGAGGGTAACATAGTGTTACCCCTAGACCGAGCAGTTCCCAACATGCTTCTTTGTGCTCTTGCACGAATAGGCATGTCAAAATTATATGTGGAGTATGTTGCGTGCAACTATAACAGAAGGGAGTACCATCCCATAGAAACACAATGTCAAAGGGACTTGTGGTAGGAGAGCTACTATACATCATTGAGGGGTAAAGGGCCCCACAATGTCCCGCACGTTCTACGAAAAATTGGAGATGGTGAACTAGTTATAACAAGTTCTCCATCAAATGATGTTTCCCCTCCTAACGATGGTGAGGTGGTGGGGTATTAGAACCTGCACTCCATGATTCATAACCCTAGTTTTGATCCCCATGAACACCAAGTGTTCAATGAGGGAACACAAACATATGACAAGGGCAGGCAGTCTGATCGTCATCACGATTGGGGCTGTAACCACCGAAGAGAAGGTAAGAAACATTGTCATACGGATGGTTCCCCTTCTTCTTCACCTTCATCGTCTCATTCACCCTCTCCTTCTGTATTAAGACATAGTCACAAGGAACCCAATCGTGAGGATAAGGGTAAGCAAAGTGAGAAACCTTGCTGAGAGAGTTAAGAACAAGGATGAGGGCATTCGAGAGAATCACAACATAGAAGGGAAAGTAGGGAACCACGTAGACATCATAGACGCCATGAAAGAAATGACAACGAAGAACCCCTACTTGCAACCCAAAGTATGTTAGACATTACGGAGGCTGTTAGAATACCTACAAGGCACTAGAATGATAGCAGGATCAAGAGCTGAGACATGAATAATATCTCATGATTTGAGGAGGGATACAACGCTAATCCTCAGAACCATCTACAGGAATTTCATGATGCCTGTGCCTTGCAGAACATTAAAAACGAGTGGCAGAAATTAAAGTTGTTCCCAAGGACACTCATAAAAGAAGTGGAAAGCTGGTACTGGTCCTTAGAACTGGAATCCATTTGAAGGTGGAGTACGATGCTAGAATTATTTAACGACAAATATCAAACGTACTCTCGAGTGTCCAACCTATGCAAGAAAATCCAAGGATGGAAGCAGGGTAATCATGAACCCTTGGATGCTACCATGGGCTGATATTATGCACTACTATATCATTGCCCGGGTCATGGTTATGCACAATGAGATCAACTATGCTATCTCGTAGATGGGCTTAGGCACAAAACTCGGAGAACCCTTGGAACATATGCCTAAGGAAGATTATCAGAGCTTAGGTCCCATGAGGTGCACAGATTGTTGGAGCAAGTAGCTACAGAAGAAGGAGAGCTGCACAAGAGAGAAAGTGCGGAAGAGTACAACTACAATCCTTCCCTCCGAAAGAGGGGAGTGAGATTCTGCGAGGAGTAGGATGAGTCACCACTTGAAGAGTTGGTGAATAGAAAAACCTTGCCACTTCAAAAGTTAACAACTGAAGTGTTAGCTAAGGTAGATCAAATGTGGGACTCCTTAAATAGTAGATTCGAAACTGTCCTTAAAATCATAGAGGAGTCTAAGGAGCGAAGTAGTGATTATGATAAGAAAAAGAGGAGAGACTTAGACCATGCACGTAACAAGGGTAAGGGTAAAATGACTATCACCAAAGAGGTTGTGGATTCCAATATGGATGATGACGGTGGATGTGAGATATGTCAGTATGACCATCCTAAGGGATGTTGCCCAATAATCTCACATCTACAAGAGTCTGGGGTGTATGCACTCAACCCAAGACTTAACAAACGACAAGGACCCTGAAGGTTACCTTATCCTCAAGGTAACCCAAGGCAGTTCCACCAACCCTTAAAGTATTATCCAAGTGGAACTCTGGAACAACCTATCGAGCAACACCAGTAGTGGTAATACCCACAGTCATGGGGGATGCCACTGCCTAGGCAACAATACCCTTACTAGCAACTGGATCCATATGGCTATTACATGCAGTAGTTGGTCTCTCCAAGTGAATCTATCGGTTATGTAACCCAACAATGTCACTACCAAGCTCGGGAGTATTATAGGACTCCTTTTCATAGGGGAGACACACCACATGCATACCATCCTCCAAACCCATTTGTGACTCTCACACCAATAGCTCCACTACCACCCGCTCCAACGATGCAAGGGAAACTCCCCACTCAATCACAACAACATAATGCTACAAGAGCTGTAAATCTCCAACCTACTGCTAGTTCTGACCACCATACAAAGAAAATACCTTTCTTCAGAACCAACAGTCCAAACAAGCTCTCACAACCACAAGCAGTTAGGCCTCAAAATGCCTCTTCATCAAATAAGGCTTCGGAGCTCCCTTCAAATCAAAAATAGAGCTCAATGCACACGGTTATGTTAACACATACTATCACTGACTGGATAAAGGTGGGCCACCTTCCCAAGAAATTCTTTGACCCCGGGAGTCCCTTAATCTACCTCCAAGTTGCTGGGAATGAACCTCGTAAAGCTCTTCTAGGCTCAGGTTCTGGAGTTACCTTAATATCTCAAGAAACGTATAAATCTTGGAACCTGCCTCCACTAAAGAAGAGAAATAATCGTTTAGAGTCAGCTGACTAGTCTATCACCATTCCTTTGGGATTGGTGGAGGACGTCATTACCATTGTGTGTGGGTGGTCATACCCAGCTGATTTCCTAGTGATAGAAGTCAACAATAACAAAGGGGACTTCCCAACTATAATGGGGAGGGCATGGCTAAGTACCATAAATGCATGCCTAGGGATCCACGATATTTCTCTGGAAATATCTAAGGAAAACACTTATGGGAAGATCGAGAAGAAGAAAGTTCCATGCATCACATATAGTGATACAGAGGGTGATGACGTATAGGAATGTTCAACACTTCCTGTATGCAACCGATGTGCCTAAGAAACTAACATACAAAAGTGCCTGTATGTAGCAACCACACAACAAATAGACACCCCATGGTTGATAGCTGATCCAAAGAGCAACTTACCAACAAGCATGGAGCTAACTAGGGGAACAACTTACGCTCACATCGAAAGCATAGATATACTGGAGCAAGAGTGTCANTATTTTTTTGTTTTTTATTTTCCAACATTGTTTATACTCTTTCATTTCTTTGTGTGTTATTTGTTTTGTTAGGTTCATCACCTAATAAGTGCTCTTGATGATGGTATGAACTATATTCTATGGGTTGCTAATGTTTGGTTTTTACCTTTAAGTTATGATGTTGATACTAAGGTATGGTTCTTTTGATATAATAGGCAATGAGTTCACATCATCCATGCATCCATAAATTTCTATAGTCTCTCTTGGCTTGGAACTGTACAGTCCCCTTCTTCAAAATAATAAGAACTATAAACAAATCGGTGACTAGGCATTTCTCAAACTAAGGAAAGACTCAAGGATTGAAAAGGGTTTGACTTCAAAGGGGATTTGATGCATTTGTGTTGGCCATTCTCTTGGGTTCTTGGATGTTTTCGTGTTGAGTTTTCTTACTGTTCCGACGTTACCCCATTATCAGGAAGCTGAGCAAATAAAAATAAAAATAAAAAGTCTTTGCATGGTGTGGTTCTTAGGCAAAAATAAAAATATAAATAGTGAGTATTCAATGCACATCCTTTAGACAAAATAATTCTCTAGGCTACAAGCACTGGTTATGGAACTAAACAAACATGTTCCCTCTAACTAAGGCCTTTTCTCGCTTCCTACTTTCTCCTTTCTCGTTTCGTCAGAATAGTGGTGACTCTTTGATGGAGGCATTCTTGTTACTTCAGGTGGATGGATTGGCTGAATGTATTAATGTGAAGTTACTGGACATGGATTGTTTGAGGCTGGATTTGGAATGAGATCTACTTGGTCACATTAGCCATCAACACAGAAGGGGCTGTACATCACCTTGTTCTTGAGACTCCATTCCATTTTCTTCTTTCCATCATTCTTTCTTCATTGTTTACCTCATTGCTGGTTGTATCAGTAGTCTATATTTTGGTTGACACATTGTTTTCTTTTTGATTAATTCATATGGTTGAGACTTTAACTCTTGCTTCTAAATGACATTTCCAGAGCCTACGGACTCTTTGATGTGGGAATGTCAAGGCATTAAGGGCATGAGCCTACTTTGGGGAGGATCCATTGGCATTCCTATTTGGACATCAGTTAATTTCTTTCCCTTAAACATTTTCGCAATCAATATCTATTTTGTTCATTTCCATCTCTGACATCCATTTCATTAGCATTACATTTGTCTCTTTTTCTCCATCTTTCTTACTCCTTATCTTTTTCCATTCTCTCACTACCGAAGGTTCGCTCTCAGTCATGGGGGTCCTAGTCCAATTTTTTCAATTTTCTCCTAACCCCTACACCTTAGGTAGTCATCAATATTATGTCTCCAGAATCCACATCAGGCATATCACAACTCAGCCAAATGGACCTTACACCGAAGTAAGGTATCAACTGCATTGTGATTCATTTATCATTGCTAATATTAGATTGTGTTGTGTGTGCAGATGGCGATCATACAAAAATGGATTGGATCTGGAGGGAATACTTGGAATGGATCAGTGCTGAAGTAGTTATGCAAGGAACAAGATTGATGGCGTGCCTATGGATGAACAACGAAAGATGCAATCTCGGCATTGGTAGCAACAGACTTATTCTTCTTCTTCTCTCTCTCTTTCTCTCTCAGCTGCCAAATAAGGCTGGATGTCAAATGTGTATAGTGTTCACTCTTGTTTTCATGAACACTAATTTTTTCTTGTTTTGTAATTATGATCCATTCACATGTCACCCCATTCACCATTAGCATCATTCAAGTTAATAATCCCATAACTTCCCAATATTTTGTAAGAAACTTGAGGATGAGCTTTTATTCAGTCATGGGGGTATGATGGGCCGTGATATCACATATGTGATATTGCATCTCGTCGCAAGCTCTATAAATTAGAGGCAGACTTCCCTTGTTTCTCCATCTAGATCTAGACCCTTAGCCAAACTATATCAGTTTTACCATTCCAAAGCTAGAATAATTTCCATGTGCCAGCAGTAGGAGTCTCAAAGTGAACGAATCTTTATTCAAGCAATTTGTACCTGAGCACACATTGTGTCTGGCAATAAAGATGAGCTTTCTGATAAACCTTGTAGCATATGGACTAAGCTAAATAGGATTTAAATACCTGTTAAATGTTTAAATGCTTTCTTAGACAATTAATCTCTCTCAACCCTTAACTCTCCTAATTAAGTGCATTCAGTACGAATGGTTCGAGCACGTGCACTACGCTTGGTAACCTAGTAATGAATAGCANGGATACTGATGCTAGGACGATTAGAGCTTAGTTAGTGAAAGTTAGTTACTTAGTCTCTTCACCCTTTCCCCTCTTAACATAGGTGATAAAAAGATAAAAGAAATAAAAATCACATGCCTCAAGCTTACTTAACCATACAACTGTGACAAATAAAAGTAAGCTTAGGAAGACAACGATTGATTAACCTTAAGTGTTCCATAAGGCGCATAAGCACTTAGTCCTTGGAGTTCGACCAGATCGCGCGTGTAACACTCGTATTCGTATGGTTGAGTGTAAGGGTACCTTGCCACTCATCATTAGTGTTTGGTTTCTATTAAATACTTACTTAGATGAGTCACTAAGGTGGAAAGGGTGTGTTATATTGGACCTAGTTTCTCTAGTGGTAAAGGCATCTATCTATATCAAGCCATCTGACTAACCCTTACAGAATGAAATTGGCTCCCACAAGAACCTCATGGTTTAAGCTAGTCAAATATTCAATTTCTTGTGAAGAAAAAAGAAAAAGAAATGAAAAAAAGAAAAGAAAAAAGAAAAAATGAAAAAAAAAAGAGAATGACCCCACAAGAACCTTCAATTATGAGTTGAGGTCCACTCCCGTTAGAACCTTACAGTTGGGGTGATGCTCTAAGCTCAAAATTTCAAGCATCCCATAAGAACCCCCTTTTGTAAGCAGAGTGTTTAAGGGTTAGAAACTAATTACCAATTTACTCTTGATGTGACTACCTTTGAACTTGGGTATAACACTAGTAGTGAAGGAGTGACTCCTCCATAGTTGATATCTTAATAGATACCTTCACTTCGAAACATTCCTTTTACTTTGTTATTTAGTTATTTTGCTTTTGTTTCTTTTTAATCTTTAGACTATTGTTTTTATTTGTGTTTGTTTCTTTGTACTTTTTTAGAAGATTGTTTTTCTTTACTTTTTTTCTTTGTACTTCTCAAATTATTGTTTCTTTTTTACTTTTGTTTTTACCTTTTGCTATTTCTCTTTTTCATTTTTTGTTGTGTTATCTTCCTATTTTATGTGGCATGGTCATCTCTATAACTAGTGGTACTTTTGTGCATGGGTTTTCTTTGTGCTTCTCATCATATTTTCCATAGGTGTCAGTGGTCGAGATCCCTACTATGGTCGCCAATGATGGATACTAACACTCATTCACGCATTACCTTTGGTTCCATCTTAATTTGTATATATAAAACCTAGGACAATTCTTGCTTTTGGTATAGCTTTTGATCATACTTATTTTTAATAATTTATCTTTTCTAATTAACCTAAGTATGTTACATACTTTAGCTTAATTAAAGGGGGGAGGATAACNGGGGGGGGGGGGGGGGGGGGGGGGGGGGGGGGGGGGGGGGGGGGGGAAGCAGGCAAGGATAACCACCAACTAATAAAAGATATGATAGTAGGGTATAACCAACATGGAAGCTAATCTAAGAACAAGTTAGGGAATGAGTTAGATGTAAGTAATGCATGTCGGATCCTTAAATCAAAAGAGAGGTTTAAACCTTAAGGTTATAAGACATTCTTACACTTAACAAAGTAAACCTTGTGAGGTGACTAATGAGTGGCGAGGTAGCCCTACACTCAACCATACGAATACGAGCGTTACATGTGTGATCTAGTCGAACTCCACAAACAGAGTAGTTGTGGCACCTAGATAGTTAGCCTTAGGTCACAATTCACTGTCTTCCCACCTGGACTAGTATTATCTTTGAAACGTATGGTTTAGTCCAGGGTGAGGTGTATGATGTGGTTTCTAATATAATGCTACTCCTGAAGGCAATGGAAAATAATGTTAACTAAGCTAAGAGAGAAAGGGTAAGAGAGAATCTAAACTAGCCTAAGTGCGATGAGCATCCATTCCTTGACTATCTGTACACATCTTGGACTACTACTGGGATTGCCAAGCATAGATCCTAGGTATGCTACTGGGTTACCAAGTAGTCACACTTAAATCCTCGTAATCAAGTCGTACTCATTCTGCGTTTAATAGGAGTTTAAGGGTGAGAAGAGATTAACTAGGAAAGCAGTAAATAAAAATTAAATAAATGATTAAGCTAATTGAATGCTACAATGATGAAGTAATCTCGATCTTTATTTTCAATCATGTGCATGTCCAAGTATGTCACACTCGAATAAAGGTTTCGTACAATTACAATCATCACATTGTAGGCATACACGGGGAGAGAAAGGGAGAGAAAGAAATTAAAATACTTAAACTAAAACTAACTCAAAAATTGACTCCTAGAACAAGGAAAATTACCTCTTATTTATAGAAATTGAGGCAGGCCGCAATATCGCAGCTAGGCGATGCGATATTGTGTACGCGATATCGCTGCTGATGTGATATCGTTGATGCGATATCGCAACTCCGATAACTGGGCCTGATAGACCATATCTTGTATCAGGGCTCCGATAATAAGGCTTCGATAACTGGGCTTCGATAACTGGGCCTGATAGATCATGACTCATTAGTGACATTAAGCCCAAGCAATCCTAGGTAGGACCTTGCTAACTGAGTTATATGTGGACTCATATCTAAGAATAAAAATTGATCATCAAAAGAGCAATAAGCACATGTACATAATTAGTAAATAAATATTTGAACATTTTGATAAGAAGTTCAATTTTTTATCTTTTTATTGTTAAAATATTTTTAAATGTACAGCCTACAAGAATAGTTTGGAATCACAATAGCCTAATTTTATTCACACTTGTGTGTCTATTAATGTTTAATTTTTATTTTCACTTTTATGGCCAGGCATTGACCAAAGGCTAGTCGAGGGCTATGATGAATCCTAAAATTTGTTCAATTTTTAAAATTAATATCTTCATAAAATGTATTTAATTAGATTGATTTTATTTAAATACTTTTTTTAATTAATANGAACAAGGAAAATTACCTCTTATTTATAGAAATTGAGGCAGGCCGCGATATCGCAGCTAGGCGATGCGATATTGTGTACGCGATATCGCTGCTGATGTGATATTGTTGATGCGATATCGCAGCTCCGATAACTGGGCCTGATAGAACATATCTTGTATCAGGGCTCCGATAATAAGGCTTTGATAACTGGGCCTAATAGATCATGACTCATTAGTGACATTAAGCCCAAGCAATCCTAGGTAGGACCTTGCTAACTGAGTTATATGTGGACTCATATCTAAGAATAAAAATTGATCATCAAAAGAGCAATAAGCACATGTACATAATTAGTAAATAAATATTTGAACATTTTGATAAGAAGTTCAATTTTTTATCTTTTTATTGTTAAAATATTTTTAAATGTACAGCCTACAAGAATAGTTTGGAATCACAATAGCCTAATTTTATTCACACTTGTGTGTCTATTAATGTTTAATTTTTATTTTCACTTTTATGACCAGGCATTGACCAAAGGCTAGTCGAGGGCTATGATGAATCCTAAAATTTGTTCAATTTTTAAAACTAATATCTTCATAAAATGTATTTAATTAGATTGATTTTATTTAANTATATAAACTATATAAATATTATTTACATAAGCATTACAGTTTAATAAAGTTAGGGCATCCCCACCACTAATCATGCATGATTCCAAGGATAAAGACTCCTATACTACCAGCACCATCATCAGCTTCCACATCTACCAAAGTATCTTCATGGCTATCTTAGCTTCCAACCAAGGCCCATGTTGAGGACACTGATAATGGCATCCTTGTCATCATCGACGGTTGCTAGTAGACCACCCTTGGCCATTAGACCCAAGAACTCAGGTGTTCACATGGTGTGCAGATGGTACATCTTCTATAGCTGCATTGACCGCATGCTGGCTTGATGCCATAATTTTTTGACCTTGCACAACATTAGACAAGTGGCGAAGTTGGTGTGTCATCGAGCACAGCTAGGGGACAAGCCAGCTTGACATCTGTGGTGCCTTGACTACTACAATGAGGATAGGCATCTCCATGCATAGCTAGTGTAGGTAGTGAGGGTTTTTAGCAGTGCACGTGATGTAGTGATAGTAGGTGGACCAGAGTTGATGAGTGAGGGTTTCTAGTAGTGTGCATGATGTAGTTACAATAGGAAAATCAGAGTAGGTAAGCAAAGGTTTCCTACAAAAGCAACAATATCATGCACAAGGTAGTATTAGGTGGTAATGATGACAAGTGCATGAAGCAGTAGGTGGCAGCGACAACAAGTGGATGGTGCGGTATAGAAAATTGGTGATAGTGAATAGGAGGTAGCACTCTGCATTAGCATCAACACCATCAGTAGTAGTAGTTAGTACTTATGCAGGAGATCCAAAGGTTATCTTCTACTCTTGGTGTTGCATCACCAATACTATTGCCTCCTCACCTTCCTCCAAGTGCACCAAGAAGATCACGGTGTTCCCAGAAATTTCTAGAAGTGACTACTATTCTATGAGAGATACCGTGATGTCTCTAGTGCTAAGATTTGATCTTGCAAGCAGCTACATTCTTTGGGCTGAGAAAATGGATCCACCTCCACCCATTAGGATAATTGTTTGGGCCACCTCCTTTAGGTGACTCATTACTAGTCAATACAAAGATGGGTCCCCACCACTCGTGCCTACTTGTTGCTCTTATTTGCTCAAGAGCTATTCTCTATATTTGTGCAACCTTTGGGCTATTGTAGCGATGTCTAGCATGGTTTTTTGAGTGGCAAGTGGAGGTGGTGGTTGTTACTCTTCTTGAATGATTATTGCAGGTGTCTTATCTTTCATCATCTCCACCTAATTATAGTATCATTTGTATATTAGACTATTCCTTCCCTCCAATAGAGTTTTCTGATGAGGCACGGAAAGGGGAGTGTCTTCCTCCTACATTCATTTTGGTGTCATCTGTAGTGTCTTCCTCCTACATTCATTTTGGTGCCATCTGTATATTAGACTATTCCTTCCCTTGGTTGAGATAGTCCTACTTCTTACATATGTTTTCCTTTTGGTGCCATCTGTAGTTACAACACATCCATAGATTATTATATATAATGTGTAACTTTAAATTTTTGAATACATTCTCTCATTAGTCAATTACACTTTGGCTAAGGTTGGACCATGGAAGATTGATTATTTTAATATTATTTTATTAATTTTTATTATAAATCTCATTGGAGCTTATTNAAGATTGATTATTTTAATATTATTTTATTAATTTTTATTATAAAT
>MNCI01003298.1:78933-95110 GCA_015680685.1 Gnetum montanum | reverse complement strand
AATGTGCATGGAACCTAATAAAAGCCTAACATGTGCCTATGTCACAAGCATGGATGAACTAAAGCAAGTTCATCACCAACTCTTTGATGATGAAAATGCTTATACTAATTGGGAAGAGTTGAAGATCCCTAAGAATTTTAAACATGAGCCCCTAGAGCTAAAAACTTTACCTGCCAGCCTGGAATATGCACTCTTGAAAATGACAAGCTAGTTATACTTAATGCTAAACTTACTTCTAAATAGAAAGAAAAATTGTTGGAAGTGGTCAACAAATGGCCAAAAATCTTTGCTTGATCATATCCTGAACTCACTGGAATTGATCCACGAATATGCCAACATTACATTTACAGTGGTGGGTGAACCCAAAATTGAAACAAATTGTAAAAGAGGAGATTGAGAAACTCCTTAAGGTAGGGTTTGTCTACCCCATTGCAAATAGTGAGTGGGTCAGCCCACTCGTGATAGTGCCAAAGAGAGGTGGAAAATGGTGAGTTTGTATTGACTCCAAGTTTTTGAACATGGAAACATTCAAAGATCATTTTCCATTTCCATTCATTGATCAAGTGTTGAACACCATTTTTGGACATTACCATTGTAGTTTTCTAGATGGTTATAGTGGCTATAACCAATTCTAGATTGTACTAGAAGATTAAGCCAAAACAACATTCACAAGTCCCTGGGGGATCTTTACATATCGTAAGATGCCTTTTGGTCTGTGCAATGCTCCTACTACTTTTCAACGTCTGGTCTTAAGCATCTTTCAACAAAAGATTTGTAGCAAAGTACAAGTCTTTATGGATGACTTCTCTACATATGGGGCTACATTTGAGCAAGCCCTAGATCACCTTGAGAAAGTATTGAAAAGATGTGTTGAATCAAACCTTAGGCTCAGTTAGCAAAAAACCCATTTAATAGTCTAGGAAGGCATAGTACTAGGGCATAGAATTACACAAAAATGGATCAAGGTAGACCTTGAACAAATAAGGATCATCCAAGGAATCACATGCCAACTAGAGATAGTCAAAGACATCTAATCATTCCTTGGACACATTGGCTACTACCGGTGGTTTATAGATAATTTATTTAAGACTTCAAAGCTATTGGTTGAGCTTACAAAGAAAGATGATCCATTCATCTGGACCAAGGAGTGTCAACATGTATTCTAATAGCTAAAGGAAAAACTCGTAGAAATTCCAATCCTACAAGCACCTAACTAGTTCAGATCATTGTATATAATGTTAGATGCATCTAATTATGCCTTGGGATCCATGCTTACATAGATGGATGACAAGAAACATCCATACTAAATCCACTGTGCAAGCTAAAGCATTATGGGTGCATAGTTAAATTACACTACAACTAAGAAAGAGCTAATGGTGATGGTGTATACTCTAGAAATGTGCAAGCACTATGTGCTTGGATATAAAGTATTTGTGCACACTAATCATAGTGCCATCACTTCCTCATGACCAAGCCAACAATGAGCCCCTATTTCATACAGTGGCTGGTGATCTTACAAGAATTCAATTTTACAATAGTAGATCAAAATGAAACTGAGAATGTGGTCGTTGACCACTTGTCTTAGTTGCAATGGGATAACAAGGAGGAGGAAATCCCATTATTTGATCTATTTCTTGATGAACTTCTCTTTTTTGGTACAATAAATGAACAAATTTTCACAAAACCAAAATGATATGATGGCATCCTCACTTATCTTCTCACTCAGGAGATGTGACAAGATCAAAACAAAAATAGTATGATGGGCTAAGTACTTCATGGAAATCAATGGATACTTTACAAGGTGTGTGTCGATGGCTTGATTCGTTGGTGTGTCCCTGATGTAGATTAATTGCAAGTTTTCCAAGATGTTCATGAAGGCCCCTATGGAGGCCACTATGTTGGGAGATGCATGGTCATAAAAATCCTGATGGCAGAATACTATTGGCCCACTATCTTCAGAGATGTCCACTAATTTCTCTAATCCTATGAGCACTATCAATNTCCATTGATTTCCATGAAGTACTTAGCCCATCATACTATTTTTGTTTTGATCTTGTCACATCTCCTGAGTGAGAAGATAAGTGAGGATGCCATCATATCATTTTGGTTTTGTGAAAATTTGTTCATTTATTGTACCAAAAAAGAGAAGTTCATCAAGAAATAGATCAAATAATGGGATTTCCTCCTCCTTGTTATCCCATTGCAACTAAGACAAGTGGTCAACGACCACATTCTCAGTTTCATTTTGATCTACTATTGTAAAATTGAATTCTTGTAAGATCACCAGCCACTGTATGAAATAGGGGCTCATTGTTGGCTTGGTCATGAGGAAGTGATGGCACTATGATTAGTGTGCAAAAATACTTTATATCCAAGCACATAGTGCTTGAACATTTCTAGAGTATACACCATCACCATTAGCTCTTTCTTAGTTGTAGTGTAATTTAACTATGCACCCATAATGCTTTAGCTTGCACAGTGGATTTAGTATGGATGTTTCTTGTCATCCATCTATGTAAGCATGGATCCCAAGGCATAATTAGATGCATCTAACATTATATACAATGATCTGAACTAGTTAGGTGCTTGTAGGATTGGAATTTCTACGAGTTTTTCCTTTAACTATTAGAATACATGTTGACACTCCTTGGTCCAGATGAATGGATCATCTTTCTTTGTAAGCTCAACCAATAGCTTTGAAGTCTTAAATAAATTATCTATAAACCACCGGTAGTAGCCAATGTGTCCAAGGAATGATTAGATGTCTTTGACTATCTCTAGTTGGCATGTGATTCCTTGGATGATCCTTATTTGTTCAAGGTCTACCTTGATCCATTTTTGTGTAATTCTATGCCCTAGTACTATGCCTTCCTAGACTATTAAATGGGTTTTTTGCTAACTGAGCCTAAGGTTTGATTCAACACATCTTTTCAATACTTTCTCAAGGTGATCTAGGGCTTGCTCAAATGTAGCCCCATATGTAGAGAAGTCATCCATAAAGACTTGTACTTTGCTACAAATCTTTTGTTGAAAGATGCTTAAGACCAGACGTTGAAAAGTAGTAGGAGCATTGCACAGACCAAAAGGCATCTTACGATATGTAAAGATCCCCCAGGGACTTGTGAATGTTGTTTTGGCTTAATCTTCTAGTACAATCTAGAATTGGTTATAGCCACTATAACCATCTAGAAAACTACAATGGTAATGTCCAAAAATGGTGTTCAACACTTGATCAATGAATGGAAATGGAAAATGATCTTTGAATGTTTCCATGTTCAAAAACTTGGAGTCAATACAAACTCACCATTTTCCACCTCTCTTTGGCACTATCACGAGTGGGCTGACCCACTCACTATTTGCAATGGGGTAGACAAACCCTACCTTAAGGAGTTTCTCAATCTCCTCTTTTACAATTTGTTTCAATTTTGGGTTCACCCACCACTGTAAATGTAATGTTGGCATATTCGTGGATCAATTCCAGTGAGTTCAGGATATGATCAAGCAAAGATTTTTGGCCATTTGTTGACCACTTCCAACAATTTTTCTTTCTATTTAGAAGTAAGTTTAGCATTAAGTATAACTAGCTTGTCATTTTCAAGAGTGCATATTCCAGGTTGGCAGGTAAAGTTTTCAGCTCTAGGGGCTCATGTTTAAAATTCTGAGGGATCTTCAACTCTTCCCAATTAGTATAAGCATTTTCATCATCAAAGAGTTGGTGATGAACTTGCTTTAGTTCATCCATGCTTGTGACATAGGCACATGTTAGGCTTTTATTAGGTTCCATGCACATTGTGCTACTATTTGAATGAATGGTTAGCCACTGGGTGCTCTCCTTTTTGTGTGGCTGTTATGTACAGAAACCTTTGAATATCTGCTTCCTATACACATTGCTTGCATGTAGAGATAGATGCTTGTTTTATGGACCAAAGCTTTTGCACATTGAATCGTTATATGTGATGCATGGAACTTGTCTCTTATTAATCTTTCTGAATGCATTTTCTTTAGATATTTTCAAGGAAAGATATCTGATGCTCATTCTTTCATCGATAGTGCTTAACCATGCCCATCCATAATGATGGGGAAGTCACCTTTGTAGTTTTCAACCTTGATTACTAGGAAGTTGGTAGGATAAGACCACCCATAGATAATGGTCATAATGTCTTTGACAAGTCCCAATGGAACAATGATAGACTAGTCTAACAATTCCAATTTGATATTGCTCTTCTTAAGAGGCAGTATGTTCTAGGCAGTATACATCTCATGAGAAATCAAATTCATACTAGAACTTGAATCAAGAAGACCCTTACATGATTCATTCCCAGAAATATATAGATAATTAAGAGGACTTCTAGGATCAAATAATATCTTGGGAAGGTTGCTAGCCTAGATCCAATCAGATATGACATGGGTGAGCATAGCAGTATAGATTTTGCACAAAATTTGATTTGAAGGGGACTTGATGAAATGATTTGCAAAGGATGAAGTAGGATCAAGGTGATCAGTCACATGAGTTTGTGAGGGCTCAGTAGGGCTATTGGATCAAAAAAGGATCTTTTATGAGCATGAGGCTCTGAACCCCTTCGTTGATGAACCAGTTGTAGATTGCCAGCCTTGGTAGCATTACGTTGCTGTGGTTGAGTTGAAATTTCACCTTGCATGGATGGATCAGGTAGTAGTTATGTTGATGGTGGAGGAACAAGTGCAAAAATAGGAGGATAAGGATGAAATGTGGAATCCCTTCTGGAATGTGGAGTATTAGCTTTGTAGTACTCAAAAGGGTAGTAGTGATGTTGGAAGGGAGAAGCATGACTGGAAGAGTCATGTGGAGGTAATGGTTGCTAAACATAATACCCATATTGATATAGTTACTTGTAAGGGTATTGCTACCTTGGTGGTGACATCCCTCATGACTATGGTTGATGCCACTATCGGTATTGCTGGTATAGTTGTGATGGCCTTGAGCTTGGATAATATTACTACTATTGATGGAACTACCTAGGATTACCTTGAGGATAAGGCAACCTTTTGGGTGCTTTCCTTCTTCCTAGTTGTGGATTTAAAGCATACATCCTAGACCCTTGTAAGTATGACATGATGGGATACATCCCTTGGGATGTTTGTATTGGTAGATGTCACATCCACCATCATCATTTGATTCAGTTTCTACAACTTCATCTACTGCAGCAACTTTGTCCTTACTCCTTTGGTAAGCACATTCAGCTTCTTTCTGCCTCTTGCGGTTATGATCACTACTTTTATCTTTTGATTCTTTGGTGATTTTTAGAGAAGTTTGGAATTTTTCATCTAATGAATTCCACGTTTTATCCACCTTGGCTGAAATTTTATACATAGCTTTTTGGATCAAAAAGATCTTTGTATTTACCACCTCATCAAGAGGTGATTCTTCCTCATTGCTGCAAAATTAGATTTTCCTCTTTCTGATGGAAGTATACCTATTGTATTCATTTACACTTTCTCATTTTTTCAACTCTCCTTCTTTTGCAACTTGCTTAATTAGCCTTTGGATTTGATGGGCTTAGAGTTTTGATAGTCTCCCTTGGGCATAAATCCCAAGAGTTCTTCCTATTTCTAATCTAAGTCCATCAATGATATGGCGAAGTTGTTCCCTTTGAGAATAACTGTGGTCAAGGCCTCAATGCATGAGAGAATAATATCTACCCATGGGGGCATCCAAGGGTTCATCGTTTCCTTACTTCCATCTTTAGATTTTCCTTCTTAGATTAAAAACTTTGGAGTACGTCTGATATTTATTATTAAATAGCTCTAACATTGTACTTCACCTATAGATAGATTCCAGCTCTAAGGACTAGTACCAGCTTTTTGCTTCCTTGATGAGTGTACTAGGAAATAACTTTAATTTCTGCCAATTATTTCCAATATTCTATAAGGCATAGGCATCATGTAAAGCTTGGAGATGTGTTTGTGGATCAAAGTTATATCCCCCCTCAAATCTAGGAATATTATTCATATCTAAGAGCTTGATCTGACTATATCTCACATGCCTAGTTGGACTTTTCATGGCCTCTACAATATTTAGCATGCTTCAAGTTATTAGTAAAGGCTCATCATCATCATTATTTCATTGTCACTGATGATGTCCTTTGTTACCCCTTCATTCAGTTTGGGCTCAATGATCATTATTGTTATCCTGCTATTCACCTCCATCACAATTATTCTTTCTATGGCATTTGTTAGAACTTGAAGAGAAAGAAAAAAAATATGTAGATGAAGAGGGAGGAGGATTGCCACCACCATGGTATCTACTAACTCCCCTTCAGTAGTCGCAACCATGTTTGTTAGGCTTCTTATCATCTTAACGCTTGTCCAAGCCCCTACCTTGACTGCCATCTTTACCTAAACCTAGTTTGTGAATAAGGGAATGTAGATTTAGATTCACATCCCCATCACTAGTAACAAGAAATGAAGAATTTTCATGTTGAGAGCCCCCAAAGAGAGGGTCCTCATTATCATATTTTTTAAGCAGAAACAAGAGATTGGTGAACCATTTCCCCTTCATAAACTCATGTTGCTTCTCCTGGTGTCGATCTCTCTTGTGTTGTGTTTTAGTGGGATGGTAGTCCTAGTAGTCATAGTCATGCACAATGCACTACTCTTGAAGATCATGGATGCTTAAGTTCTTAAGAGTTTGAAGCAGCATCACAAGCATGGATCGATCAGGAGGCATTATAATGTTTCCTTCCATGACACCCCTTGACAGTTGTTCATCTTGATGTAGAATGAAGGTGAAATTAGGAACACACTCATTTGGATGAGTATATACCACCTTGCATTCTTGAGGGATGAGTGGTTTCATATCATCTTGCCTATGAGAAGAAGGCATTTTGCAAAACATAATAAAATATTAGTGTGCTTATGTAATTGTATTATGTGTAAGAATGATGTTGACCTTAGGGTTTATTCAATAATGTTAATGATGTTCACTAATCCTAGATAGCACACATTTCAAAAAAAAAAATTCTATGGCAATGGCAACAATGATGAGCAGTGAAGGTACCCCTATGCTCAACCATACAAATCATGAAGCGCTCACGTGTGATCCGGTTGAATTATGTAGACTTTATGTCTTCTGGTACCCTAGTCATTTAGGAAGTGAACCTTGCCATAATGGTTATTCATTGTCTTCCCAATTACACTTGTGATGTACAAAGGTATGGTTAAGTGTACTCAAGGCATATGATTTTTATTGTTTTATGTTTTATGTTCTTTAGTACTTAAAATCGAGAGATGACGTAATTTAATAACTAATTTAATTTAACTACTTAACTAGTCTCTAACAATTCTTAACATAAGAATCTCGTACCACTTTTCCTACACATCTTGAACCCACATATCCACCATTGGGTTACCAAGCACTATGCTATTGGGTGAACCAAGTAGTAACACTGCTGAGATTACCAAGCGAATACATGTTTACACTCGAAGCGATCATACTTATGTGCTTAATCTATTTAGCTTAATTAATTAACTAATCACTTAAAGTCTAATTAAGCTTAATTGATTGCATATTTAATGAAAATAATAAATGCATAAATAAATTATTAATTTATTCTAAGTGTTGCAAGGTTTGATCAAAAGGCTCATCTTGATTGTGGTACACACTGGTGTGATTTAGGTACAACAGTGCTTATATAAAGATCCATACACTTTCTAACTCTTACTGTGGGCACTTAGAGAAATATTCTAACTCTCAAATAGAAAAACTATAAGAGCTTTGCTACAACTATGACTCTCCTCTTCATAAACATGGCTATGAGCTTGTATTTATAGTTTTTATTATAGGGCTACGTTGATGGGGCCTCATAGACGTAGCAAACGCTATTGTGATGCAACCCTGTTGATGGGGCAACATCACATAAATGGGATTCCATCGATGTAACACTTTGACGCTCATTAGAGTTGATGATCATAAATGATAAATCAAAATTTAGTGGACTACAATATCAAATATATGATATTGTAGCACTAGCTGTGTTATCATATATGTGATATTGGGGGATGTGTGCCAGCCTATAAATACAACACTTAGGTGCACGGATCCACATAATTTTTCATTTCATAGTAGTGTAACTCTTGTAGTTTATTTTCGTGAGTTAGTCTTTAGCACTTAGAAGTGTGAATGCCCACAGTGTAGTGTGACGTAGTATATGGAGTCTTTATTCGAGCATCTTGTACTTGGGCACAAGTATGACCCGCAATAAAGATCGAGCTATTTCATACTATTGTAGCATTCTCATAGTTTATTGTTTTACTTAGAATAATTTTTACTATTTTCTTAGTTAATGTTTACTTTTCCATGCACTTTACCATTATTGTTGTTAAGGGGGATGAATACGATTAATCTTGAGCACTTAAGTGTAATTTCTTGATAACCTAGTAGTATTATCGCTTGGTTTGCCTAGTAGCAAAGTACTTGGTAATTCCATTAGTAGTTACAAGAATCCTAGGATGTGTATTGAAGGTAAAGATTGGATTCTCATTTCCTTAGGATAGAATAGATTTGTTTACTATTTTAGTTAGACTTAGACTTAGAAACTCTTTTCACTTTACCATGTTCATTAGGAGCCAAATGATCAAACAACATTAACATAGCATATACCTCACTATGAGCTAAACCATACACATAGACTTCACTAGCTCCACATGGGAAGACAATGGTCTTGAACTTAAACCAATTACTAGCATAATCACATTGCCTTGTCCACATATTATGATCTAGTTGCATGTGAAACACTTGTGACTTGTATGGTTAGATGTTGGATTACTCCACCACTCATCATTAGCGCCATTATTGGTGACTAGTCAATGTATGTGGAGTAATTAATTTCATAAAGTTCATTGTATCAAGAACTCAAAGTATAAATCCATAATTTTCTAATAACTCTAAAAATAAGTACACTTAAATAAACATCTTAAACCACAACATGGCTTCAAAAAAGGATACATCATCACTTGCCAAAGAGATAAGAAGAGGCAATGATAGAATTAGCGATGAAGAAAAATGGGGGATGCCAATGCAAAAAAGAATCACTTATGCTCACATTGATTCTTATTATCCATATTTTACTTTCATCTTCCATTAGGATAGATAAATGAGATGGAGAAACATGTAAGGAAACATAGTCTTGCCTCTAAAATGTGCAACACTTAGCATGCTCCAAATTGCCTTAAGGGGAATGAATTTGGACCAAATCTAGGAAGGGTACCATGTGACTCATCATATGACAAGACCCTATAAACCCACAAAGGAGTAGCTGAGGAAGATGCCACTATGGAAATCAAAAATATACACAACAAAGGGAAGTAGGTCAACACTTTTGTTGTCTTGGAAGAAATTGATGCTGATGAATACATCATAGAACAACTCCATCAGAATCATGAAGAACCTTCGAAAACACCTATCATTAGACTTGAAGAATCTATCAAAGTTCAACTGCATTCCACCCTAGTAGAGACACTTAAGAGGGAGGCTATTGACTCAAAGAATAAGTAGGACTCAAGGTCAAGAGTTTTTGCTAGCTCCTATAGAGAAAAATACTAGAGTCATGAAAGGAGAATAAGCTAGCACCATTCTTCTACTGCCTCATCCTCATACTCACGATCATCAATGGACTTTGATACGAGGAGGCTAAGGCACCAAGACCATGATAGGAAGAAGAGAAGGACTCATGATCATCATGACTATTATCTGAGATATTCAAATGAGGAAGATGAAGGTTATGAGCAAAGAAGACGAGGGTATCAAAGAGAGGATTGCAAAAGGAATGAGCATAGAAGGGGGTCTCACTACAAAAAAGCACACAAACTTGATCATGATGATGAACCCTTGATGGCAACCCAAAGCATGATTAACATATAGGAAGCTGTTTACATTCTAACTAGGCATGTGAAGGATGGTCATATCAAATGGCTTGATATGAATAACATACCAAGATTTGAAGGTGATTATAATGCTAATCCACAACACCACCTCCAAGAATTCCATGATGCTTGCACCCTACAAAACATTGAAAGTAATAGGTAGAAGTTGAAGTTGTTCCTAAGAATACTTGTGAAAAAGGCAGAGAGCTAGTATTGATCACTCGAACTTGAATCAATTAGAAGATGAAGTACCATGCTAGAGATCTTCAATGATAAGTACCAAACCTATTCATGGATGTCTAACTTAAGGAAAAAAAATCCAAGGATGAAAGAAAGGAACTCATGAAATCCTTGATGTGACAATGGACATATAGTATTCACTACTACATAGTTGTCGAGGCCATGGATTCTCACAATAGGAGCAACTAAGAAACATTGTAGATGGGTTATGAAACAAGACTAGGGAGACCCTTGGGGTTTATGCCTAAGGTATATTGTCTGAGATGATTTTCCATTGAATTCAGAGACTAATTGACCAAGTGGCAAGGGAAGAAGGTGAGTTAAAAAATAGAGGATCAGCAAAAGAGTATAATAGAGATCCATCCATTAGGGAGAGAGATGCATGAGTTTATGATACTCAAGAAGAGAAAACCTTGGCATAGACAATTCAAAAGAATAATCTACCAATTTAGAAATCTATAACTAACATTGCAACAAAGGTAGAGAAAATGTGGGACTTCATTGATGAAAAATTTGCAATAGCATTGAAAATTATGGATGAGAGAATAGAGAAAGCCTTTGGAAAATGTAGGGACAAGAAAAAGAAGGATTTTGGATGAAAGGACAAAGTGGCTTCTATGACAGAGTGTTTAGACACAAGCTCCATCAATGAAGAAGGGTGTGTCGTGTGTTAGTGTGAACATCCCAAACGATGTTGTACAATAATGACACATTTGCAGAAAATGGAGGCATATGCACTTAATCCCAATTTTGTTAAGAAATAAATGCCTAGAAAGTTACCTTATTCCTAAGGTAACTACAAGCAAAACTTCCAACCAACATACTACCCTAGTGAAGCCTACCAAAATCCATAAGAGCAATACCATCAATAGTGGCAACAATACCAATTGTGGGCCATGCCACCACCATGCCAATAGTATCCATATCAATAGTATGATTATTATGGATACTATGTCCAACATCCAATCTTGCCAACAAATGCAGCTGTTCAAACTTCATAGTACTATCTGCCTGAGTACCATATATGCATCCATCAATAGTTGATTCTTCAAATCAACATCCAACTCCTTTGCCACCAATTCCATCACCTACTATGCAAGGTGAATTGTCATCACAACTGTAATAGAGAAGAGCTACAAGGGTAGTGAACATATAGATAGAGGATCTTTCCAGCAACACTAAGTGCCAAACAAAGAAATGTCCTTTCTTTAGGACAAGTCCTAAAAAGGCTAGTAGATTTAGAACTTCAGTGCAATAAGCTTCTTCTAAGGAAGATCCTCTTAAAAACAATAAGCTTTCATCATTATCAAATATAGACATGTAGGCTACCATGTTAGTGGAAATAGTTATAGACTGGATAAAGGTAGGATCACTCCCTAAGAAAAGAATTTATCCAAGAGTTCTTTTGATTTATTTACAAGTCATTGGAAATATGCCATGTAAGGCTCTATTAGACTCAAGTTCTAGGGTAAATTTGATCTCTCAAGAAACATACAAGGCATGAAACCTACCACCCTTAAAGAAGTGCAACATTTGGTTAGAGCTTACAAATCAATATATCACCATTCCTTTGTGATAGGTAGATGATGTAGTGACCATTGTCAATGGATGGTCCTATCTAATAAACTTTGTTGTGATTGATGTGAAAAATAACGACAAGGAATTTCCAATTATCATGGGGAGAGCATGGATTATCACAATTAATGCTAAGTATGAGAGATTTATCTATTAAAATTAATAAGAAAGATACCCATGAAGCCTACATACGCAGTAGATTCCATGCATTACTACCAATAAAGAAGGATGCAATTGTGGATTGACCTTTCAAAATATCAACACAGTCATCATACTAGTCCACAAAAATAGTGAAAAAAATGTGTGTAAAAGAAAGAGTAGGGACCATGAAACCAAAAGACACACAATGGCCAACAATTGAGAACTTTCAGTTATCCAAAATGTGCATTGAACAATCTGAACCACTTATCAATTCCCATTCTAAGAAAATGACCCCAGCTAAGAACTTACAAATGAAAATACTAAACCACAATCATACATTAATAGAAAAATGAACTAAGGACTTAGATGATGAAAATTTAATTATCATCATAATTATATGGGATGATAACAAAAACACTAAATCATGAAGGATGGTAAGTACAAAACCTCAAGTGTATGATCCAAGGGAACTAGGATGTATTTTTCAAGGAGTTTCTCATGAGTTTAATCGTGGGGGAGATGCCTTATCTTGATTTAGAAATTAATAAGTATTTTCCAATTTTTTGTCTTATAATTCTTTTTAATTTCTAATTTCTTGATATATATTTTCACATTTTTAATACATTTTCCATTATTTTATACTTTTCATTTCTTAAATTTTCGATATTCTTTTACATTTTTAAATTCTTTAAGGATTTTTCATTCTTTTCATCCTTTTCCAATTTTTACTATCTTTTTCATACTTTACTTTCATGATGTTTTGTAAATAATTTTGAGTGTTAATAAAACACATCAAGAGTAAGGCAAGATGTAGTCTAATAAGGTGAAAATTTCTCTATGTTGTCAAGTTATAAGGGAATGCTATTTGAATAATGAGGCCACAACATTCATCCACCCATTCCATTAATAAGAGGTTCTTACCATAGCCATAATGATATTCTTTCCATCATAAAACTAAGAATAAATTTTTGATCATTATGCTTGGACTGAAAAGAGAAGAATCAAGTGGGAATGTAAAGTTTGTGACATCAAGGGGATTTGTTGACTCTTTTGAATTACTTCTATTAGTTTTATCCTATTGCTTAGGATGTATTATATCCTTGTAGATCTAACGAGAAATGGGAGTAAGAGTAAAATAAGTGCTACCTTACCATGTCACTAGAAAGACATGTTACCCATGTGATGAGTCATCATTGGTTGGCTACGTTGACGTTAATGAGACAATTAAGCAAGATAGATTACACACATAAGTATGATTTCATCAAGCATAACACATGTTCGCTCGGTAATCCCAGCAACGTCATCACTTGGTACGCCTAGTACCATAGTGTTTGGTCATCTAGCAATGGATATGTGGGTTTAGGACATGTATGAAAAGTGGGAATAGATAGTTACGTTAGGATTAGTTAAATGATTATTTAATTAGTAATTTAGATTAGTTAATTAAACTCCTTTTTATCTTCATTTTGAACACCAAAATATAAAATACAAAATGATAAAAATTGGATGCCTCAATTACACTTAGCTATACCAATGTACATCACAAGTGTACTTGGGAGGACAATGATTGACCTCAAGGCTAGATTTACTTCCTAAAGGGCTAGTGCACTGGAAATGACAAAGTTTGCAAAATTCAATGGTTGAGTGTAGGGGTACCTTGTTGCTCATCATTAATGTCATTGCCAAGGATTTTGTTTGTGGAATTTGTGTTATTTAGGTTTAAGTGGATACCACTAATATCATTGTACAAACCTAAAAATCAATAACATTCCCACTATACATAAATTATAGAAGCACATTGACAATTTCATGTTGTCTTACAAAATGTCTTCTTCTTCTCATAAGCCTGACAATACTAAACCACCGATTCCATAGGAATGCAAGGTGGTATACACTCATCTAGATGAGTTTGTGCCAAATTTCACCTTCATTCTACATTAGGATGAATAGATGTGATGGTGTGATATGGAGGACCCTTGATAGATCTGTGCCCGAAATGCTATTTAAAACCCTTAAGAAGTTGGGCATAACAGATCTTCACGAAGAGTACATTGTGGATGGACATGACACTTGGAACTATTATCCCACTAAAACACAATGTAAGGGAGATAAATGTGAGAAGAGACTTCATGAAGCCATAAAGAGAAAACATTACACTAACCCCTTGTTCCTATGAGATCAAGAGGACAATGAGGATCCTTCCTTGGAAGGTTCTTAACATGAAGATTCTCCACCCCCTATTATTGATGGTGAGGATGTGAACTTGACCCTGTAATCAACTATTCATAAACTGAGTTTAAGAAAGAGTGATAGCCAAGGTAGGAACTTGGGTGAACATTGCAATAAAAAGGAATCTAATGATGGTGATAATAGAAAGCAAAAGAGTGGTGGCAAACATCGTGATGGTGATGATGGTCCACCTTCCTCTTCATCCTCTTCATTTGATTCCAAACATTCCTCTTCATCTGATGGTTCTCATGAACACCGTCATCGAAACAATTGTGATGAAGGAGATTGATGAAATAATAATGATCGTGAAGGCCACCAAAATCGAAGGGGTGTCCGAAACCATCACTGGCATCATCAACACAGCGATGATGATGAACCTTTACTGGCAACTCGAAGTATGCTTAACATTGTAGAGGTAGTAAAAAATTTGACCAAGCACATGAATGGTAGTCAGATCAAGCGCTTATATATCCCAAGATTTGAGGGGAATATAATTTTGATCCACAAACACATCTACAAGCTTTTCAAAATTCCTATGCCTTATAGAACATCGAGAATGAGTGGTAGAAACTCAAGCTTTTTCCAAGGACACTCATTAAGAAAGCTAAAAGTTGGTACCAATCCTTGGAACCAGAATCTATTTGAAGATGGAGTACCATGTTAGAACTTTTCAATGACAAATATCAAATGTACTCTAGAGTGTCTAATCTACGAAGGAAAATCCAAGGTTAGAAAGAAGGAGCACATGAACCATTAAATGCTGCCATGGGCTGATATTATTCACTCTTACATAAATGCCTTGGCCATGGTTACTCTTAGAGGGAACAACTTTGCCAAATCATAGATGGGCTCAGGATAGAAATAAGAAGAACCCTTCGAGTGTATGTGTAAGAAAGGTTGTCTGAAATGAGAGCTCATTAGATCCAAAGGCTAATTGAGTAGGTAGAAAAAGAAGAAGATGAGCTACAAAAAAGGAAGAGTGCTGAACAGTATAATAGGGATCCATCCATTAGAAAATGAGAGGTCCAATTTTGTGATGAGGAGGAGTTACCACTTGATGAAGTGGTGAACATAAAGACCTTGCCTATCTAAAAATTTGTTTCTGACATTTCAACCAAGGTTGAAAAGTTATGGGACTCTTTGGATGAAAATTTTCAAACCGCTTTGAAGATTGTTGAAGAATCTAAAGAGGAAAATAGTGATCGTAATCGTAGACAGTGAAAAGAAGTTGAACATGCCTACTAAAGAGGTAAGGGCAAAGCTACTGTAGTAGAGAAAATTGTGGAATTTGACTCTAATGATGAAACTAAATGTAACATCTATCAATATGTATATCCAATGGGATGCTACCCTATGGTGTCACACTTACAAGAGTCTCGAGTGCACACATTAAATCCTTGCCTAGCACATAGACAAGCTCCAAGATGATTGCCTTACCCTCAAGGTAGTTCCATCAACAATAACAAGCTTACTACCCAAGTGGAACTCCTCCATAACCTTATGAAAAATATCAACAATGGTACCAACCATAATCATGAGGAATGCCACCACCAAGGTAGTAGTACCCTTATAGGCAACGAGATCCATATAGTTACTATGTTCAGCAACTTGTCTCCCCTAGAAGTTTGGTAAGTCATGCATCATTCTAGCATCACTATTACCCTCCAAAGTACCACTGAACACATTCACCATCTACTCAAGGAGAAAACCCATATTTATATCCTTATCATCCTCCACATTCCTCTACTCCTACACCTCCACCTTCAACCCAATTACCTCATACTCTATTGTTAAGCAAGATGAGTATGAATAATCTCAAGCACTTAAGTGTAATTGCTTGGTAACCTAGTAGTACTATTACTTGGTTTGCTTAGTAGTGAAGTACTTGGTAATCCTAGCAGTGGTTACAAGAAGTACAGGGTATGTACAAAAGGTCAAGACTAGATTCTCATTGCCTTAGGATAGAATATATTTTTTTATTATTTTAGTTAGACTTAGACTTAGTGATGAGTGGTGATGTACCCCTACACTCAACCATATGAATATGAGCATGTACACACAATCCAGTCGAACTCTGTGGATGGACTAGTTA
>MNCI01003298.1:23361-64661 GCA_015680685.1 Gnetum montanum | reverse complement strand
AAGTTTTTTTTTTTTTTTTTTTTTTTGTGCAGCCATAATGGCTTGCCATCAATGATTGGTTTCACATATGCATGGACAATGTGTCTGTTGAGATTCATAATTTTTTATTTTATTTTATTTTTACTTTTATCTTGGGGCATGCGTATATTTTGCTTTTCACAAGTATTCCTAGATGTATGCATATGCAGCCTTATGAATAAACAAGCATTAAGGGAGGAAACCCAAGTTGGGGCACAACCAAACATCCACACATAGTGACGTGTTACAAAATAGAATGACATAGAATTAGATGAGGCAAAGAGCTCTCAATTAAGGATAGAGAGAGTTCTAGTGGTGACTCCACATAACAAAAAGGGAAAGCTTCCTTGTAAAGATTACTAATGATAAGTGTAACTAAAATGCTTAGGTCTTTCCCATAGCTGCAAGAGATGAACCAACTGATGACTATCCAGATTGAACTTGGATGCTTGAGATGTGAGTTAAAAATGAGTGAGGCAAAAGATCTGCACCTTCTCCAACCTGTTGAGCAAACATTTATTAGAATAATCTATCTTTTGAAATAGAACATTGCATCTTCGCTTCCAAATATAATATAAAATAGTAAGCCTAATAACTTTCCACAGAAAATTAAGATTAGTAGAAGTAATGTTCAAAAATCCGAATATGGCATCCTCTTGAGATAGCTTGTATGATGGAAAAACTTTGGAAGCCCACTCCCACACACTCTGAGCAAAGGGACAATGCCAAAATACATGGACAAAGTCATCTTGTCCACCACATAGAGGGCAATTGGGATTGGGAATCCCTAGGTATTCTAAACATTTTCCAATAGGTAGACCATGGTGGAGGAGACACTAGAGGAACCACTTAATTTTGGGGAGGGTCGGAAGTTTCCAAATATGTTGGAAGAGAGGGATCCAAAATGTTACTGACTCTTGTTTGTGCCAATACTTATGGCAATGTTGAATGACTTCAGATGGGTCATGCATAAGATGAAAGGGGACAAATGGTCGATAGGGCAAGAGTTTAACCCCATTGATGAAGCACTAAGCAATCAATGCGTTTATTAGGCCGCGTATACGGGGCCCCGTATATGCGGCCTCGTCGACGCATCCCTCCATGCGTCGACATGGCCCCGTTTACGCAAAGCTTGTTTTAGCCTATAAATAAGTGGCCCTCTGCCACATTTAGGGATCTTTTGAGTAGTTGTAGCAAAGCTCTTGTAGTTTGTTCCCGCAGGAGATAGAATATTTTCCCAAGTGCATGCCCACAGTGTGATGCTTGTAATTGTACGAAACCTTTATTCGAGTGTGATGTACTTGGACACGCACATGATCAACAATAAAGATCGAGATTACTTCATCATTGCAGCATTCACTTAGTTTTAATTATTTAATTGTTATCATTAATTATTATTGTTATTTATTGTTTTCTTAGTTAATATTTCTTTACCATCATTTACTATTCTTGTTGTTAACTGCGGAATGAGTACGACTTAATCACGAGCATTTAAGTGTGACTACTTGGTAACCTAGTAGCGTACCTAGGATCTACGCTTGGTAATTCTAGTAGTAGTTGTGCACGAGTTCCAAGATGTGTACGGATGATTAAGGAATGGATGCTCATCGCACTTAGGTTAGTTTAGACTTCATTTCTTATTACTCATTAGTTTAATCAAGATTCTTTTCTAGTGTCTCTAGGAGTAGCATTAGTTTAGGATCATATCATAGGCCTCACTCTGGACTAAACCATACATGACAAAGCAAATACTAATCCAGGTGGGAAGATAGAGAATTGCGATCAATGTGTAACGATCTAGATACCACAACTAGCCTGTTCACGGAGTTCGACCGAATCGTGCATGAACGCTCGTATTCATATGGTTGAGTGTACGGGTACCTCACCACTCATCACCCATTAAACCATTGAAGGCCATGAAAAAGGCTTTGCACTGTAACATCAAGTTGCCAATGACGGTGGAGAAAAGAGTAAATCTGAACTAAGCAATGGTTCATTGCAGTCGACTCCCCATACAAATTGTTAAACTCGACCCCCAAAATCCAACGGCTAGCCAGCCTAAGACAATTCAAGGAAATGACACCCTTCTGATACCACGAGGTAGCGGCCTTAGCATTTGTATAGCAAGGGGAGCGGGCGATAGAGGTAACCACCACGAACACACTCTAGAGAGGATAGTAGGGTTGATCTTGATGTTAGTCCAGTCAATGTAAGTGTGTAGAGTTTGCCAAGCCCACCAGATGCTTTTGAAAACATGAGATTTGGGAAGAATGATAGTGAGGGGGGAAAGGATCCAATTGACAAAATGGATACCTTTCCAGAAGGGCTTGTTTTTAGGAAATGCTTAATGAAGCCTTAATTGGAGGAGGGTCCCAATAATATCTGAGGCATCTAAATGATGTATCAACCACTTAGCAACCAGGGTAATTCCTTGCTTATAGGAGTTCAAAAGACCTAAGCCACCCTTATTTTTGGGGAGAGTGACAATATTCCAAGCAACTCGATGAAATCCTTTTATTACGTCACGAAATAACCATTCTAGCTTCTGGTAGGCTACTTGGGAAGGGGCCCAACACAAAGAGTAATACACATGGGTTGATGTGTATATGGACTTACAAGGTATTTACCCGCTAGTGTGAGGGGTTTAGTCTTCCATTTGTCAAGTTTCTTTTGAATTCGATAAATAACCTGCTCCAGAGAATAGAGGTTGAACCTCTAAAACAAAAAGGGATTCCCAGGATCTTAACATGTCTTGATCCTAAAGCTGCTTCCAATTATAGGTGGTCACATGTTTGTAATTGCTCGTAAAGCTATAAACAGAGGATTTGCAACAATAATGGCCTACATTTGCCTTGATCATGGCCCAATACGGGATGAGGTTGGCCTCAACAAAAAGGAGTCTAAAATTTTCATTGTTTTTCTTCTCAGCCTTGCAGCAGAGCAGTGCAAGATCGAAAATTTTCATTGTTTTTATGTTCTCGACCATGCAGCAGAGTCGTTTTCTAACATGGAAGGTTTTTGTTGCATCGGCAACATCCGCAGGAATAAGTTTAAAAAATAATCCAAGATATAGATGCAGCTAATAAACATAATGTGTTTGTAAAAAGGTATGTTTTCTTTCTCTGAAGCTTTTTGTGGGTGAACTTTACAAATTACAAATGAACGTACAGAATACAAACTCCGTTTACAACTACAATCAATCGAAAACAATTCTTTCAAACTCTTTCAATAATGTTCATTTTTAATGATTTTACTTACACGGTCCTTCTAAGGGTTTCCATGGAAAGTTAATTATAACTTTATATTATCCCAGGTAATGGTGACTACCACAGACATGTGCACGGTAAATTTCACGTGGAAAAGCTGCAACAGTAAATCTGGACCTAAAAGACCTAAAAGATTGAGAAACCAAAACAGAAATCACGCTACAAAGTGAAAAGCTTGGGACTAGCAATTGCAAACATAACTGCATTTGACTGGACCAGAAATTGAAGAAATGTAAAGAAAAGAAACCCACCGAAACACTGGAAAGTGAAGGAAGGTCTAGCGGCACAGGATTCATGGGGAAAGTAGGCGACGTGAACTACGAATGGAGGGACACAGAGTGCGTAAATGAGGAGAAGTGAAGGATTCCAGAAACATTTGCGTGATTGCTTTATAGCTCTTCTCCGTCAGATGAATCCCATCCCAGCTCACAAATTCAGACGGATTCCCGCACACAGAAAGGCCTGGGTTATTCGATCGGCACATGGCTGCTGGATTGAAATTGTATGGAGTTCCCGACTGGCCGCAGCACGCGTTGAACCTTTGTTTTATACCGTATCTCTGCGGCGACCTTATTAGAGCTAAACCTGCATTGTAGTAGTCTGCAAAAACGAAGAGTGTTTTTGGATATTGAATTTTCAGATTGAAGACTGTTCGTTGAAGCTGCGCGTTTGCGGAAGCGGCGAAGGCGTTGAATGTGGGCATGCAGCCGCTGGAATCGCGAGGATCTTGTGGATGCACTGTGAGGTATGCTGCGTTGCAGCCGATGGGAAGATTGTTCTGGATGAGAATTTTTCTGGCGCCCCCTTTCTCAATTAGGGTTCTTAGCGCCCTGTCGATGGAGGCCATGACTGGATTTATAAATGCGGTGACTTGCTCGATCGGCTTCTTGTTCAAGAACTGTATGTTGAAGTCGTTCCCGCCAATCTCCCCGAAGAGGAAAAGCGCTTTGTTGAAGTGATCCTCGCAGTCTGTCAGAAGAGGGAACGAAACAAAATTACAAAAACAATTTATCGTACGTGGTAGGAATTTCAAACAAATAAGAAATGCTCAAATACTGATAGCCGTTGTCTGAAAAGGATTTACGGTATGTTGAAAATCAAAAGAAACGTTTAATGGATCTGTGCTTACTTCCTTGGTAACTCGCGCAAAATTGCGATCTGTAACGAAGAAACCAGTTGATCTGAACACCCAAAGACAAGGGCGTAGCTGGATTGAGATTCTTAGAATTGAGATACGCGGCATCCAAGGCTGTTGCTCCTGCAACAGCAAAGTTTACTCCTCCTTCAAATGACCCATTCCCCAAGTATGGCTGCAGCAATGGCATTCCTGAAGCCTCGGCTGCACATCCACACTAGCAGTTGATCAAGACAACGAAAAAGAATATATGCAGTACATTATAAACAAATCAAGAAAACAACATTATAAAGTTTGAAGTCCATGAACGAGGACTGTAGCTTTAAAACAAAGAAAAACATGCAAATCAGCCGATTTTATCCTGTAATAATGAAAGTCCAGATTTAGCAACTTGTAGAATAAAAAGTTGATAAAAAAAACTGACCGATGAAATCCACTATAAGTCTGCCATCAGAACATCTGCCAGTGGCTCTGTGGAAGAAAGTTTCCCCGTAAGGAAGATGGCCAATGCTGAAAGCGGAATTGGGATTTGCTATAAGAAGATTTCCTGTGTCTGCCAGAGAATCCCCAAAACTGTATATAGCACTGAAACATCCAGCCCCATGGCCAATATTCAACGTCACCATAAGAATTGCTATACACAAACCCAGATTTTCTCTAGCCATCTTGGCCTGCAACCTCAAATTCAAATTCAAATTCTAGCTTTTATCTTTCGGTCCTCCGTTTAGTACAGAATATTGATTGTGAAAACCAAATCCTCCAAACAATGCCTGTATTTATAGAGGTAATCTTCACTTCTGAATTTCAAATTACAAGCTTTTTTTCCCTTTTAAAAAGCAAAACAGCCTCCAGTGCTATTCTTAAACCATCGAAAAGCATCACGGCTCAAAAAAGCTTAAAGGGTGCCGAAACACCAAAAAGCATCACAGCTAGCGCATAGTTTTTATTTTGAAATTAAAATCACTACAAAAAAAAAAAACAGTAAATCAGCCGTGATTTATCATACAAACAGTTTTTATTCAAACAATAGAGAAACAATTACCAGTTACCTGCTGCTGCCATGCATCTCAACGACATCACGGTTTCACGTGAGCCAAAGGAGCTAAAAGCTTGAAAAGACGATGACATGTGAATAATCAGCACCTATGCATGACAGTTTTCCCCCCCTTTTTTCTTTTTCTTTAAAAGACTTGTTATATCGTTGTGTTAGGGCAAGTGGCGTGAGGATTCGGGGTTCGAACCAACACTGATTTCTCAAAGCGATAATGTAATGGTGACGGAAAATGCTTTAGAATTCCTTTTCAACAGTATGATGATTGCATACACAAACAACATTTGGGCTCTATTGATGTATCTTGCTATTCATGTAGGGCACCAACCGGAATGGTTTAAAGCAACAGACTGTGAATCTGTTCGAGGTTTTCTATTCCTGAATTTTGTCTGATTAAATCCAGCCGGTATTTTGAGAAATTTTAGGGAAGCTGAATTTTAGAAGCAATTCCTTTTGTAAGGATTGACGGCATGTGGCAGTTCCCAAGTGTGGGGTGAATGAAACGCAATACATAGATAAGTTGCCCAGTGTTTTTCGTGGTTCAAAAGTGCTGAGGATTCTTTGAATGTGTTTGTTCTTTGTAACAATTGGCGATCCCAGGTTGGTTGATGAGTGAGTTTAACAGCCAAGAATGACGGCACAAGGTATATCCATCCAAGCGTTTTCCAATACGTCATCGCTCTTTTCGGACCCGTACCTGTCAGTCCCAGCCATCCATATTTATTTTTCTTGTATCAATGTGTAACTGGAGCCATTGCGGTTTTTCAAAAGGAATAACAATCAATCCGTTTCTTTAACTGAGGAAGAAGTGAAGAACACCTTTCCCAGGCTAAGCTCCTCACGCAAGCCTTTGAACCATACTATATTCTTAATCGTGAGAGCATTAATGTGAAAACATGGAAAGAGAATAAAACGACGAAGAAATATCTTAGTTACAGGAGACTTTTATGTTGATGTTTTTCATGAGCACCGCTTGAGGATCTCTACACAAAAGCATAAGCATGCTATCCATGCAGTAGACCTACTTTTTATGCGGATGATGCAACTTTAAATTCTATTTCTAAAATATTTTGCAAATTTGTGAAAATTTTTGTATTTATTCTGCCCTTCAATTCAATGCTTAAAAAACAAAAATGATGAAAAGATGGAAGGACGAGCGGCGGCAGGAGGGCGGAGCGCGGGTGGTGCTGGAGGGACGAGCGGTGGCGGGGAAGATGGGGTCGCGGATACCGGTGCGGAGCAGGAACGCGCGGCTGTGGGGGACGCGGACGCGGAGAAGGAGCGAACGGCTATCCGCACAGGAAACGCCGGCGGGGGGGAGTTGCGGGTCAAAATCCAGCGTCCTGATAACGCCACCTTGGATAACCTCGCCCGCAGTCTTATTGGGAGGTTCGTTTCGGAAGGGGCTAGGCCTCACCTGGACTTGGTTCAGCGTTGGGTGCGGGCTGTTTGGGGGTTGGAAATGGTGACGGTCAAAAGCCTCGCCGAGGACCGTCTCCTGTTCTGTTTTGCCTCCCTAGCCGACCAGGAGAAGGTGCTGGTGGGGGGTCCGTGGTTTTACGGTGCGCGGGGCTTGGCCCTGGCTCCCTGGGGCCCGGGCGCTCACAGCAACCCGAATCTGTTCGAGCGGGCGCCGGTGTGGATCCGACTTTACGATTTACCCCTCGAATACTGGTCAACCGAAATCTTGCTATCCCTGGCACAGGTGTTCGGGGAGTTCATCAAATTCGATCAATTCACAGAAGGCATGGATCACCTGGGATTCGCACGGTTCTGCGTGTGGAGGCCTCTCCCGTTGCAGTTGCAGAGTGAGGTGCTGGTGCTGGACTCTGAGCTCGGAGAGGAGCGGGTTTGCATTCATGTTGAAAACTTGTCGAGGCCCCTGGCTACGAAGCGGGCCCCCCCCCTTGGGGGAGGTGTGGCCAGCAAAGATCGGGAGTTGTTCGAGTCTGGGGGCGGGTGGCAGCTCGTGGGTGGCCGCAGGCGGGGACCCAACAGGAGACCCAAACAGGGGCGACAGGAGGGGGGCCGCAGACCGGAAGGGAGCACCCATGCCCAGAACGCATCGAAGGGAGCTCCGCACACGGCCTCCAGGCAGGGGACACTAACCAAGGCGGACCTACGCACAGCTGGGCTGGGGGAGAAGCCGAGGGAGGTCCGGTCGGACAAGCCATACCTTCACGCTCTGGTCGGGGACGGAGCTCAGTCCCCTGATGAGCTCGAGCAGCCGCGCCAGTACACAGAGTCGCCCCTGTGCTCTGCGGCGGCCCTTTCTCCGCGGGCTGTTGCAGGTGGCCCTTTGTCCCCGCCCCCAGTCACAGACTGGATCAACACGTGCCGGGGGACAGCTCGACCCAGCCCGCAAAAGATTGCAGTTACTTCGATGATACCGTCGCCGGTGGGCAAGGTGGGCACACCAGTGAGTAGCTCGCGCAGACATAGGACCGCACAGCTTTTCGTGGATCTGGGCGTTGAACCCACGCTCCAGGAGACGTTTCAGAGACTTAAGTCTCCATGAAGGTCCTCTCATGGAATTGCAGGGGACAGGGTACCCCGTACAAACGACATACCTTGAAATGTATGGTGGCGGACGAGAGGTGTGACATTGTGTGCCTGCAAGAGACTAAACTCCAGCAGTCCGAGGCCCGGGTGCTGGACTGGCCCGGTTGGCACTGCCATTTGGTGCCGTGCAAGGGCCGTGCTGGAGGTCTTGCGGTCCTCACCAAGGAGATCTCAATCGTGCATGATATGTCAGATTGGGGCATCACGGTGCATCTGCCTCGGCTGGATATTTGGCTCACTAATGTCTATGGCGCCCAAGGGTGGAAGGAGCGGCTGCAAGAGCTGGAACGCGTGGCGGGTCAGGTGCCGGACGACGCGGCGTGGCTGCTAATTGGAGATTTTAATCAGAGACTGTACAGCTGGGAGAAGTCTGGGGCTTCCATGGCGGAGCCCCCGGGGGCCTCCGATTTCCAGGTGCTGCTGCAAAGCAAGGCCCTCACGGATTTGGACCTCACGGGATGCCGGTTCACCTGGAGCAACCGGCGTCAAGGCGCGGCGCAGGTTCAGACAAGGATTGACCGGGCCTGGGCGAGCCAGCCGCTGCTCACGGGATGGAATGTGCACACGTATGGTGGGGTCAGAATGGCGTCTGATCATCGGGCGATTTTCTGCCAGGTGGACCGACACATGGAGCAAGGCCTTAGGCTGTTCAGATTCGAGCGCTTGTGGCTTCGGAAAACGTGGCTTGCTGAGATGGTGCGGGAAATCTAGGCTAGCTACTCGGGAGCGGCAGAGGCGGCACAGACTAGACAGACCCTGGGCGTGTCGCGGCAGGCGCAACCCACGAGGCGGCAGGCGCACCCAACGCGATGGCGTCAGAATACGGCGCGGCAGGCGCACTTGCAGGCGCACTTAACGCGGCAGGCGCAGTTCACAAGACGGCCGACGCAGCGCTCGATGGGGCGGGCGCAGCGCTCGAGGGGGCAGGCGCAACTCACGATGAGGCAGGAGGACTCGCGCGAATTCCTGCGACACGCTCTGCAACGGCTGAAACAGAAAATTAAATCCCTCCCCAAAGATGACAAATACAATTTCCGTGAACAGCGACGTCTCATCCAGACGCGTTTAGCAGTGATACAGGCCAAACAGAAACAGAGCAATGACGCTGAAAACGAGGAGCTCGCCCTCTTGCTGCGGTTGCAAGTCTTGCATCACGAAGAGGAAGAATATTGGCGACAACGGGCGCGAATCCAGTGGCTGCAGGCGGGGGACAGACATACGAAATATTTCTTTTCTCAGGCGGTGGAACATCGCAGAAAACACCATCGACCCCTGCAACGGTTTATACAGGACTCACAGTCGGGAGTGGAGGGGCTGCAGCGCTACTGGCAGCAGGTGTGGGCGTGGCAGGCCACCGACCCGATCTCCGTGCCCATCCCTCAGGTGGTGACCCAATCAGAAAACGCACGGCTGCTTTCCCCCTTTTCCCGTCAGGAACTGCGAGCCACGTTGAAAGATATGCAGGCAAATAAAGCGCCTGGACCGGATGGTTGGCCCATTGAATTCTTCAGAGAATATGAAGAGGTGCTGGGCACCAACCTTCTTGATGCCTTTAATTATATGCTGGCCTGGCGGCAGGTCCGCAAAGAAATTAACTGTTCTCGCGTGGTCCTCTTGCCCAAAACCGAGCAGCCCACGACACTGGGGCACTTTCGGCCCATTGGTGTTTGCAACTCGCTTCTTCGGCTGTTCTCTCGGATGCTGGTTGCCAAACTACGCCCTCTCATGCCGAGTTTGGTGGGGAAAAACCAGGCTGCGTTTATTAAAGGCCGCCACCTTCAGGATCAGGTTCTGTTACTGCAGGAAATCCAGCACTCTCTTCTCCTTGCCAAGTTCCCAGGGCTGTGCATCAAGCTAGACATCACGAAGGCCTATGATTTCGTTAGCTGGGCAGCCCTACGAAAAGTGATGATTGCCAAAGGGTTGGACAGGGACTTTGTGGAGCTCTGCTTACAGATTCAAAGAAGTGGCAGGTACTCCCTGGATATAGATGGGCACTTATGGGGTTTCCAGGGAACTGGCCGCGGCCTACGGCAAGGCGATCCCCTCTCCCCTCTTCTGTTTCTTATGCTGATGGATCTTCTACAAAGTTATTGTGTGGACGAAGGCATCCAGGGCCTTGACATACATGGGGTGTGTTGCCTCACCGCTCACTACGCGGACGATACCATGATTTATGTCCGGGCTGCCATGCCGCAGGTCAGGGCGCTGATGAGGGCGCTGGACAGGTTCCAGCGGGAGGTCGGGTTGCAAATAAACACGGAGAAGTCAGCGCTTTATTTCACATACACGCACCCGGCCGTGCGCAGCAGAATTATTCAAATTCTGGGGATTCTGCCGGGTGCAGCGGCGGATCAATATCTGGGCATCCCCATCCGCGATTGGCATCGAAGACAAACCTGGCAGGCCTTATTGATGCGTATACAGCAGCGCACGGCCCATTGGACGAATCAATTCCTCTCCCGTAAAGGCAAGATTGTGCTGGCTTCCGTTGTGCTGGGGGCAATGGCTAGATTCGGGGCATCCATCGTGGCGCTGCCGGCCGGTGTTGTGACAAAGATTGACGCGATCCTGCGGAACTTCGTGTGGTCCGGCGGGAAGGGGGGGAAGAAGATGCACCTGGTGGACTGGGCCACCACTGCGCGGCCTCGCGAGGCTGGGGGGTTGGCATTCTCCCCTTCGCGGAGGAGGTGGCGTTGGGGCGGCAGCGCCTGGTGTGGAGGCTCTCTACCATGTAGGAGGACCCCTCCACCTGGGTGCAGCTTTTAAGGCAGAAGTATAGGCCCTGGAGGGCTACGGGCGCGGACTCTCCTGTTTGGAAGCATCTTTGTGCACATGTTGTGGCGACGGGGGATGCTGACGAACCCCTTCATCCCCGACAGTACCTCCGGGTGCGATTCCCTTCGGATCCTCGCTGGCAGCGGCTCTGGAAGGGGTCAATCCCGGAGAAGATTAAGATGTTTGGTTGGCTGATCCTTCACAATGCCCTCCCGGTCCGGATGTTCCTGCAGTGCAGAGGTCTGGGGCTCAGTACACACTGCCCCCTGTGCAATCATACANTTCTGCCGAGACTCTGCAGCATTTCATGGTGGAGTGTCCCGTCACACGTCAATTTTGGCACACGTGTGGGCTGCCCCCCCTCCAGATCTCTGGTAACTCGCCGGGCCTCACCGCGCTTTGGATTCTGTGGAAAGCCCGTAATGATTCTGTCTTCAAGGACGTACAGTGCCCCCCCCCCGCGACGTTATGTGCCAGATTCAGGAAGCTTTGGAAGGAGTTGCTGTTCGCGTGGGGTGGGGGCTCCTGTTTGGACCGGCCCAGACGGGTCGGGGGCCCGATGTGGGGCGCGCACCCCCCGCCGACAGAGGGAACCAGTGGTAGACAGAGCCATACGTGGGAGGGGTCGGCTGCGGGCGCCTCGGGATGGGCGCATGGCAATTCGTCTGCTTCGGGGGCAAACGCGATGCGGGCCATCCCGGACGCTGATCAGGATCAACACCGTCCAAGGCCGCCTCAGGTGAAGGACCCACCGGATACCGTGCCCAGCAACCCGAAGACTACGACACCAACCCCTCGTTCTCAGCCCGCACAACGCTGGTTTGAGGGCATCATTCAGAATTGCAGGACTGGAATCGCCCAGTTGATAACAGAGAATCGGCGCCGCCTCGCTGCAGGGTTGGCTACGCATGACCAAGTTGATCGGCAGCAGCCCGACGGGTAGTTGTTTCTGACGGTTCCTGCGAGTGTTGCAGAACCGGCGTTCGTTGTTGTTTTCTGTCTCCGAGTTTTTCGCCCGCCGCGTTGTTTCCCTGGCCCCTGGATTATGCCCTTTGGGTCGTGGGTTCATGCGTTGAATGCTGGGTGGTGCGTGGTCCGTCCCTTTTGGTCATGGGGGCTCTTGTTGTGGGGCCGCGATTGCTAGCCCGTGCTACGTTGCAGGCGTAGCTCGCCCAATTTTTTTTCGGAATAGATTTCGCTCGACCTTTTCCTAAAAAAAAAAAAAACAAAAATGATGATATAGGATATAAGTAATACAAATTATAATTTTAATTTTGTAGCTGCAAATATATACATGTGATAAGCGGTGGAGTATTCAACACTCAACCATATGAGATACAAGTGTTCACAGGCAATCCTGGTTGAACTCCGCAAAGAAGGCAATATGATTATACTAGTAATTGATTAGCGTTCGTAATCATTGTCTTCCCACATGAGTTAGTAAATTCAATGCATATGGTTTAACTCACAGTGAGGTATATGATATAGATGTTGTATTGGCCATTAAGCTCCTAGTAAACATGAAGTGAAAGTAAAGGTTTCTAAATCTAAGTGATAGTAAAACAAATCTAAACTAGCCTATGTGATGAGTAGTCGATTTTGATCTTTTGATCACACCTTGGACTTCATGCAACTACTATTGGGATTACTAAGTACCTCACTCCTAGGCGTACCAAGTGATAGTACTACTGAGTTACCAAGTAGTTACACTTACATGTTCGAGATTAGTCGTACTCATTATGCTTAACAACACTAAAAGTAAATTGTAAGTAATCGTAAACATTAACTATGAAAATAATTAACAGTAAATAATTAGAAACAAAAACAAAAATAAGTGTTGCTACAATGATGTAGAGTAATCTTGATCTTTATTGCTGGTAATGCAATGCATCCAAGTCTATCACACTCGAATAAAGATTTTGTTCAATTACAAAACATCATACTATGGGCACACATTGCTAAGTACTGAATTCAAGAAAACAAACTAAAAGAGTTCTGTTACTAGGCTATCAAATCTATTGTAGATTCATGTGCCTAAGTGCTGCTTATATAGGCTAGCATTCATCCCACAATATCATTTATATGATAATGTATTTACAACATTGTAGATATGATATCGTAACTATGATATCGTTGGCTCAAAACTTTTGGATTTATCATACCCCCATGACTGACTAAAGACTCATCCTCAAGTTAAAACAAAATAAGGATGGAGTTCCTTACAAAATTGAAAGGTAGACCTACATGACATTGACTTGTATATACATGATCCTCTAGTGCCGTAGTGGAGTTTACAAAAATGAACACATGACATGACAACTTTGACAAAAAATGAAAAATAGAATTTGGCAAGGTTGAGTGTAGCCTTATGTTGTTCTAGGCGGAGGTCACTCTTCCATAGGTTTCTTCCACTTGTTGTTAGGCTTCTTAAATTGGTATTTGTTCAGGAGTGCTTGCAACTTCTCTTCTTTTGTTTTGGGATCGTGGACTATCAATGCTAATGAACCAATGTTGGATGGATTCAATATGTTCCACGAACATGGTAGTTGTGAAAACATCTATTTGGCTTTAACATACCATGCCACAAACTGTCATCTTTCTTCTTTAAAAGCTCTAGCCTTTTCTCTGAGTTCATGATAGTCTGTTAATCTTATGGTTAGATTTGCTACTACATCTTTTTGCCTTTGGTAACCAACCCTAACTACTTCTAGTTTTAAGTTTGCTACTTGAATTTTTTGTTGAGAATCTTTTCTATTTGCAAACTCCTTCTCACATAAGGCATAGGTGGCTACTACTTGTTGTTTTAGCTCATTTCTAACCTTACTTGCTGTTAACATGGCCAAATTAGCATAATGGAGGTTTCCTAATGCCATGTATTCTTTTAAATCCTCTATCTTAGATCTTTATTTTTCATGCTTGCTTGATAGGTTTGGGCCATGCTATCCAAGATGGATTGCCAATTAGGATTTTGTGCTACAATAGAACTGATTTTGGCCTTTGTCATTTGGATCTCTTTCTCATTTATCTATTTGTATGTGTCCACTTGGTCTCAAAAGTGTTCTTTGAGCCTTTCATGTTTCTTAGAGTCATTTTTCCATGCGCTAATTTTGATAGCTAATTTCTGTCTAATGGCATGTAACTGCTCCATAGAGAGGGTTCTATTTTCTCTTGCAAGGTGGCTCATATCTTAGGTAACCCTCATCAGTTGCTCTCTCAACTAATGGATCCTTTATTCTAGAGTGTTTTTCTACTTTTCTACTATGGTCAACCTCATGTTGTCTGTAGCAAGTTGTTTATTTTCTTCTTGTAAGGTAGTAAATGCTTTGGTATGGGCATATGATTGAGCTTTGGCTACTAAAGCATTCCATACTACCTTTTCTTTCTCATTTGCTATATCTTTATTATTCTTAAAGAGGAAATTGATCTACTTAGTTCTAAATTATGCTATCTAATCTAGTGATATGAACTGAATTGGATCTCTCCTTTCTACTCTCAGGGCTACAAGCTCTTCTTGTAATTAGCAAAGCTCATTCTTAGCATGCTCTACCTTGGTTTTGGCCATGATTGATTTTCCTTTGGTGGCAATTAATTCAAACTATGTTATAGTGATATCATTAGGAGTATCAAATAGATTTTTCATAACTTGTCCTATTTGCAACAATCTATATAACACATCTTCATGTTCTAGAGGAGTCATAGAGGTACTAGCTAGCATTTGATCATCTTTGGTTCTAGAAATATTAGCTAGTAGCACAATAGGTACATTAAATGATTCTTTGATGTGATTTATGATCACTTCTATGGCTCCCACTATATCATGGTGTTGCATGATCGCAACTATGGCTCTTTCTCTAGATTTAAGCACCACTTGGAACAATGCAATGTTCTCAAAAATCTGTTGTGACCACTGGGCCTCTTCTCCCTAGACTGCAATGATATTTTTCCATTGGCAGGATTGGTTGAAATGGTTGGTCTAACTACATCATCAATAACTTTGAATAGATTGGTTTCTTCTTTTCTTTCTTAATTGATAGCCTTTGCAATTTGTTGCAGATGACTCATTGAAGGTTAGTAATCTTGCGACAATAGTGATGAAACTTGTGGTTGCTGCTGCTATTGTCCTGTGGGTTGGGCAGTCTCCTTAGTGCCTATTTATTCTTCTAATTGGTCCTTCTTGGGAGGCATTGGCTTGAGCATTTTGTCATAGGAAGCATTTTGTGCCTTTCTTAATGCATCATTTGTATACCATAGGATGCCAGCTCATTTACATAACTTTTGGATAAGGTAAGGGAATGGAAGTGTTAACTTCCCCACCTTCTTCTCCTTGAACTACCTTTTGATTTTTATGAAGTAGAGGTAAGCGATGTTTGCATTGAAATTTTTCATTAATATTGCACTCCCTTTGGCCACATATTTAGAGATTCGATTCAATCTCTTGGTAGGAAATATGTGATAAGGGGCAATTTTGAAATAGATCTTTTCTTTTGCAGCTAATTCACTGTATTATTATCTTCCTTGCCATACATTCACTACAACCATAGTTTCCTAGCATCTGTGTCAAATTTAGTTGATATTTGTGCTACCTTTGCCCCTTCATTAGGCACATTCAATACCTCTGCTATTGCCTTAATTAAATAAGATATTGAGATTCCTTTAATTTTAATTGTCGCATCAAGTTCTCGATTTTGAAAAAATTGGAGTGTTTCTCCTAGATACCATTCTCCATTGTTTGTCAAAGTAGGCCACAAAGGAGATGACTGAAGTTGGGCCTTAACAACTTCTAGAGAAAATTTCAAGAATGAACCAAAGTTGAGTTCCACAATGACTGTTGACATGATGAATCTTTCTTGAATAACTTGAAGGCATTCAAGTAACAGTGTAAGTTATTGTCCCTGGATGGGCATTGGTGGAACATCCACTTCTATTGAGCAGATTGCTTTATGGCAAGAGTTTGTTGATGAATGCTAAAGGATTATGCTTCCTGCTCTCCTTGTTCTGCTTGCAGATTTTGCATGCTCGCTTCTCCTCTTCCACAATCTTGTGATCTTTTGCTTACTGGTCATGGGGGTTCTCCTTGTGCTCCTCTTTTGGGATCATCTACAATCAATTAAGGGTTTAGAATTACTAGAATGTTCTCATAAATGAGCAATAATTTGATACCTTACTCATACTGATAGTTATGTTAAGTTCTTAGTTCATTATGATTGTAGAGCTAGAAAAGTTTTCAATAACAACCCCATTAGTACTTTAAATGAGTGATATCATTAATTAGAAGTCTTCTTAAAGTTGTTTTGGCTTTAACATGAGTGATTTAGTTTAAAAATTATAAATATATTTTCTTAGACTTATCCCTATAATATCTTTCAGTTGGTAGCAATTTTGAAAAAATTGACTAAAATTTCCCTTACTATCACCCCCACGACTAAGGTGATCACTCTAGGATTACGTAGATTCAAAAATCATGCAAATTGGGCAATAATGAGCAAGTTATGGGTGTTAGAGGTTGGAGTGTTAAAGCTCTTAGTTACAAAGAAAAATTGGCAACAACTCCCTTCTTATTAAATTCATAAATGAAATTTTTTTTCTAACTCTTGCATACTATGTATAGTATTTATGGGTGTGATATCGTAAATGCGACATTATAGATGTGATATCATAGGTGCCTGTGATATCATAGATACAATGTCACCATAGAAAAATCAAAATTTTTGAATGGTCTTCTTAAAAAATAAAAATAAAAATGAGTCCCATAAGATAGTTAGAAGATGTGCATAATGTTGAAAGGGTTTTGATATGGAGATGATGCTTCAATTGTGAAAATTAAGCATTTAAAGTCTATGAATAAGGAATCTTGGGCTATGAAAGTATATGAGGTATTGATGGAATGAATGAGAAAGATAACATTGTTATGCTATTAGAACAAATAGTGTGAATGATATAGGAAGTATTTATTATTATTTCTTGGAATTGAAAGGCTTAGAATGATGTGGAATCTCTTGGAAAGTATAAGATACAATAGTTATACAAGTGGATCCTCCCCAAAGCAGGTACCCTTACACCCAACCATATGAATCACAAGTGTTCATGCATGATCTAGTGGAATTCTATGGATATGACTAGTTGTGGAATCTAGATTATTAAGCATTGATCACATGATGCTATCTTTTCACTTGGACTAGTGGTAGCTTTGTCACATATGCTTTAGTCCAAAGTAAGACATATGATAATTAATGTTGTTAGGCCCTAACTACTCCTAGTGATAAACATATAAGAATGAAATTTAAGCCTAAGTAATGATAGTAATGTAAATCTAAACTAGCCTAGACAATCTTGGCTTACTGTACATGCCTTGGGTTCATGTAACTGTTACTAGTTTACCAAGCATTATGCTACTGGGTGAACCAAGAAATAACATTACTAGGATTACCAAACGATGATACTTAAGTGCTAGAAACCAATCATCTTGATTTTGCTTTACTAATGAACAAGAATGTAAAGTACTTGGAAATATAAATGATTAAACTAATAAAATAGTAAAATTAAGTAGATGCTGCAATGATGAAAAGCAATCTCAATTTTCATTTCTAGACATGAACTATGCCCAAATATAGTTCACTTAACTAAAAATTCTATACAACTACTCAACACCACATTGTAGGCATTCACTTTATCACTAAAAATATAAAAGGAAACTGCGAGAATCTACTTAAGGGTGGAATGAAAAGTTCTTTGGATTTGTGTGCCCAAGTGTTGTATTTATAGGTTGCACACATCTGACGATATTAGATCCATGATGATATAGCATGTGCTATAATATCAAATATATGACATTGTAGATATGATATCATAGTTACAATATTGTTAGTGGACATAAATTGACTTTTTGTCAAATAGATGCAATATAACATTAGCAATATCCTAGCCAATTGATGATTCATCATACCCCCAAAATTGACTAAAAACTCGTCCTTGAGTGAAAAAAAGGAGGAAAAAGTTTCTTACAAAATCTTAGGAAGGTATGGGATTACTAAATGATCCTAGCTATTGACTGATTCTCAATGTCATAGAGGTGTGTACAAAAATGACATAGTTACATGACAAAAAAAAAAGTAAAAAAAAAATTTGAAGTGGCTTGATGTGGTTCATATTTTGGGACGTAGTGGCTCTTCCATCGGCTTCTTCCCTTTGTTGTCAAGCTTCTGGAAAGTTTTTCCTCTTCTATCCCTGTCTTCTTTTTCCATATGTCCTCTCTATTAAGCATGACACAAAGACTTCTTCAATTTTTACTGTAGCATCAGCCTATTTGTTCTACCAAAATTGGTAGTTTTCTCCTAAGTTCCATTCACTACTATTAGTTAGTGTGGGCCATAATGGAGATGCTTAGAGTTGCATCTTTATAACTTTCTTGTTGTGAAGGTCCTTCTTCTAGTGGTCTCTTTGGGACCATCTGTAATTAACAAGGGTTTTAAATTATTAATGTATTTCTATCAATTCTTAGTACTTTTCTACCTTTCTCATACCCTTGGTTAGATCAAGTTCCTATCATATTATGATTGCAAAGTTAGAAAAATTTGTAAAAAAAGGAACCCTTTAGTTGTTATATCTTTTAATTACTTATTATCTTCTATCATTTTCCTTACTTATTATGGCCTAAAATAGTTGATATGGTCTATTAGGAGTATTACGTGAATCTTTCTAGCCTTAGTTTGATTGATTAACTTTAAGGTTCTTATTATCTCCTTGTACTTACCCTTTATAATATCTTTTGGGTGTTCAAAATTTGTGGCTCAAATTTTCAAATTTTTGTTTGCTTATTTCACGCAATGCACCCCCATGACTAAGTTGAGCACTCTGGGATCAATAGGATTGAAGAATTTTGGAAATTAAAGCTACGAGTGTGAAGTTATGGCCTTTGGAAGCTAGTGTACAAGAGTTTTGAAAAAAATTGCAAAAACTCTCTTGTTGCAAAATGAGAAAGTGAAAAATTTCACTAATTCTCATGCATATATATACTATTCTTATATGCATGACATCATGGATCATACATCGTAGATATGACATCATGACTATGATGTCATTGTTCAAAAATTAAAAAATTTCATTGATTTTCTTTGAAAAAATGAGTCAAATAAAATTTCTAGAAGATATAAAGCTTATTTAGAGGGTAATGGGCCAAAGTGATGCATGGTTTTCAACAAGTCAGTGTTTAGGGCTCACAAAGAAGGAATCTCGAGCAACGAAAATTTATAATATGGATAAGAAATTAATAATGAATTTTTGATATAAAAATAGATTATTAGATGATATGGGAAGTTTATTAGATGTTATGGAAGGCACAAGATAATGTGGAATTGCTTGGAAAGTATGAAATAAAAGAGTTATACAAGTGGGTTCTCCCCAAAGCAGGCTCTTGCCCTTAATGCCCTTGTATAACCACACCTAAAAGTGTCTTTAGGCACTTAAGGAGTTGAATTTAAGACATACCTATTTAGCAAAACACACATGTTAGTATCACCAAATTGGGAAAATAACACTATATTATACAAAACCACAGTTTATGATTAAATATACATTGAGGTGAGATTGACTAGAGAAAGGATTGTTGAACTTGGGATGTGAGGTATCCATAGGCATAATGAATTCTTGTGTTTTATTAGTGGTTAAAGTAATCATTAGCTCTTCTCTCCAAGATTCAAACCAAGTCCAGACCACTTTTTAGTGGCATCACATTATTTTATCTCTTGGATTTACAACCATAAGACTACCATTGTTGCAAGGAGTATTACCACTTGGCATATTGTCTAAGAGAGGAGTTTATTCATGGCGCTTATTTTATTGTTTAAATTTCTGAGAAGCCACCTACCTTCAGCGATGGGTAACGTGTCTTTCTAGTGGAACCCCTAGAAATTTATTCTTATGCATTTATTTTATTTTTTAACTATGTTAACCTTACCAAAGGACTACCTTCAAGCATGGGTAACATGTATTTCCAATGACATGGTAAGGCAACACTTATTGTGCTCTTACTCCCATATCTCATTAGATCTACAAGGATATAATACAACCTAAATAGCAAGATAGAATACATGGAAGTAATCCAAAAGAATCCACAAATCCCCTTGATGTCACACCCTTTGCATTCCCACTTGGTTCTTCACTCTTTTGTCTAGGCATAATGATCACAAATTTATTCTCAGTTTTATGATGAAAAGAATATCATTATGGCTATGGTAATAACCTCTTATTATTGGAATGGATGAATGGATGTTATGATCTCATTGTATAAACAATTAGTTCCTTGTGATTTGATAACATAGCGAAATTTTCACAACATTGGGCTACATCTTGCCTTTATTGTGAGATGTCTTATTAGTAGTGAAAATTATGTACAAAGGATTTGAAAACAAAGTATGAAAGAAATGGAAAAGATAGTAAGAATTGGGAAAAAGTCTAAAGAATGAAAAATGTTTAAAGAATTGAAAAATGTAAAAGAAAATGAAAAATTGAAGAATGGAAAAGTAGAAAAGAATAAGAAAATGTCAAAGAATGTGAAAAATGAAAAGAATTATAAAATAAAAAAAATGGAAAAACCACTTATTAATTTTGAAATCAAAGTAAAGTATCCCCCTCATGACTAAATTCATGGGTGAGTGTTTGGAAAATGCTCCCTAAATCTCCTAGGTCATACACTATAGGTGGTTCATCAACCATATTTAGTAATGTAACTTTTCGATTATCATCCCATATAATTTTAATGGTAGTGAAGTTATGATCATTTAAGTCCTTATTTTATTTTTCCTTTGGTGTATTACTATGAGTTAATTGTTTCATTTTTGGGCCCTTAGTTGGAGTCATTTCATTAGATTGGGAATTAGTAAGTGATTCAGAAGTTTCAATGCATGTGTTAGACAATTGTTGGTTTTAGTTAGTAGCCACAAGGTGTCTTTTGGTTTGGTTCCCTTTGCTCTTTTGGTTGCATACACTGGTTGTTTATTGTTGTTGTTGTGGATTGAAATGGTAATTGTGTTAATGTTGTAGAGTGCTAGTACACGATTGCACCCTTTGCTTTCAGCAGTAATGCATGTAATTGTCTGTCTCTCCACAATGATAGGTTTATCTATTATGTTTTGCACTGGAGTGGTAATGGGTGTTGGCTCTTGTGTACAATTGGGAGACATTGTTTTGATAAGGATGGGTGTTGTACCTACTTGGTCTTGTGCTAGTTTTAATGCGTTAGTAGGTCTATGCATGATGAGTGGCGAGATACCCCTACACTCAACCATACGAATACAAGTGTAGCACACGCGATCCAATCGAACTCTGTAGACTAAGTGCCTACACACCCCATGGAACACTTAGGGTTAATCATTTGTTGTCTTCCCAGACTTACTTGTAGTTGTCATGGTGTATGGTTAAGTAAGTCTAAGGTATATGATTTTTATAGCTTTTTATGTTTTATGTTCTATGCTATTGAGTTGAAGGGTTGAGAAACTAATTACTAACTCTAACTAATGAACTAAGTCTAAATTACCTAGCGTCAGCATCCGTTCCCACTTACCGTACACACCCTGAATCGATGCAACCGTGGCTACCAAATGCTAATTGTTGCTAGGATCACCATGCATAACGCACATGCTCGAAGTGGTCGTACTGAGGCACTTAACTAGGAGGAAAGGGTAAGAGAATATAATCTATCCTAAGTGCGATGAGCATCCATTCCTTGATTATCCGTACGCATCCTTAAATGCTCGTAATCTAGTCGTACTCTTTTCGCATTACTAGGAGATAAGGGTGAGATAGAAAGTAATAAATAACATTAAATAAAATCCTATTCCATGCACTACAAGTTTTATCTAGGAAGTTCATCTTTATTGCCATACAAAACTTGTGTTCAGGTACAATGTTGCTCGAATAAATATCCGTTCACTTTAGGACTCCTACTGCGGGCACATGGAAAATATTCTATCTCTGGAGTGATCAATCTACCAGAGTTTCCCTACTTCTAGCCTAAGATGAGGAAACAAGGGAGAGCCACCTCTTATTTATAGATATGACGGTGCACTGCGATATTGCGTACGCGATATCGTAGGGGAAGATGCAATATCGCATACTCGATATCGCGAGGGATGAGATATCGCGTATGCAATATCGCGTCCCCCATGACAAAATGAAAACTTGTTCTCAAGTTCTTTACAATAATATCGGGAAGGTATGGGATTATTGACTGAATGGAACTAATGGGATGACTTATGAACGGATCATCATTACAAGACTCAACAAAACTGGTGTTCATGACAACAAGGGTGAACACCTTATTACATTGACATTAGGCCTTAGTTGGCAGTTGAGAAAGAGAGAGAGAAAGAAATGTTGCTGCTGCCAACGCCAAGATTGCACCTTTCATTGTCCATCTGTAATCACACCATCGATCTTGCTCCTTGCATAGCTGCTTTAGCACTGCTCCATTCCAAGTGTTCCTTCTAGATCCAGTCCATTGTATAATTGCCATCTGCGCACACAACACAATCTTATATTAGCCAGGGTAAATGAATCATCATGTAATTAATACCTTGCTTCGGTGTAAGTCCATTGGCTAGGTTGTGGTATGGCTGATTGTGGATTTGGAGATATATTAATGATGACTACCGAAGGTGTAGGGGTTAGGAAAAAATCAAAAAAATCGGGGCTAGGAGAAAATTGAAAAAATCGGGCCTCGAAAAAAATTAGGCCCCATACCCCCATGACTAATCATGAACCTCCAGTAGCGTTAGAATGGAGAAAGAAAAGGAATAAGAAATATAGATAAAAAGGGACAACTAGGACATTGATGAAATGGATGTCAAGATGGAAATGAAAAAAATAAAATTAATTGCAAAATATTAAGGAAAAGAATTTAGCTAATGCCTCAAATAGGAATGTCAGTGGGTCCTCCCCAAAGCAAGCTCATGCCATTAATGCCCTGACAAACCCACATTCAAAGAGTCCATAGGCTCTGGGAATGTCATTTGGAATAAGATTTAAAGTATTAACCACAAGAATTTACCAAAAAGAAAACAATGCATCAACCAAAATATATACTAATGATACAACCGGCAATGAGGTGAATAATGGAGAGAAGGATGGAGAGAGGAGAATGGAATGGAGTCTCAAGAATAAGGTGGTGTACAACCCTTGTGTAGATCATAATTAATGTGACGTGGTAAATCTCATTCCAACTTCGGCCTCAAACCAACCACATCCAGTGACTTCGCATCAATGCATTCAACCAATCCATCCTCTTGAAGTAACAAGAATGCCGTCTCCAACAGTCACCACGATTCCAACGAAACAAATGAGGAGAGAATGGGAAGCGAGAAGGGCCTTAGTTAGAGGGAACATTTTTATTTTGAGTTCCATAACCAGTGCTTATAGCCCAATTTTATTTCGTCTAAGGGGTGTGCTTTGAATTCTCACTTTCTCTTTTTTTTTTTATTTTTTTTTTGTTTTTGTGTTTTGTGTTTTTATGCGTGAGAACCACACCATGCAAAGACTTTGTTATTTTTATTGCTCAGCTTTCAATAATTGGGTAACGTCGAAGCGGTAAGAAAACTCAAGAAGAAAACATCCAACACCCAAGAGAATGGCCAACGCAAAAGCATCAAGTTCCCTTGAAGTCACACCCTTTTCAAACCTTGAGTCCTTCCTTAGTTTGAGAAGTGCCTAGTCACTGGTTCGTTAAAGTTCTTATTAGAAAGGAACTATACATTTCCAAGCCAAGAGAGACCATAGACTTTGTGGATGGATGGATGAAGTGGACTCATTGCCTGCCATATCAAAAGAACATACCTTAGTATCAACATCATAACTTAAAGGTAAAAACCAAACATTGGCAATCAATAGGAAAATAGTTCATACTATAATGAAGAACACTTATTGGGTGACAAACTTACAAGGTGGATCACACACACACACAGAGAAAAAATGGGAAAGTATAATGATGTTGTAAAACAAAAACAAAATGAGTTAAAGAAATTTGTAAAACAAAAACAAGAAAAGTTAAAGAAATTTGTAAAACAAAAATGTGCAAAACAAAAAAACATGTAAAACAAAAAAACGTGTAAAACAAAAATGTACAAAACAAAAATGTGTAAAACAAAAACTAAAAAGAACTGAGGGCCTCCAATGATCAGCATAGGTGTCGATCTCCCCCATGACTGAATGGAAAGGGAGAGATCCGAAATAATGAGCGCCTGTTTGAATTTCTTAAAAGTGTCCAACTCCATTAAGGGGTGGAAGTTGGCGACGCTCATATTCCAATGTGTCTATTGTTGGCATGGGTTGTTTCCTCAGTTCGTTCTATGCATATTTTTCGGTTGCTGTTTCGAGTAGCTGTCAACCATGGGGTATCTACTACTGGTTGTGTGGTTGCTACATACAAGAATCTTTGTTTCAAAGTTTCAAGGACATACTTGTGACATGGAGGCATTTCCTCCATGTCATCACCCGATGAGTCACTGTATGTGATGCATGGAACTTTCCTCTTTTCGATCTTTCCATAAATTTTTATCTTAGAAATTTCCAAGGAAAGGTCACGAATGCCTAGGCATGCATCTACTATGCTCAACCATGCCCTTCCCATTATAATTGGGAAGTCCTCTTTGTTATTGTTAACTTCAATCACCAAGAAATCCGCTGGGTAGGACCAACCACACACAGTGGTAACAATGTCCTCCACCAATCCCAAGGGAATGGTGATGGATTGGTCGGCCAGCTCAAGTTGGATGTTGCTCTTCTTATGTTGGGGTAGGTTCCAAGCTTGATACATCTCTTGTGAAATTAGGTTAACTCCGGAACCTGAGTCAAGAAGAGCCTTATGTGGTTCATTCCTAATGATTTGTAAATAGATTAAGGGGCTTCCAAGATCAGTTAGTTTCCTGGGAAGGTGGCCTACCTTGATCCAGTCAGTTGCCATATGCGTTAACATAACCGTATGCGTACAGCTCTGTTGGACTGAAGGAGGCTCCGAAGTTTTATTTGTCGGAGGAGTGTACATTGACTCAACCAATTGTTGTGAGAGCTTTTCTGGGCTTTTGGTTTTGAAGAAAGGTCTTCTCTTTTTATAGTTGTTAGAACCAACAACGTGTTGAATGTTTACTGCTCTCATAGGGTAGCATTGCTGCGGTTGAGTGGGGAGTTCCCCTTGCATTTTTGGAGCAGGTTGTATGGGAACTATACGTGGAAGAGGTGCAGATGGAGTTGGAGGATGGTAAGTAGTTGGGGTGCCTGTCGGAGGAGAAGGAGTCATTCTAAAGTACTCCTAAACTTGGCAGTGACATTGGGGAGTTGTGTGACTCATAGAGTCACTTGGAGAAACCGGTTGCTACACATAATATCCATAAGGATCAGGTTGCCGGTAAGGGTATTGTTGTTTCGGCGATGGCATCCCCCATGACTGTGGGTATTTCCACTGTTGATGTTGTCTGATGGGTTGTGGTGGAGTTCCACTTGGATAGTACGTTAATGGTTGGTGGAATTGCCTTGGGTTACCTTGAGGATAAGGTAACCTTCGAGGTGTTTGCCATTGGTTGAGTCTTGGGTTAAGGGCATACACCCTAGACTCTTGTAGATGTGAGATGATTGGACAACATCCCTTGGGATGATCATAATGGCAGATCTCACATCCATCATCATTGTCTGTGTCTGAATCCACAACTTCATCGAAGATAGTAATTTTCCCCTTACCCTTGTTATGTGCAGGGCCTAAATTTCTCCGCTTTGTCTTGTCCTAGTCACTACCTTGTTCTTCCTTAGACTCTTCTACAATTTTTAGGATAGTTTCAAGTTTGGAGTCTAAGGAATCCCACAATTGATCCATCTTAGCTGATACTTCTATTGTTAGTTTTTGAATCGGCAAGGTTTTTCTGTTCACCAACTCTTTGAGTGGTGACTCATCCTCTTCATCGAAAAATTTCACTCCCTTCTTCCAAAGGGAGGGATCATGGTTGTATTCTTCTGCACTCTCTCTTTTTCGTAGTTCACCTACTTCTTTTGCTACTTGTTCCAACAAGTGATGAACTTCATGGGCTCTAAGTTCTGATAATCTCCTTTGAGCATAAGTCCCAAGGGTTCTCCTCGTCTCATGTCTGAGCCCATCTACGATGTGGTGAAGTTGATCCAGTTGAGCATACCCATGGCTTAGGCAACGATGTAACAATGTGTAGTAGTGGGCCATGGTAGCATCCAAGGGTTCATGATTACCTTGTTTCCAGCGTTGGATCTGCTTACACAAATTAGACACTCTGGAGTACGTTTGATACTTATCGTTAAAGAGTTCTAGTATCATACTCCACCTCCTAATGGTTTCTAGTTCTAAGGATAGATACCAACTCTCTACTTCTTTAGTGAGTGTCCTCGAGAACAACTTAATTTTTTTCCACTCATTCTCTATGTTTTTCAAGGTGCAGGCATCATGGAATGCTTGTAAATGATGCTGCAGATCAGCGTTGTATCCCCCCTCAAAGCATGGGATATTGTTCATGTCTAAACGCTTGATTCAACTATCTTTTAAATGCCTTGTTGGAATCCTTACAGCCTCTGTTATGTCAAGCATACTTCAAGTTGCAAGTAGGGGCTTGTCATGATTATCTCTTTCATGACTCCTGTGATGTCTTCGTTGTTCCCTACTTTCCCTTCGTTCATGCCCTTGTCCTTTCTCTCGTCTTTCCCATTCGAGGTCTCTCATTTTGCCTACCTCTATCTTCACCGTTATGTTCATGGTGGTTGCGCCCAGATGTGGAAGGAGAGGGTGAGTGATGAGATGAAGGAAAAGAGGAAGGGAAACCATCACCATGGTGATGCTTCTTGCCTTCTCTTCGGCTGCTACGGCCCCGATTGTGGTGACAATCTAAGTGCCCATCCTTATGAGTTGTTGTTCCCTCTGTGAATAATTGGCGTTCATAGGGGTCAGAACCAGTGTTATGTATCATTGATCATAGGTTCTGATACCCAACCTCCTCACCATCGTTAGGAGGGGGAACATCATTTGTTAGAGAACCCATTATAATGGGTTCCTCATCTCCTATTTCACTAAGGACGTGCAGGTCTTTGCCCTTCAATAGGGTATGTTGGCTCTCCTGCATTGAGTCCCTCATATGTTGTGCAGATGTAGGATAATAATCTCTTGAGTCAAAATCTACTACAATGTATTTAGCATAAAGTTATGTCATGCCAATCTGTGCTAGAGCATGGAGAAGCATGTTTGGGATTGCTCGATCTGGAGGTAACACTATGTTACCTTGCAAATCTCTCCATCTCAGCTGTTCGTCTTGATGGAGGATAAAGGTAAAGTCTAGAATTGTTTAGAACTTGGCAGATTTTGGTTATGTGTTTTTGACTGTCGACTGTTTCGTGTATTACCCCTAGGCGGTGAGTTGCTTTTGTTAGAAGAAGACATGTTTATCGGTGTGCTAATTACCATTATATAATTTTTTTTAATTAACCCGAAGGTTCATTTAGGCTCCCAACGATGTGAATGATATCCTATGTTATATTCAGTGCACAAAAACTTAGTCCCGGCAAAGGCGCCAATGATGAGTGGCGAGATACCCCTACACTCAACCATACGAATACGAGCATAGCATGTGTGATCCAGTCGAACTCCACAGACTAAGTGTCTACACGCCCCATGGAACACTTAGGGTTAATCATTTGTTGTCTTTCCAGACTTGTAGTTGTCATGGTGTATGGTTAAGTAAGTCTAAGGTATATGATTTTTATAGCTTTTTATGTTTTATGTCCTATGCTATTGAGTTGTAGGGTTGAGAAACTAATTACTAACTCTAACTAATGAACTAAGTCTAAATTACCTAGCGTCAGCATCCATTCCCACTTACCGCACACACCCTGAACCGATGCAACCATGGCTACCAAACGCTAATTGTTGCTGGGATCACCATGTATAACGCACGTGCTTGAAGTGGTCGTATTGAGGCACTTAACTAGGAAGAAAGGGTAAGAAAATATAATCTATCCTAAGTGTGATGAGCATCCATTCCTTGATTATCTGTACACATCCTTAAACGCTCATAATCAAGTTGTACTCATTCCGCATTACTAGGAGATAAGGGTGAGAGAGAAAGTAATAAATAGCATTAAATAAAATCCTATTCCATGCACTGCAAGGTTTATCCAGGAATTTTGTCTTTATTACCATACATAACTTGTGTTCAGGTACAATGTTGCTCGAATAAAGATCCATTCACTTTAGGACTCCTACTACGGGCACATGGAAAATATTCTATCTCTGGAGTGATCAATCTACCAGAGTTTTCCTACTTTTAGCCTAAGATGAGGAAACAAGGGAGAGCTGCCTATTATTTATAGATATGACGACGCACCGCGATATTGTGAGGGATGCGATATCATGGCTCATGCGATGTCCCATCAATGCATTTTGTAACCAAGTGAGGAAAATTTCCTAAAGAAAGGGCATTTCTGAGACCATGGTTGTGATCTACTAGAATTATCATTTACATGTATGTTCGCAAGTGGCATTCTTTTGTTGATGTTGTGGTGCCAATCCTTCTTGTGTTATTGGTGGTGACATATAGTGGAGGAAAGTATGAGAATATTGAGGATGTCATGGAGGATAAGAGGTTTGAGATGGTGATCCCATAGGAGAAGCTATGAGTTGATGATATTTGGGAGAGTGGTATTAATGATTTGAGGTAGAGGAGTTAGGACTAGTTGGGGACATAGGTTGTTAAACATGATATTCATGTGGGTCTAACTAGCAATAAGGGTAGTGCTGGTTTGATGATGGCATCCCCCATAATTGTGGGTTTTGTCTCTGTGTTTGATAGTAGTTTTGAGGCTGATAAGAAGTCCCACTAGAATAGTATGGTTGGTTGTAGGACTATCTATAATTACCTTTTGAATAAGGTAATTTCCTATGCATTTGCTTTTGTACAAACTTGGGATTCAAAGTAAAAGCCTAATACTCATGTAGATGTAACATGACTAAGCAATAGCCCTTTGGATGATCATATAGGCAGATGTCACATCCATCATCCATTTCTGTGGTTGAGTCTATAGCCTCTTCTCCTACAACTATTTTTTCTTTTTTACTAATAAGTGTTTGTACTTGTTTCTTTGTAATTTTTCCTCTTCTTGTTTTTCTCACTATATTCTTTTTGTGTTACTCTCTCCTTTATGGTTTTCACATAGGTTGTAACTTTATCATTTATCAACTCCCACATCTTATGTATCCTTACTTCAAGCTTAGTGATAGACTTTTGTATTGGCAGGGTTTGTTTTGAAATCACCTTATCAGGAGTTGCCTCTTTTTCCTCATCATAGATATGGACCTCCTTCTTTTGAAGAGTTGGATCCTAGTTATATTCCTCGACATTCACTAGTTTACATATCTCTCCTTCTTATTTTGCCACCTGCTCTATTAGCCTTTGTATCTGATGGGCTTTCAATCTGGACAACCAACCTTGGGCATAAATCCCAAGGGTCTGTCTTGTTTTATTACAAAGCCCATCTATGATGTCGAGAAGTTGGTCCCTAATGGGACGCGATATCGCATATGTGACATTGTGGTGCATCATCATATCTATAAATAAGAGGCAGCTCTCCCTTGTTTCTCATTCTGGGCTTAGATCGTAGTGAAACTCTGGCAGTTTGATCCCTCCAAAGATAGAATATTTTCCATGTGCCCACAATAGGAGTCCTAAAGTGAATGGATCTTTATTCGAGCAAACATTGTACCTAAACACAAGTTTGTGTACGACAATAAAGACAAACTTCTTGGATAAACCTTGCAGTGCATGGAATAGTCTAATTAGGATTTTATTTACTGTTTATCATTTACATGCTTTATTAGTCATTAAATCTCTCTCAACCCTTCTCTCCTAGTTAAGTGCCTTAGTACGACTGCTTCGAGCATGTGCATTACGCTTGGTGATCCCAACAACAACTAGCGTTTGATAACCAAGGTTGCATTGGTTTAGGGTGTGAATGGTAAGTGGGAACGGATGCTGACGCTAGGTTAATTTAGACTTAGTTAGTTAGTTTGAGTTAGTAATTAGTCCCTTCACTCTTCACCTTATCAGCGTAGAAGATAAAACATAAAAGACTATAAAAATCATATACCTCAGACTTACTTAACCATACACCGTGACAACTATAAGTAAGTCTGGGAAGACAACGAATAATTAACCTTAAGTGTTCCATAAGGCGTGTATGCACTTAGTCTGTGGAGTTTGACTAGATCGCGCATATTATGCTTGTATTCGTATAGTTGAGTGAAGGGGTACCTCGCCACTCATCATTGGCGTTGTTTCCTGGGACTAAGTGTTTGTGCGCTAAGTAGAACATAGGAAATTATCCACATCGTTGGGAGCTTAAATGAACCCTTAGGGTTAATTAAACAAAAAATTTATATAATAGTTAAATAGCACATCAATAAGACACAATGTCTTCTTCTTCTTCTCACAAGAGCATTACACCACCTAGGGATAATACAAGAAACAGTCGGCAATCTAAAACACATAACCAAAATCAGCCAGTTCCTCAACAACATCGGGTAGTATATACTCATCTTGATGAGTACATACTTGATTTTACCTTTATCCTCCATCAAGAAGAACAATTATGATGGAGAGACTTGTAAGGTAACATAGTGTTACCTTTAGATCGATCTGTCCCAAACATGCTTCTCTGTGCTCTGGCACAGATCGACATGACATAGCTCTATGTTGAATACGTTATAAGAAACTTTGACACAAGGGGTTGTCATCCCACATCCACACAACATATAAGGGACTCAAGAAAGGAGAGCCACCATACACTGTTGAAGGGCAAAGGGGTCCCGCATGTCCTAAGTGAAATCAAAGATGTTGAACCACTTATAACAGGTTCTCTATCGATGGTGTTCCTCCTCCTAATGATAGTGATAGTGAGGAGGTGGGCTATTAGAACCTATGATCCATGATACACAACCCTGGTTCTAATCCCTATGAACGCCAACTGTTCACTGAGGAAACAAGAACACATAACAAGGACGGGCACTTAGATCATCATCACGATTGGGACCATAGAAATAGAAGAGAAGGTAAGAAACATCATCATGGTGATGGCTCTCCTCCTTCTTCCCCTTTTTCACATCATTCACCCTCTCCTTCCACATCTGGGCGCAGCCACCAAGAGCATAATGGTGAGGATAGAGGTAGATAAAATGAGAGACCTCGACGAGAGAGTTAAGAGAGAGGACAAGGGTATGAACGAAGGGAAAGTAGGGAACAACGTAGACATCATAGACATCATGAAAGAGATGATCATGATGAACCCATACTCACCATCCGAAGCATGCTAGATATAATGGAGGTAGTGAAAATACCAACAAGGCATTTAAAAGATAGTTAGATCAAGCGTTTAGACATGAAAAACATCCCATGCTTTGAAGGGGGATACAACGCGGATCTGCAAAATCATTTACAAGCATTCCATGATGCGTGCACCTTGCAAAACATAGAGAATAAGTGGCAGAAACTCAAGTTGTTTCCCAGGACACTCACTAAGGAAGCAAAGAGTTGGTACAGGTCCTTAGAGTTGAAAACCATCAGGAGGTGGAGTACAATGTTAGAACTCTTCAACGATAAATATCAAATGTACTCCAAAGTGTCTAATTTGCATAAGCAGATCCAAGGATGGAAGAAAGGTAATCATGAACCCTTGGATGCTACCATGGGCTGCTACTATGCATTGCTACATTGTTGCCCAGGCCATGGTTACGCACAACAGGATCAGCTTCACGACATCATAGATGGGCTAAGGTATGAAATTAGGAGAACCCTTGGGACTTATGCCCAAGGGAGACTATGTGAACGTAGATCCCATGAAATTCATCGATTATTGGAGCAAGTAGCCAAAGAAGAAGGGGAGCTACAAAAAAGAGAAAGTGCAGAAGAATATAACTATGATCCTTCCCTCCAGAAAAGGGAAGTGAGATTCTGCGATGAAGAGGATGAATAACCACTTGAAAAGTTGGTGAATAGGAAAACCTTGCCACTTCAGAAGCTAACAATGAAAGTAGTGGCTAAGGTAGATCAGATACAAGACTCCTTCGACAGTAAAATTGAAATTATCCTAAAGATTGTAGAGGAGTCTAAGGAGGAATGACGTAGTGACAAGAACAAGAAAAAGTGAAGAGATTCAAGCCCTGCACATGACAAGGGTAAGGGAAAAATAGCTATCCCCAATGAGGTTGTGAATTTGGACACAGATGATGATGGTGGATGTGAGATCTACTACTATGACCATCCTAAGAGATGTTGTCTAATCATTTCACATGTACAAGAGTCTAGGGTGTATGCACTCAACCCGAGACTTAACAGACAGCAAACACCTTGAAGGTTACCTTATCCCCAAGGTAACCCAAGACAGTTCCACCAACTGTTGATGTACTATCTAAGTGGAACTCCACCACAATCCATCAGGCAACATCAGTAGTGGCAACACCTACAGTCATGGGGGATGCCACCGCCTAGGCAATAATATCCTTACCAGCAACTTGATCCTTATGGTTACTACGTGTAGCAGCTTATTTCTCCAAGTTATCCTATGGGTTATGCAACTCCACAACGTCACTGCCTAGTTTGGTAATATTATCAGACTTTCCATCTCAGAAGGGACACTCCACATGTATGCCATCCTTCAAATCCATCTGCACCTCTCACGTTGGTAGCTCCACCACCAACCGTTCCAACAATGCCAAGGGTATTTCCCACTCAACCGCAACAACCCAATGTCACGAGGGCTTCCAATTCTCAATCCTCAGTTGGTCCTAAAAATTTTATGCTGAAAAGACCTTTCTTCAGAACCAACAATCCAACTAAGCCCTCATCCTCACAAGTGGTTGAACATCTAAACACCGCTATACCAAATAAGGTTTCGGGACCCCCTTCAAACAAAAAATCACGTCCAATGCACACGGTTATGTTAACACATACCGTAACTGACTAGATTAAGGTAGGACACCTTCCTAAGAAATTATTTGATCCTGGGAGCCCCCTAATTTATCTTCAGGTCGCTAGGAATGAACCTCATAAGGCTCGTCTTGACTCAGGCTCCAGAGTCAACTTAATCTCACAAGAATTGTACAACACCTAGAACCTGCCTCGACTAAAGAAGAGAAATATTCTCTTAGAGCTAGCTGACCAGTCCATCACTGTTCTTTTAGGATAGGTTGAGGACATTGTTACCACCGTGGGTGGTTGGTCATACCCAACTGATTTCTTGGTGATCCAAATAAACAATGACAAAGGGGATTTCCCAATAATAATGGGAAGGGCATGGTTGATTACAATTGATGCATGCCTAGGAATCTGCAATATTTCCTCGAAATATCCAAGAAAAATACTTTTGGAAATATTGAGAGGAAGAGATTTCCATGCATCGCATATAGTGACACAGGGTGCCATTGCGTGCAAAGATCATGGGTGATGTGAAGTTTAACATTGCTTGCATGCAATCGATGTGTACAAGATATTGACATAAAAAAGTGCCTATATGCAGCAGCCACACAACAAGAAAACACCCAGTGGATGATGGTTGATCAAGGGAGCAACTCGATAACATGCATGGAACTGACTGAGGGGATAACCAGTGCTTACATTGAAAGCACAGACGTACTAGAGCCAGTTCGTTGCTAACTTCTAGCCCTTAACTTCGAAAAAATTAATTGGGGGAAGTTGGAGATTCCTAAGGAATTTAGATAAGAGCCCTTAGACCTAAAACCATTGCCCACTGGTTTGGAATACATGACCCTTGAAAACGGAAAACCAGTAATTGTCAACGCAAAACTTGCCCCCAAACAAAAAGAAAGCCTATTGAAGGTAATCAATAAATGGTCAAAAGCCTTTGCCTGGTCATACCCCGAGATAATCAAAATAGACCCTAGGATATGCCAACATAGGATTTACACGGACCCCTCCATGAAGCCTCGGAAGCAACCATGGAGGCGATTGAACCCGAAATTGAAACAGGTAGTGAAAGAAGAGATAGAGCAACTCCTCAAGGCTGGGTTCATATATCCCATTTCTGATAGCGAATGGGTTAGTCCTCTAGTAATCATTCCTAGGAAAGAAGGAAAATGGAGGGTGTGTATAGATTTTAGGCTATTGAACATGGCAACATTCAAAGATCATTTCCCATTGCTGTTCGTTGACCAAGTCTTGGACACTATAACGGGGCATCACTATTATAGTTTTGTGGATGGATATAGTGGATATAATCAAATATGAATAGCACTAGAAGATCAAGCCAAAACAATGTTCACCAGTACCTAGGGAACGTTTGCATATAAGCAAATGTCATTTGGCTTGTGCAATGCCCCCACCACATTCCAACATTTAGTCCTAAGCATATTTCAACAAAAAATAGGAAATAGAGTGGAAGTCTTTATGGACAACTTCTCCACTTACGGGGCAAGCTTTGATCAAGCCCTAGAACGGTTAGAGTAGGTGCTAAAATGATGCGTTGAAACCAATCTAAAGCTCAACTAGTAGAAAAGCCATTTGATGGTTCAAGAGGACATAGTACTGGGACATAAGATCTCGCAATCAGGAATAGAGGTAGACCTAAAAAAAGTAAAGGCTATCCAAGGAGTCACTCGACAACCAGAAACAGTCAAAGATATTTAGTCATTCCTTGGACACACTCACTACTATAGGAGATTCATTGAGAACTTCTTCAAGATTGCCAAACCATTGGTAGAATTAACGAAAAAATATGCACCCTTCAAATGGACCAGGGAATGTGAACAAGCATTCCAAACTCTAAAAAAAAGGCTTGTGGAAACCCCTATTCTACAAGCCCCCAACTGGTCCAGACCATTTCATATAATGACCGACGCATCTAATTATGCCTTAAGAGCTGTACTAACACAGTTAGATGAACAAAAATGTCCCTATTACATCCACTGTATGAGTAAGAGTATTGCTGGTGCACAACTCAACTACACAACTACCGAAAAGGAATTAATGGCTGTAGTGTTTTCATTGGATAAATTTAGGCACTATGTGGTTAGCTACAAAGTGTAAATTCATACATATCATAGTGCAATATGGTTCCTCATGAATAAGCCAACAGTTAGCCCTCGTATTATATGTTAGTTGGTAATCCTTCAAGAGTTCGATTTAACAATAGTAGATCAAAAAGGCACTGAGAACGTAGTTGCTGATCATTTATCTTGGTTGCTTTGGGACAACAAAGAGGATGAATATGCTGTATCTGATGACTTTCCTGATGAAACCCTCTTTGTTGGTGTAATAAATAACCAACCCATGGGAACAAATTGGTATAGTAGCATTCTTACTTATCTCCTCTCCCAAATAATGCCACAGGGGTTGGACTTTAGGAAGAAGTAATGGTTTCTTCAGAAAACCAAGTACTTCATTGAAATCAAGGGAAAACTCTATAAAGTATGTCCTGATGGCTTGGTTCGATGGTGTGTGCCCAATGAGGATCAGTTAAGAGTTCTCCAGGATGCTCATGAGGGTCCCTGTGGGGGCCACTATGTAGGGAGACAAATGGCCATTAAGATCCTACTTGCAGGATACTACTAGCCAATGCTATTTCGGGATGCCCATCGGTTTGTCCAATCCTGTGAACGCTATCAACGAGATGGTGGAATGACTACTAGAATGGATGGTCTGCAACAATGGATTCAACCATTAGAACCCTTCGATATCTGTGGAATCGATTTTATGAGGCCTATTACACCAATGTCCAATGGGAAGGCTTATATTATTGTTGTTATTGACTATTTGATCAAATGGGCTGAAGTAGCTGCTGTAACAGATTGCACATCGTCTACAGCTGCATGATTTGTACAACAACAAATCATAAATAGGTTTGGTGTGCCACGTGCACTCATCTCCAATAATGGAACACATTTTACGGGTGCAACCTTTCGCAAGTTGATGCAACACTTAGGGGTGGAACATAAATTGACCACACCTTATCACCCCCAAGCTAATCGCCAAGCCGAGGTCACCAACCGGGAGATTATGAGAATATTAACAAGAAAAATTAGCAAATTTAGGCGAGATTGGAGCACAAAATTGAACGACGCTCTCTGGGTGTACCGCTCCACTTGGAAACTCCCTACAGGCTACTCTCCATATGAGCCGATGTACGGAAAAGTCCAAAAAATTCCAATTCAAATGGAGCTCCGTACACTCTCCATGGCATGTGACCTCCACCTTGACCTCGATCTAGCACAAAAATAATGATTGGCATGTCTAAATGTGCTAGACGAAAATCAATTGGTTGCCCTGTCATCAAACGATATACACAAGGCATATAACAAACAACGTCATGACTCAAAAATTTGAAAGGTTAAATACCAACCCAGAGATAAGGTCCTTTACTAGAATCCTGCACATGTACCACAACGTACGAAATTTCAAACATTGTGGGAGGGACCCTACATTATCCATATGAACTTCCCCTTAGGACCCATGCAAATATACAAACCAGAAACCCCTAATAAGAGACTACTGGTCAATGTGCAATAAACCAAACCTTTCCATGAACCAAAAACAGCCAGTGCAACTCACACCTCTTGTAGCGGACAACCACACTCCTTATTTCAGATCTCTCCATTTCCATTCAGTCATGGGGAAGATGGCCACCTGTGTTAATAAATCGAGGCCCTCATTTCTTTTTAGTTTTTTTTTGTCTTACACATTTTGTTTTACACGTTTTTGGTTTTACACATTTTTGTTTTACAAATTTCTTTAACTTTTTTATTTTTGTTTTACAACATCATTATACTTTTTCATTTTGTGTGTGTGTTACCCACCTTGTAAGTTTGTCATTTAATAAGTGTTCTTCATGATGGTATGAACTATTTTCCTATTGATTGCTAATGTTTGGTTTTTACCTTTAAGTTATGATGTTGATAATAAGGTATGGTTCTTTTAATATAGTAGGCAATGAGTCCACTTCATCCATTCATCCACCAAGTTCCATGGTCTCTCTCAGCTTGGAAATGTACAGTCCCTTTCTAAATAAGAACTATAACGAATCGATGACTGGGTATTTCTCAAACTAAGGAAGGACTCAAGGCATGAAAAGGGTGTGACTTCAAGGGAACTTGATGCATTTGTGTTGGCCATTCTCTTGGGTGCTTGGATGTTTTCTTCTTGAGTTTTCTTACCATTTCGATGTTACCTAATTATTGGAAGCTGAGCAAATAAAAATAACAAAGTCTTTGCATGCTGTGGTTCTCACGCTTAAACACATAAAATGAAAAAAAAAACAAAAAAAAATAATTATTTGGGCTACAAGCACTCGTTATGGAACTCAAAAATAAAAATGCTCCCTCTAACTAAGGCCCTTCTCACTTCCCATTCTCTCATCCTTGTTTCGTCGGAATGGTGGTGGCTCTTGGGTGAAGGCATTCTTATTACTCCAAGAGGATGGATTGGCCGAGTGCATTGATGCAAAGTCACTGGATGTGGTTGGTTTGAGGTTGGAGTTGGAATGAGATTTGCTAAGTTTCATTAATCATGAACTACACAAGGGGCTATACACCACCTTGTTCTTGAGATTCCATTCCATTCTCTTCTCTCCATCCTTCTCTCCATTGTTCACCTCATTGCCAGTTGTATCATTAGTGTATATTTTGGTGGATACATTATTTTATTTTTGGTAAATTGTTTTATTTTTGGTAAATTCTTATGGTTAAGACTTTAACTCTTGTTCCAAATGACATTCCCAAAGCCTACGGACTCTTTGAATGTGGGCTTGTCAGGGCATTAAGGACATGAGCCTGCTTTGGGGAGGACCCACTAACATTCCTATTTGGTGCACCAGTTAAATTCTTTCCCTTAACATTTTTGCAATTAATTCTATTATGTTCATTTCCATCTTGACATCCATTTCAGTGATGTTTTAGTTGTTCCTTTTTCTCCATCTTTCTTGTTATTTTTCTTTCTCTTTCTTCATTCTATCGCTATCGGAGGTTCACGATTAGTCATGGGGGTACGGGGCCCAATTTTTTCGATTTTCTCCTAACCCCTACACCTTTGGTAGTCACCACTATTATATCACCAGACCCGTAATCAACCATACCACAACTTAGCCAATGGACCTTTCACTGAGGCAAGGTATTAATTGCATTGCAATTCATTTACCCTTGCTCATACACAATTGTGTTGTGTGTGCAGATGGCAATCATACAACAATGGATTGGATCTGGAGGGAACACTTGGAATGGAGCAGCGCTAAAGCAGTTATGTAAAGAGCAAGATCGATGGCACGCTTACAGATGGACAATGAAAGGCGCAACCTTGCCATTGGCAGTAGCAACACTTCTTTCTCTCTCTCTTTCTCAAGCTACCAAATAAGGCCTGATGTTAATGTAATAAGGTGTTCACTCTTGTTTTCATGAATACCAGTTTTGTTGTGTCTTGTAATGATGATCCATTCACATGTCATCCCATTAGTTCCATTTTGAGTCAATAATCCCATACCTTCCCAACATTTTGTAAGGAACTCGAGGACGAGTTTTTATTCAATCATGGGAGTATGATGGAACACAATATCGTGTTCCATGACTCCCTTTGAGAAAAACCATGACTTGGACATCTATGTAGTAGTGAATATTATCTATCCAAGGCCACATCCAAGGATTCATGTTGTTCTTGCTTTCATCCTTGGATTTGTTTTCTTAGGTTGGACACTCTCTCATAGGTTTGGTGTTTTTTGTTGAAGAGTTCTAGCATTGTGGGCCATTGGTGAATTAAATCTAGTTCTAATGATCTATACCAACTTTTAGCTTCATTAACTCATGTCCTAGGAAAGAGCTTAAGCTTTTTTCACTCACTCTCGATGTTTTACAATGCATAGGCATCATGGAAGGCTTGTAAGTGATGTTGTAGATTAGAGTTATAGCCTTCCAAAAATTTAGGGATGTTATTCATATCAAGTCTCTTGATGTGACTTTCCCTTTGATGCTTATGGGGTATTCTAATTGCCTCTATTATCTGCATCATGCTTCTAATAGCCAACAAGGGTCCATCATCAAACATGTCATGGTGATAATTTCTATTTCTATTTGTCTGATTATGATGACTTCTTTCATGCTCACATTGATGATCTCATGTATTTTTACTTCTATCTTCATCTTGATCCCTATTTTAATACCTACATTCATCTTCATTAGAACTAGAAGTTGAAGAGAAAGAGGAAGATGGGGAACTAGGAGAATTGCCATGGCTCATATATCTCCCCCTATGATCCCTTGATTTATCTCTTCTCATTTTGAAGGAGGTCTTAGGTCTTGAGGCCCTCCTTGTTCTAAGACTTACTTTATTTCCTCTAAGATTTTCTGCATTAGTTAAACATAGTCTTTAAGTGTAGTAAGGGTCTAAATGAGCATAGGAAATCCCTACTTGTGGTTGTTCACCCCAATTTTCCTTAGTATAGATCCTATCATTTCTCCTACTAGTGTTTTCATCATATGATGCATTCTTGGCCCTATGTGAAGATGACATGATTTTCTTTGATAATGTGTGTGACTTAAAATATTAATATTTTCTAAAAGGTAAATTATTAATACTTTCATAGTGATCATTTATAATATAACTAGTCTAGATAGCTAGCACCATCCCCAGCAATGGTGCTAATGATGAGCAGTGGAGTATCCAACACCCAGCCATACGAGATATGAGTGTTCATGCATAATCCCAATCAAACTCCGCAGAAAATGCAATGTGAATTTACTAGTAATTGATTAGCATTCGCAATCATTGTCTTCCCACATGAGTTAGTCAAATCAATGCATATGGTTTAACTCACAGTCAGGTATATGATATTGATGTTGTATTGGCCATTAAGCTCCTAGTAAACATGAAGTGAAAGTAAAGGTTTCTAAATCTAAGTGATAGTAAAACAAATCTAAACTAGCCTATGCAATGAGTAGTTGGTCTTGATCTTCCAATCATACCTTGGACTTCATGCAAGTACTACTGAGATTACCAAGTACCTCACTCCTAGGCATACCAAGTGATAGTATTATTGGATTATCAAGTAGTTACAATTATGTGCTTGAGATCATTCATACTCATTTTACTTAATGACACTAAAAGTAAATTCCAAGTAATCATAAACATTAACTATGAAAATAGTTAACATTAAACTAATTAGAAATAGAAATAAAACTAAGTGTTGTTGTAATGATGTAGAGTAATCTAGATCTTTATTGTCGGTCATGCAATTTGTCCAAGTACATCACACTCAAATAAAGATTCCATTCAATTACAAAACATCACACTGTAGGCACACCTTGCTAAGTACTGAATTCAAGAAAACAAACTGAAAGAGTTATATTACTAGGGTATCAAATCTACTATGGATTCGTGCACCTAAGTGCTACTTATATAGGATGGCACACACCTTGTGATATCATTTATAGAATAACGAATGCTGAGATATGATAACATATCTACAACATCGTAGATATGATATCATAACTACAATATCATTGCCTCAAAATTTTTGGATTTATCAACTTGGGTCTTCATTATGCAAGTAATTATAAATGGGATAACTGTATGAAGGATAGAATATCGAGAGGAATTAAATCTCTATATGTTATTAAAAAATGCAAATCATTAGAATTATGGGCTTGAAAAGTTAGAAAACAAATATTTCAAGTTGTTATCTATCTACAATGTTGTATGGATGTTCTGTATGGGGTATAGGGGTTAGGCCTTAGTGCAAAAAATTGGCAAGCTATTGAAAGGGTGCAAAAAATGTTTATATTAGATAAATTGAAGGTGAAAGTATAAATACCTTATCATATGTTAATTTTAGAATGTGATGTACTTCCATTAAAAATTGAAGCTCTTTTTAAATTCATTAGCTATATTTATAGTCTACTAGAAATTAAGCAAGTCAAATTGAATACAATGGCTAAAAACATAATCCTAAACACACATGTAAGTTAGTTAAACAACAAGTGTTGAGAAAAATATAATAAAATCTGGAAGGAAAGAAAAATTTCTACTTGGAGCATATTAGAGGTAATTAGCTTAATTAAGAAGTCTCCTCTCTTATAGCTAAAATTGTAATTAGACCTCTGATGAGTGGCGAGGTACCCCTACACTCAACCATACGAAATGAGCGTAGCACGCGTGATCCGGTCGAACTCCGCAGACTAAATGCCTAAACGCCACAAGGAACACTTGGGGTTAATTGTTCATTGTCTTCCCAGGCTTGCTTGTATGTGTCATGGTGTATGGTTAAGCAAGTCTGAGGTATATGATTTTTTTGGTATTTTTCGGTTTATCTCCTAAGCTATGAGGGTGAAGGGTTGAGAAACTAACTAACTCTAACTACAACACTAAGTCCTAGCGTCAGCATCCATTCCCACTTGCCGTACACACCCTGAACTGTGCAACTGTGGCTACCAAATGCTAATCGTTACTGGGATTAC
>MNCI01003298.1:2140-23143 GCA_015680685.1 Gnetum montanum | reverse complement strand
ACCTATTATTTATAGATATGGCGGCAGACCGCGATATCGCGTACGCGATATCGCGGCTTGTGCAATCTGCGTCTCATCAACCTCAAAGCTTAATTTGCAAGCTTTATTTGAGTTCAAGCTACACATGAAAGCTTTATGGATTAATCTTCCTATAAAAGACCTCACATGGATAAGTACTATGTCTTTCTTATTTTTCATTTAATGGATTATTTTTGCTAAAATAATGATATTGTAGAAAAAATTTTATATGACTTATTTTTATTGTGTACAATAATGCTTAACCACTTTGTTGAATCTATTTTTATTTTCCATGAGATGAATGTACTTTTTGTCCAATAGATTGTTTTTGGTATATAGACTTATTAGAATATTCAATTTCAATTTAATAATTTCTAAAGAATTCTAGGAGGTTTTTAAAGACATTGTCACATATTAGAAATAAGGGCTTCTAAAAACTTTTATGGAGGCTTCAATGTTTCCTTAAATTTGACAATTTGAAAAATATTTTATCATGGGGCCACCACCTTGAACCATATTTATAATTTTAAAGGCTTTTAAATACATTGTGGCATTACTTTAAAAATAAGCACTCAACAATTTTAAGGGTGTGTTTGGTTTCTTGAACATGTAGATGTTCAATTGTAAGCCATGTTGAATTCAAGGGTTTCTGAATCTCTACAAAATTTGAAAATAACTATAAAGAATCAAAAAATCAATAAAAGTGGGTATCTTAGGTAAGTCCAATAAGAATCCTAGATACATCCTCACAAAATAACATGAACCAAATGACTTTTTTAATTCTAAAAGTCAAATCTATGAATGTAATATTTAAAGACTCATTTACCCAAACATACTAGGACTTCACTATTATATTAAAAAAGAACTTTGATTATTGTAAAATATTTTAACATATATGTTGATATTGTGTCTAAAATATTAAATACCAATGTTTTTTTAACTTTTAATGGCTTTTCCTATTACATTAAATAAAATAATATCCTCCATTATTTAGGACATTGTGCCTAAGCATTTAAAATTATTTTCTACTTGCTCTAATAGCACTATAAGAAAGTCCAAAAAAATAAATATTTTTATCAACTTAAATAAAATTTTCATGGGTGTGAAAAAAATATTTTGATGCCACTAGAATTTTATGTTTCTTGTAGGATTTTGATGAAGAAAAATACATTTTAAGGGAACATACTATTTGGGGATCTAAAATCTTAACTGCTGGACATTATCACTAGCTTCTTCCTCAAGTTCATTCCAACATTGCATAAATCACTTTGTCACTTGCACTAGAATGATGTTACTATTTCAAGAAACCAAAGTTCATCAATAATGGCATCAACTTTAACATTGATTTTATATTTCTTTTAAGACTCAATGAAAAGTAAAGACTAAGCATTAACTTAGGTATTAACTTTAGATACAAACTTCAAAAGAAAATATGTTAACTTAAGCATTGGTTTTGTCTCACCTTAAAAATCAATGAAGAGTCCACACTAGGCATTAATTTTATGTCAACATTGAAAATAACATTGGCATTAACTTTAGTGTTCATGACTGTGTCTCTTTTGGTTGCGTCAACGCGATTTCGATGATGTGAGTTCATCGATGTGATCTTGTTGAGACATGGTCTAACACGTGGATGTGTACATGTTGATGCAATGTCTATTGTCATCTATATAAATGCAAAAGCCAACCACATTTATGACATTTGTAAGTTAGATTGTAGCAAAGCTCTTGTTGTTTTTCTTCTTGACAGTTGAATATTTTTTTAAGTGCATGTAATAGGAGTGAGAAGTGTACGAATCTTTGTTCGAACATTGATGTACTTGAGCACTTCAGTGTGACCAATAATAAAGATAAGCTTTCTTCATAAACCTTGCAACACTTGGAATGGTTTAATATTTCCCTTAAGCATTTAATATTCAAGTAATTTTCTTTAATGTTTTTAAGTAATTAAGCAATTAAGTAGTTAATTAAGATATATTAAATTACAATTTATGAAGAACATAAGTATGAAGACTTCAAGCATATGCTTGGTGCTTGGTATAATAGTAATGCTAAACATTTGGTAACCTAGTAGTGTTAAACGTGTTCAAGATGTGTACAACAAGTGGGAATAGATGCTTATGTTAGGAATACGTAGACATTAGCTAATTCTTAGATCAAATAGTTAGTTGTACATTAAAGTTCCTTTATTGTTTATTCTTTAGCAACTTAATTCATAAAAGAAAAATGATAAAAATCATATATATTAGTTACACTTAACCATATCCTTAAACTTCACAAGTGGAATTGGGAAGACAATGATTGCAACAGTTAGTTTTACCTCCTAGAACCTAGTGTACTTAAGGAACTAAAGTTTATGGAATTTGACTGGATCAATAAGTGAACACTAGTGGTTCATATGGTTGGGCATAGGGTATACTTGATACTTATCATTGACACCATTACTAGGGACTTTAGTTAGTTTTATGCACTTCTAGGACTTAGTGAAAATCATTCACATCATTGGATCAAACCTTGAAGTCACAATCATTCTAACACTAACAAAAATTTTAAAATGCAGACTGTTATTTTTTTCTAATTCAAAATGTCTTCTTCTCATAGGGATGATTCTCTACCAAAATTTGACTACACATCCAATCCAAGGAATGAATAATCAAGCCAGTTAGTGCCGCAACAATGTCGAGTGGTATACACTCATCCTGATGAGTATGTGTCCAATTTTACCTTCGTCCTACATTAGGATGATCAGATGTAGTGGAGAGACATGAAGGAAAAAATTTTGTTTCTAAATGATAGATTAGTTCTTGTAATGCTCCAATAAACTCTTATGAGGTTGGGCATCCAATGATTCCATGCTAAGTACGTTGTGCAGGATCATGACTCTAGGGATAACCATCCCACTAAAGTACAACGTAAAATCAATTGGCAATAAGAGAAACACTATGAATCTATGAAGGAAAAATGATTAAATAACCCCTTATTCTTGTTGGGCCAAAAAGACAGTGAGGATTCCTTCTCTAGGGATTCTTATTTCACTGATAATTTTTCCCTTGGTTTTGATGAAGGGGGCTTGAACCAAAACTTACAGTCCATTGTAAACAATGTTGGTTCAGGTAAGAATGGGTCTCATGATCATGGGAAATACAAAGGTAGAAGTCATGGTAGGGATAGGGACAGGCATCGCGATGATGATCATGACCATGACCATTGAAGAGGGGGTGGCAGGCACCATGGTGCTAGTCCTCCTTTCTCTTCATCTTCATCATCCTCTTCTTCCTCCTTTAGCTTTGATTGAAGCTGTAGAGGATGTGAGCAATGAGATAGAGATGATTGTGATCATAGGGCCCACTAGGCCAGTCAAGATTAGGGACATGGGCATTCAAGGAAGGTCCACCACCATGAGAGAAGGGACAACAGAGGACATCGTATGCACCATGGCCATCATAGAGGTCATGACTATGATGAGCCTTTGCTTACTACTCAAAACATGTTGAATATTGTAGATGAAGTAATAATTCTAATAAAGCATGTGAGAGATAGCTAAATAAAGTAGTTGGATATGAACAATATCCCCAAGTTTGAAGGGGGATACAACTTAGATCCGCATAACCATTTAAAAGCCTTTAACAATGCTTATGCTTTGGAAAACATAGAAAATGATTGGCAAAAACTTAAGCTATTTCCCAAGACACTCATAAAAAGGTAGAAAGTTGGTAGTAGTCCTTGGAGTTAAAATCAATTTGTAGATTGAGTATGATGCTTGAGCTATTTAATGACAAATATCAAACGTACTCTTGAGTGTATAACTTGAGAAAGCAGATCCAAGGTTGGAGGCAAGGAGCACATGAACCCTTATATGTAACCATGGGTAGGTACTATTCCCTTTTGCATAGATGTCCTAGCCATGGGTATTCTCAAAGGAAGTAGATTCACCATATCATAGATGGGCTCCAATTAGAAACAAGAAGAACCCTTGGGATCTATGCCTAAGGGAAATTGTCAAAACCTAGAGCTCATCAAATCTAAAGGCTCATTGAGAAGCTTAGTAAAGAAGAAGGAGAGCTAAGAAAAAGAGAAAGTACAGAGGAGCACAATTGGGATTATTTCACTAGAAAAAGGGAAGTCTAGTTTGTTGAAAATGAGAAGGAGGAACCACTTGATGAGATGGTGCAACAAAAGACCTTGTCGATTTAAAAATCTATCTCTAAAATTTTGGCCAAGGTAGATAAAATGTGGGACTCTTTGGATGAAAAGTTCTAAATAGCTTTGAAAATAGCAAAGGCATCCAAAGGGCAAAGTAGTGATTGTGATCACAGGAGAAGGAAGGAAGTTGAACGTGCCCACTAAAGGGATAAGGGTAAAGCGACTATCATAGGTGAGGTTGTGGAGTCTAAATTAGATGATGATGGTGGATGTGACATCTACCAATATGAACATCCTAAGGGATGTTACCCTACTGTGTGACACTTACAAGAATATGGGGTGTATACTGTAAATCCTAGGTTGGCAAGAAGTCAGGCAACCAAAAAATTGACTTATCCTCAAGGTAATCCAAGGTAATTCCATCAAAAACAAGCCTATTATCCAAGTGGAGTTCCACCATAATTGTTTAATTAGTATCATTAGCGATAGCATCCATAGTCATGGGGGATGCCACCACCAAGATAACAATACCCTTACTGATAGCCTAATCTATATGGGTACTATGTTCAGCAACCCATGTCTCTGCATGACTCTTCTAGTCATGCCTCATTCCAGCATCACTACTACCCTCCTGAGTATTATAGAGTTCATTCTCCATCTCCTAGAGGGGATTACCAATATTCTTGTCACCCTCATCATCCTTTTGTGCATGTCTCTCCACACTCAACTCAGCTACCACATATTCCATTAATGTAAGGCGAGATTCTAGCCTAGCCACAGTAATATAACGTTACTAGGGCTATTAACTTACAGTCAACTTCTCAGTTGAATGGTTTGAAAACTAGATTTAAAAAAAGACCATTCCTCTAAACTAGTAGTCCTACAAAGACCTCATAGATTCATGCAACCAATAACCTTGTTTCTTCCTCATCCTCTACATCCAATCCACTTGAGTTCCCTTCGAACCAAACACCTTCCAAAGTGCATACCATCATGCTAACCCATGTGGTAACTAATTGGATAAAGGTTGGTCACCTTCCTAGGAACAGATCTAATCTTGGAAATCCCTTAATCTATCTCCAAATCACTAGGAATAAGCCTTGAAAAGCTCTTATAGATTAAAGTTTTTGTGTTAATATGATTTTTCATGAGATGTATAAAGCCTGAAACCTACCTCCACTCAAGAAGAGTAACATCTGTCTTGAGTTAGTAGACCAATCCATTATTATTTCCTTGGGATTAGTGGAGGACATTGTGACTATCATCTGTGGGTGGTCCTATCCTGCTAACTTCCTAGTGATCCATGTTGAAAATTGCAAGGGAGACTTTCCAATCATCATGGTAAGGGCTTGGCTAACTACCATTGATGCATAGTTGGGAATCTAAGATCTTTCCTTGGAGATTTTAAAGAAAACACCATTTGAAGAAGATTGAGAAGAAGAGGTTTCCATGCTCGCTTATAGTGATACAAGGTGCAACTATGTGTAGAAACTATGGTCCATGAAAAGCACATCATTCAATGCATGTAGACAATGTGTAGATGAAGTTGAAGTTCAAAGGTTCTTGTATGCAACAACCACCAAATAGGAGGGTATCCAGTGATTGAAAACTAATCCTGAAAGCATTACACTTTACATGGAATCAACTAAGATCTTAACTAGTGTCTATGTTGAAGGCATGGATGAATTGGAGTAAGTTCATTGCCATCTCTCATATCATGAATCTAATGATACTTATTAGAGAGATTTGGAAATCCTTGGACATTTTAAACATGAGGCCTTAGAGTTGAAAACTCTACCTACTAGCATGAACTATGCATTTCTAAAAAATGGCAATCCAATGATGATTAATGACAACCTTTCTCCCAAGAAGAAAGACAAGTTGTTGAATGTGGTTAATAAATGGCCAACAGATCCTTCCATAAAGCTAAAGAGGAAACTATAGCAGTGATTGAACCCCAAATTGAAGCATATCATTAAGCAGGAAATTGAACAACTCCTCAATGCAGGGTTCATCTATCCAGTTGTAGATAGCAAGTGGGTTAACCCACTTGTAATCATGCAAAGAATGGTGGCAAGTAAAGGGTGTGTATTGATTGTAGGTTATTAAACATGGCAACCAACAAAGATTATTTTCCATTGTCATTTTTAGACTAGGTGTTAAACATCATTTTTGGGCATTGTTTTTATAGATTTCTTGATGGTTATAGTGGCTATAACCAAATTCAAATTGCACCCACAAATTAGGCCAAAACTACATTCACAAGTCCTTGAGGGACCTTTCCATATAAAAAGATGTCATTTAGTTTATGTAATGCCACTACAACTTTCCAACATCTTGTCCTTAACATTTTTTAGGAGCATATTAGTAGTGAGGTGGAAGTCTCCATGGATGACTTTTCCAACTATGGTGCTACATTTGAGCAAGCCCTGGACTGCCTTGAGCAAGTGTTAAAAAGATACATGGAGACTAACCTTTGACTTAATTGGCAAAAGAGCCATTTGATGGTTTAGGAGGGCATTGTGCTAGAACATAGAATTTCTCAAATAAAAAATTGAGGTGGACCTTGAAAAGATTAGGATTATCCAAGGAATAACCCACCAACTGGAAACTATTAAAGACATTTGGTCATTCCTTGGACACATTGGCTACTACCAGAGATTCATAGAGAATTTTTCTAAGATCACAAAACTATTGGTGGAGTTGACAAAGAAAGATCCTTCATTCATATGGACTGAGGAATGCAAAAAGACATTCTAGCAACTCAAAGAAAAGCTTGTAGAAACTCCAATTCTACAAGCACCTGATTGGTTCCAACCATTTCACATCATGAAAAATGCATCAAACTATGCCTTGGAAACTATGCTTACATAGTTGGACAATAAAAAACATTCATACTACATCCACTACACAAGCTAAAGCATTGTGGATGCACAGATGAACTACACCACAATGGAAAAAGAGCTAATGGTAGTGGTGTATGCCTTGGAGAAGTTCAGGTACTATGTGCTTGGATACAAGTTCTTTATGCATACAAATCATAGTGTTATTCACCTCCTGATGAACAAACAAAAGTGAGCCCCCATGTCATACGATAGCTTGTGATCTTACAAGAATTTAATCTCATGATGGTAGATCAAAAGGGAACCTAGAATGTGGTTGCTGATCACTTGTCTTAGTTGTGATGGAATAATAAAGAGGAGGAGAGCATAGTTTCTTATGAATTTTTTGATGAACTCCTCTTTGTTGGTGTGATAAATGAATAAGTGCCTACTGAACCTAAGTGGTATGATGAAATTCTTACTTATCTTCTTACTCAAGAGATGCCACAAGAGTTGGACCATAGGAAGAAACAACAGTTTCTTCATTAGACCAAATGCTTCATGGAGATCAACAAACACCTTTATAAGGTGTGTGCCAATGGCCTAGTTCATTGGTGTGTTCCAAATGCTGACCAAATGTGCATCCTCTAAGATGCTCATGAGGACCCTTATGAGGATCACTATGTTGGAAGATGCATGGCCATTAAGATCCTAATGGTAGAGTATTATTAGCCAACAACTTCAGGGATGTCCACCAATTTATCTACTCTTGTGAACACTATCAATGTGATGGTGGGATGACTGCTCGAATGGAGGATCCTCAATAGTGAATCCAACCTTTAGAACCCTTCAATATTTGAAGCATAGACTTCATGGGTTCCATCACACCCATGTTAAATGGAAAGATGTACATTATAGTTGTTGTTGACTATTGTACAAAATGGGTAGAAGCAACAACTGTTACTGATTCTACATCTTCCACTACTACTCAATTTATATAGAAGAATATTGTAAATAGGTTTTAAGTGCCACATGCACTAATTCTAATAATGGTACTCACTGTATAGGTACTACCTTTCGAAAGCTCATTCAAGGCTTGGGGGTTGAACATAAATTAACAACACCTTACCAACCCCAAACCAATGGTCAAGTTGAGGTTACCAATAGGGAGATCTCTAAAATCCTAATGAGAACAATTAGAAAATATATGAGAGACTAAAACATAAAACTCAATGATGCCCTTTAAGCTTACTGCTCAACATGAAAACTCTTTATAGGCTACTCTCCTTATGAGCTAATGTATGGAAAATTACTAATACTTCTAATTCAATATGAGCTATGTACACTTTTAATAGCCTATGATCTTGATCTTGACCTTGGCCTAGCACAAAAAGAAATATTGATCAACCTTAACATGCTAGATGAGAATAGATTAGTGACCTAGTCCTTGAACGAAGTGCACAAAGCATTCAACAATAAATGTCGTGACTTCAAAATAAGAAAAGTAAAATTTCAACCTAGCGAGAAGGTCCTTTACTGGAACCCTACACATGTCCCTTAAAATACTAAGTTCCAAATATTTTAGGATGGGCCTTACATCATTTATAAAATCTTTTCTTTTGGGGTCATGTTGATTTACAACATATAACAAGTAAAACCTTTCCATGAGCCCAAGTAAGCCAGTGCAAGTAATGCCTCAATGGATGAACAACCGTGCTCAATTTTTTGGATCTCCTCCTTTTAACTTAGTTGTGGGGTAGATGGCCATCCATGCTAATCATATAAATGACTCCTCAAGTTTTTCACTTTTTTTTTTATAATTTTTTGTCTTACACTTTGTTGTTTTTACACTTATTTTGTTTTACACCTTTTTGTTTCACATTTTTCTTGTTTTTTTTTTCTTTTTTTTGTTTTATAGCATCATTAGTACATTTTATGTTTCTTGAATATTTTATGATTTCTTTTATATTTTACTTTATTTTGGTGCATTTTTCTTATTTTTTTCTAGTAAATTTCTTTATTGCCAATGGGACATAGCGATGTTTTAGTTGTTGCTAATGGTGGTTTGTACTGCATGTTTTTGATTGCTAATATCTAGATTCTAGCTTTGAATTTTTGTATTAAGAACTAAGACATGATTTTTTTTCATGAAACAAGCAATGAGTCCATGTCATCCACCCATCCACAACAATCTGTGATGTTCCTAGTTTTGGAAATATTAGGTCCCTTTCATTAATGAAACTTTAACAAACTTATGGCCTTGGTAGTTTCCAAACTTCAGAAAGATCAAGGAATTGATAAGGGTATGACTTCAAGGGAACTCTATGCTCTTTGTACTTGCCTACTCACTTGAGTGTGTGAGTGCTTTCATGGATTTCTTACCATTTTGCATAGACAAATAACATGAAGTTAATAAGTCTTTGCATGGTATGGTTCCCATCCAAAAATCCATAAAAACTTAAAACTTAAAAAAATGATGGGAATTCAAAGCACAACCCTTACAAAAAATAATAGGATACAAGCACTAGGTGTGGGACTAGAAAGACATGTTACCCATGCATAAAGGTCCCTTCTAACTAAGGCCCTTTTTTGCTTTCTACTTCTCTTTTCTTTTCAATAAGGAACATTTATTGATCTATGGGAGCATTCTTGTGTCTTGACGGGGTGGATTGGTTTTTGAATGTTAATGCAAAGTCACTAAAAGTGGTTGGTCTTGATGTGGACTAAGGATGGACTTTATCGGGTCATTTAACCATGAAATCCACAAGGGACTTCATGTGACCACAATTAGGGACTCCATTTCATCTTCTCTCTCATCCACAAATGCTTCCATTGTTCACCTCACTACTCATTGTCCATGTCTTGTTAAATTTCTTAGTTTGATATGTTGAAATTCTTAGGTAAATTCTTCGTGATTAGGACCTTAGCTTTTCATAACCATTAATCAACTATGGGGTCCACAGACTCCTTGGTTTGAGGATATGCAAGGGCAAAAAGGGCATGAGCTTGCTATGGGAAGGACCCACTTGCATATCTCTTAGTTGAGCTAGTTAAGTTCCTTATCCTTAGGCATTTTTACAGTTGTATCTTTTGCATTCTCCATCGATTACATCCAGTTTGCATTTCTTTGTGGCATTTCTCCTTCATTCTCCAATCCAACACTTCTTCTTTATGGACTATAAAACTCTCTTCATGAATTTTATTAGGTTATAGGCTTCTTAGGACTTTCATATGACTCTAATTTGATGTAAGAACTCCTTGTTTTTATTATTTTTTCCAAAGTCAAGCTTTGGTCAATAGAACCCATCAACATAGCTGACCAAGTCAACATGATCAAGTCAATGCGATCCCATTGATGCATGATAAAAATAGTATAAATATAATGTAACACTTGGAAATTTTTGGTCATTTTTGCTTCAAACGCTAAGGGATTTTTTCCATTTTTCAAAGCCTAAGCATCTTCCAACACCCGTAACTTTTAAACCGCTTGTCCGATTTTCATCATTTTTTAGTCCTCTAGCTACTAAAGGTACACTGTTCGTCGTGGGGGTCACAAACATTAGATTTTTACCATGAAAATTTTTTAACTCCCCCAAAGGCTGAATGCATAAAAAAACATTAAATCATTAATTTATGAAAATTTAAACCCTTTAAGTGAAATCTAATAACTTAATTAATTAAAATAATGTTAGAGTAATCAATCTACCATAGTCATAACTTAGCCAAGTGTAACTTCCTAAGAAGAGAAGGTATCCAAACATCATAAGCTACACACCATCTGCTAATCCTTGATTTGTTGTGATCATAGATGATGCTAAAGGGAAAGCATGGACTAGAAGCTATACCATCCCAATCGAGGGACAAGTAGCCAAGAGTGGGAAGGAGCCAAGAACAACCCTAGGAATAAGAAGCGGAGATCCATGAAATGAGACCTCTTTGAGAGAAGCCTGAAGTGGAATCTATTAGGTAGATTCCCAAGGTTGAAATAGAGCAATCCCACCAAGATGAGATACCAGGACCAAGTCCAATACTTGAGGTCACTTTGATTGAAGCCTGCCTTAGTCAGATCAAGCTACATGATGTCCAATGTTTAGTACTCCAAGAATTGAACTTTGGACCATTCTTGGAGTTTGCTATAGAGGCATTCAAGACACAGTTGCAAAGCTCTCCCATGTGGCCAATCATCACCTTTGGTTAGTAGGTATATGCCATAGTGAAGATCAAGGACATTAGTGTGTCCTACTTAGTGAAGGCCATCTAGCAGGCTCTTGCCTTGCCTGAAATTAGGGCCAAGTTAGCAGAGATCTCAACCTAAGTAGATCCAAAGACTAAAAAGAAGTGGATCCAACAGTGCTATGGAATGGACCATAAGGATTATGTTACACTCACAATGGTCGAATGTGCTTATTTTAAGATAGTAGCTTATCACTTCAATTCGACAATGAGGCCTAGCAAGGTGACTACCTTCTTTTCCTGTGCATGTATTGCTCTAAGTAGAAAATTTTTGATGAACCTTCCACAACTAATCTATCTAGAGATAGAAAAGCAATTCAAAGAAAGTAAATGTGGAAGGAAAACCTGACCCTTTTCTTGCCTTATCAAAAAATTATGTAAAAGGGCAGTGATAGCCCACTATGCCAATGACATAATAGGACATTCTCTTGCTACCTCCTAGGCCAAAATGATGAAAGATAAGTTTTCTACCCTGACCAAGGAAGAGGAGTAGCCTCCAGCCCCACCACTCACCCAAGAAACAATGTTAGATGCTCACGCTGCCCTTGAGCGCATGCTCAAGATTCATGATTAACTTCTACAACAACAATCCATAGGACTGCGTGATCATGAACCATATGTGTATAGACCAATCATGAGCCATCTTAATGAAGTAGCTTGATCTATAAGCCAGATGGAAAGTTGTGGGTAAAGGTTTTCTACCTAGAGAATGCAGTTGCCCACACGCTTGAATCCTAGTGCCTAGGAAGTAACAGTGCCTCTTTTGGGACAACATCAATTTTGAGAGATATCTAGGAATGTCACTACTTTCTCGGTGCAATTGGAGGAAGGTGAGGGGACCATCGTTTTGTTGATGCAACACCATGGGCAGGAAACAACAATGGATGTGGTAGCTGATAGAGTGGCCCAAGCACTCAATGCACTATTGGTGTTTGTACCAAATGTTACCATACTTGGAGATGTTCAGACATCTGTTGGAACCATAAGTGGAAGATTTAGTGATTCCCAGCACAAGGAGTTACTGGAGTGAATGGTGGGAATTGCAAAATGATTCTAGATGTTTTTTTTCTTTTGGATGATATCATTGCTACCCAGTCACATCTGCTTGAGGCAAAGGACAAGTGTACCATATTGGAGGGACAACTCGAAATGGCAAGAACTGAGAACCAACGCTTAGCTATGGAGGTTGCTAAACTTACAGCCCACCTCCTCAATCCCATAGTACTTGGCCAAGCAAGCACAATAGATGAAGCTCTCCAAAAAATTTAGCAGAAACTTAGAGAGGCCAAGTACACAAAGGAGTCAATAGTCTTTAATTAGTCCTTAGCAGATGTAGTGACTTACAACATGCAATAGGACTTGGATCAAAGTCCCTAAGAGAACAAGCACCTAACCATAGAATACCATCACCTACGCAATGTTGACGCATAGAAATAACAATTGATAGAATTTATCCATCAATATTAGGAGTAGCTTCTTAGCATGAATGATGAATTGAGAAGGTTACAAATACAAAATCATAATCTCTCAATGGAGGAGGTGCGTTCCATTCACCAAGAATCTATAATTGTGATTACCACCTAGAAAAAAAGGCCCTCAAATTTGAGATGGTTAAGAACCACTACAAGGATCAAGTTGGCCTATGGAAAGAAGTTAATTAGAAGCACATCCAAATGGTGAAGGAAAATTTAAATGAATCCATCAAGCAACTTTGGAAAGGAGGTGATGTTTGGTAGCCCATCTTTGATGGATTGAATGAAAACAACAAGGTGGAAATCTATATGAAGGAGTTGCAAATTAAAGAGATGAAGGAGTACTTTGAGCTTGCCAACCTCTGTTATGCAAACTTAGTGATGCTGACTACTGGATAGCCATGGTCAAAATTGGAGAAACAAGCAGCTAGCTCATACTTATTGTATGAGGCAAAGTTCAAGACTCATAAGGAGACCAAGAAAAAGCTTGATATTACCAACATAGAACTTAAGGTTCTCAAGGAAAAGTTCACTAATCAAATATCAATAATAGAGAACCTAACAAAAAGAATGAGCAACTACTAAGAGCTACAAAATGTAGTCAATGCATTTGAGATTGAACACAAACTTTTTGTTGCTTGGTTTGTTAATGCAAAGAAAATGTTTTCAATAATGCCCTATCCTTGGGATGTTCCCACTTTGGCCGACATTCATGATGTTGTGTGAATCATGAACGATCCTAGGGGAAAGGAGGTAAAGATCAAAGCATTGCTAGATGCTTTCTAGGTTCCACCAGAGGTCACAGTTTCTATCGGACAACAATAGCCTTTGTAACAATGATCACATGCTCTAAAATTAGGATAAGGTCCTTCAAAACCTCCACCACCTACAATTGTCTAACTTTCTTTCATGTCTTCTAGCCATTAGAGGAGTTGGTTGTTCATTTTTGGTCATGGTGTTTAATTTTATTTTCATGAACATGAACTTTTGTAATGATTGTAAAACCATACACTTAGGCACTTAGTTTTCTAGTTGTGTTTCTTTTGTATATCTGAAGTCATTCAATAATCCCATACCTTCCCAAATTTTGTGAAAAACTCAACAACAAGTATTCATTTAGTTGTGGGGGTATGATGAGTGTGTCTTGTTTGGTTGCATTGATGTGATCCTATCGATGCATGCCTGTCGATGCGAGTTTGTAGACATGATCTTGTCAATGCATGGTCTAACATGTTGATGCATACACCTTGACACATTTTCTGTTGTCGCACATATAAATGTTTGAGCTAGCCACATTTATGACATTCGTAAGCTAGATTATAGCAAAGCTTTTATAGTTTTTCTTCTTAATAGTTAGAATATTTTTCTTAGTGCTTTCAGTAGGAGTGAGACATGTACGAATCTTTGTTTGAACATTGATGTACCTAAGCACTTCAATTTAACTAGCAATAAAGATGTGATTTCTTCATAAACCTTGAAACACTTGGAAGAACTTAATATTTCCCTTGAGCATTTAATATTCAAGCAATTTCCTTTAATGTTTTTAAGTAATTAATCAATTAAGCAATTTATTAAGATAGATTAAATAATGATTAATTAAGCACATAAGTACAACCACTTTGAGCTTATGCTTGGTGCTTAGTAATCCCAGTAATGCTTAACGTTTGATAATCTAGCAGTGCTAAATGTGTTCAAGATGTGTACAACAAGTGGGAACAGATGCTTATGTTAGGAATAGTTAGACATTAGTTAATTCTTAGATCAAATAGTTATTTGAACATTAAAATTCCTTTATTCTTTACTCTTTAGCAACTTAATTCATAAAACACAAAATGATAAAAAGCATATATCTTAGTTACACTTAATTATACCCTTAAACTTCACAAGTGGAATAGGAAAGACAATAGTTGTAACAGTTAGTTTTACCTCCTAGAACCTAGTGTACTTAAAGAACTAAAGTCTATGGAATTCAATTGGATTGCTAAGTCAACACTAGTGATTCATATGGTTGGGCATAGGGTATACTCGCTACTCATCAAGTGTTAACTCTCTTAACCATTTGTTTTGAAATAGAAGATCAAGAGGTGGAATTGAGGCTATGAATACCCAATTTGAAGATCAATTCAATGTAGAACATTTAAATAGTTTTCCATTAGGTGAACTAAGAGCATGGAATACTTATCTCCTCATTTCTTCTAGTCTTAACTTTTAAATTAGTTTTTGACTCTTGGGCATCTCCAAGATTAAGGCTAATTTTTTTAATTTTTAAGAGTAGAAAGATAGAAAAATTGGGTTATCTTCACCTTGTTTTTGAAGTATCTCAATTTTTCTTCTATTATATATTTTTGGCACATTAAAAAATTCATTATCATTCTCATTGCACATTGTAATTCTCTGTGGCGAATAAAATGATGATGCTAATATAGTTTTGATTCAATTTAAAGAGTTCAATTTCCTTCCCATTCTATTTGATATGTTATTAGTATTCCTTTTTTTTTATCTAAATGCTCTAATTATATTTCCTTTAACAAATTCTTCATTCACATTCCTTTCCTCATCTTCCCAAGCTTTTGTAATACTTGCTGCATGCTCTTTATGTCCTTATTTGATTTAGATTTTTCTAGACCATTTGAAGCTATTTGTAGATTTTTCTTTAAATTTGCAAGTGCAAAAATATGGATTTTTTTAAGAACACATACTAAAAATAATTGTGCATTCTCAAGGGTATTATATAAATTAAAACAAAGGATTCAAAAATACAAGAAAATTTAGAATTAAGAGATTCGAATCATAATTATGTATGCAAAACCATTTAAACATACAACTACTAATAATCTCTTTGTTTTTGTCATTAAATAACAACTTAAATAAACACAACAACACACATATAAATATTTAAGTTTAAGGGTAAGATACCATCATATAAAAAGTAGAAGAAACATTGATTCAAACAAAACCAAGTTTTTAGTTAGGTTTCACACATATACCAAAAATACATAATTAATCTTTAAAATAGATAATTAAGCTTTGCATAAGCATAAAATATTTTCCCAAAGAATAATATCTCTCTTCAACAAATCAAATTTAGATCCATCAAATCATAATATAATCACATTAATATCATGACAAATAAACATAGCACAGTATTTCCAATGAAAACTATATAGCTCTTACTCTTGTTAGTAGAAAAAAATGAAATCTCATCTTGAAAAATACCATTCAAGCATCTAAATAGAGAAATACTTCAAGAAATCGTAGGAGTTAGTTCATATGATAAAACAATGACTAACTTAGTTGACAATAAAAAGAGTAGAAATTAGTCCTTAATATATGAACCATCACAACCACTACAACTTTATTCTCTTCAAATGATATTACTACTAATCCTTGTACAATTATTAGTATCTCTAAATATTTAACAAACTTTTGTATTATAAATATATTAGTAGGCTTTACTAGACACAATATTCAATGCCAAAATCATTATTAATTCAAAAAACATATCTTTGTTCAACAATTTTGTAAAGATATTTACTCCTTTCTCATTTGGAATCAATGTTTAAAATGATTGTGTTTAGTTGTAGCATTACTTTCCAAGCAACTCAAATTGACTGAGCCTAACTCATCCATAGAAATTTTTTGTTTTATCATAGAAATAAAAAATATATAATATAGAAAAAAAATCTCTATGAAAGTATTTTCTTTCCAATAGTATTCAAGGAGCTTCAAGTAAATTCAAAATCTAGATGTAATTCTTAGTCACTAAGACTATTAAGCTTTCAAGTTTTAAACATTATCCTTTCAAGTTAACTACATTCTCATTTTTTTAATATTTATTTATGAACATTATATCTAAAATTTTAAATCCCATATACATAAACAATGTTTGTGTATATATAATTTCTTTTAATTTTTTAGTTGATGAATAAGTAAACATTGAGAATAATGTGTAATGGTTTATCACAAATCACTTTTTCCATAAACTTTAAGCTAAATGTGGTATAGGAACATCCTATCATTCAATTTTTAATTTTCTACTTTCATATAGTAGGAATTAGAAGTATGAAGTTGTATGTTAAACTTGAAGCCAATTAGGCATGTTTTTGGGCCTTAAATGAGCTCCTACTATTGAGATGCAATTCACAATGGACTAGGAGTAGGGGTATGACTTGTAATCTAGTCATAAAAAATAGTCTAGAAAAATGTAAAGGATTTTGAAATGTCAAAGGAATGCAACTCACAATAACATAGTATGATGGGGATTTGTCTTGTAATTTGGTTTTCCTAGTAAAATCCCATATTTTCTAGGTTTTTTTTGAGTTTGAGTATGAGGAGTGACATCTTGTAATGGGCTTGTATTTTTGGTTTATGGATGGGTAATGAGTTGTAGTCCCATTGCACTAAGCAAAGGTTGAGTCTCAAGTTTTAGCTTTAGGAGATTGTAAGTGAGGTATGACTCATAGTGCAATGTAACTTAAAACACCCATATTAATTATAAATAACTAATAGAGATTCTATGAAACCCTAAATATCTATATTTAACCTGGATTTACTACCTCAAAAAGAAATAAATATATAAAATTATTAATTAAGAGCATAAATATTGTAGATCAATACAACAAAACAAAATTTTATAATACTAACATGTATACTTACATAAAATTTAGTTAGAGAAAATTTGAGATTTATGTAGCCACAAAATTTGAGATTCCTTGCTCTTTGGAATGTACCCCCACACCCTGAGAAGGATTATGTTTTAAGATGTTTTCTTTTNGATGTTGTCTAAAATTCCACTAGTTACATCATAAAATAGTGTATAAAACAACAATTCCAATGATACTTATGTCACCTTAATGGAACATCTAAAAATAAATTTATCTATATTTTAAGTTTACTAAATTAAATAATAAGATATTAATATAAAATAAATAATATTAATTTTTCTTAAACATATAGCAACCACATAGAAAGAAAATTCATATCTAACATACTTTATTATTTATTCACAAAAATAGGCATATGGCTCAAATACCCAAGAAGTGTACAAGGTTTCCATTTCAAAAAAATACAAAATATATAGAAATTATTTTTCAAGTTGAGAGGGTTCATCTTGTACAGAATTGGTCCATCCTTCATTCCATGTTCCCCTTTCAGCCTTTCTATGGCTTCTTTGGATTGTTTGCATCAAAATGCAGGAGTGAGAACTCCTTAAATAAGAAAGATTATTTTATTTTCCTCTACATCAAGCATACAAGTTTTGGACTAGAAGTCTTAGGTTATGGGCTAGAAAAAGTTTCCAATAAAATATTCAAAATGTTTTAGGATCTAAAAATGTCACAAAATTTTCTAAAAATTCAAAGGAAATCCAAAATTCCAAAAAATACATGTTTAATTATTTAGTGTCCAAAGGTATCACAAATTGTTCAATAAAAACCCAAAGAACATATATTTTATCTAGACATCTTGGAAGGCTAGGTCTTGGTTATCCTCACTATCCAAGGGACTCATTGACACATCTTGGAGTAACCTCTCTACTAATATCATATTAGCTTTGTGATCCCAAATAGGTCACTCATGAATAGGTTTTGGTAATAGCCTCACTACTAACATCCTCAATGGCCAAGGCACATGTATCATTGGAAGGATAGGTCTTGATTATGCCTCACCACACACCATTAAATTTAACTACTCACTGCCATGGTCTTGGTTAAATCCATAACCTCACATAAATTTACGAATCAAAATCTAGGGTTGGAAATCTATCCAACATCCCTTGTTCCCATGGGGTGGGTCCCACTAAAAACCACTCTACTATTGCATGCAAATGGGGGCATCTAAAAGATTCGTGGCTCCTACTAGCAACTAAGAAAAATCGGTCCCAAAAATATTATTAGTTTATTCCAAATGTCCAAAAGGTGACAAAAATGGCCAAAAATCCATAAAAACTCAAATTTCACAAAATTCTTGCAAAATCATGTTTATGTCATGAGCATATCCCAAATATTTATAAAATATTCAAGGTTAAGTTGGGCATAATTTTTGTAATTTCCAAAACTCACCAAAGGACACAAAATTGTGTGAACAAGCTTAAAATATTATTTTTCAAAATGGTCCAAAATTACAAAAATTTGGTAGAATCTTAGCATATTAATTAAAATCATAAAAGAATAACAAAAAAGTAGGAGGTAGAGAGGAGAGATAAAAATTCCATAGCAAACATGTGAAAGAAAAACAAAATAAACTTCTTTGTGTTGGCAGGGCTTCTATAAATTTTTTGTCTTCCTTTGCCACCTAATGCTCTCAATTGTTTTTTTCATTGCTTAGCCTATTGAACCCTTCTTCAAACTATGATAAGATGTATTTAGGGCCACTACCTATTTATAAGGGGAAGAATGTAAGAAACTATACTCAAATCGGCTTCAAAACAAAGAAGAAAGGGCAAAAAAAAAAAAAACATCATTAAAAAAAAAACATGATAGAACATGGTTTTGCAAAACGATGGTTTTGAAACCAAATGGCGAAAAAACAAGTGACAGGAAATGCGTGTAACAAAGGTGGTGCATCAAAGGTAGTGCATCAAAGGTATTATGCATAACATATGCATATGCATATAATATATGCTATACTTTTCCCTTTGTGTCATGCACGTGAACGTGAACATGCTTCTTTGCATTGACTTATTCCATTACTTTTTAAAAATTTTGATTTTTATGATTTTCATAAGTTTATTTATAATTTTTTTCCTTCTAATACTCTTGCACACAAATGCCCACACAAATGCCCATAACATGCATACTGAGACTCCAAATCAAATCAAATTCTATTTGAACCTATGAGATTCTTATTAAGTGCTCTATCATATTGTATGCTAAAATATATTAAGTGCTCTATCATATTGTATTACTTATCATGGTCACCTAGTTCAAATGCCAAAACCTTCATGTTATTTTAGCAAACTAGAAAATGTGATATCTTGAAAATTCTCATTTCGATTCTAGTAAACCAAAGGTCAAATCTATGTTTTTGAACGTCTTGGACACATCGATAAAGTAAGCTTCTAGGTAGGACATAATCCTAAGGTACTTTCTTAATAAAGTTAATTTATGCATTGTTTAATTATAATTAAACATAAACTCCAAATCTTAGTCTAGTAACAAAAAGTAACAAGGGATATGTTTTGGGTAGGGTTAGAGTCCAAAACTGCTCCATGAATAGACTACTATATAAGCACATGTGCATAATAAAATAGTAATAAATAAAAAGATTCATGACTAGATGTGCATAATAAAGCATAAATGTACATAAAGAAATACATATGGATAGCCAAATATTTGTAAAGGCATGATGATTGACAAAAGAAAAACTTCTTGGGGTAATTGGATTTCAACATTTAATCATAAACTATAAAGTAAATTTATGACTGAGCTTCAACAATAGTAAATTAAAGGATACAAAACTTTAACAAAACATCCTAGCAAGTGGATTACATTCACTTATGTAGAAAACTAGTAATAAAGACATCAATAATAACACTAATGATAGTAACAAAATCATATGTTTTAATCAAAATTATTAAAGGATTAATTATATGCATTAAATTAAATAATTGAACCTTGCAAATTCTTAGGTTATGACATAATTGGTATATTGCAATTAAGTTACAACCCACAATCCTAGTGCAATAAATTGTTATTCAATTTACAAAAAATGAATTTGAATCACAAAATATTTCGAGATTCATGGTTTGCCTACATATGCTATAAATTCATGTTTTGAGGTGTAATTGAATCTTTCGATTAGTTTAGAGTCATATTGACATTGTATGAATCAACAAATGAAGTAAAGGAGAGACTTCATAGTCCTTGAGAAGAGAGGATCATGAAGTTTATTGAACACATAACTTTGTAATAAATTATGTGTTCTTATAAGGGTTGTGTGTGTGTGTGTGTGAAACCAAGTATTTTCACTCATTGTGGTTATATGATTATGAGTTACATCATGTATTTTTATTTCTACATGTATCTTTCCTTATGCAAATTGATGAGTGGCGAGGTACCCCTACACTCAACCATACGAATACAAGCGTACACGCGCGATCCATTCGAACTCCGCAAACTAAATGCCTTAACGCCACAAGAAACACTTGTGGTTAATCGTTCGTTGTCTTCCCAGGCTTGCTTGTAAGTGTCACGGTGTATGGTTAAGCAAGTCTGAGGTATGTGATTTTTTTGGTATTTTCGGCTTATCTTCTATGCTATCAGGGGAAAGGGTTGAGAAACTAAGCTAACTCTAACTAAAGATCTAAGTCTAAATTA
>MNCI01003297.1:778074-823946 GCA_015680685.1 Gnetum montanum | reverse complement strand
ATAGCAAGTAGAAGAATTCATCTGCAAATAAAAAGATATGTGTTACTACTACATTAGTTAAAAAAAATGTGTAGGAAAATGTACAAAATTTCATAAAATAAAATTGATAGAAACCTTACTTTATTATTTAGATGGTGATATTTTTAATTCTGATGTTATATTTTCAATGATGAAAATTTCTTTACTTCTTTCCTTTGTTGGCTAGAGTTCTCTTATCCTATGTCATTCTTGTAATTCTTTAAACTCTGATATAGTGACATAAATTTCAAATACAAAGAGTTGCCAAGCAACATTATCAAATATTTCTTGAAAGCTTTTAAGGTCATTTTCTTGCAAAACATGCATAACTTAGATATATAGTTTATATTTAAATTATCTTCAATAATTAACACAAGTACTTATTTTAATTTTATTTCATGGCTTTCATGTGCCAATAATATTTTAACCTCCACATTATATATTGTAATCAAAGTTTATGTGGTATCATCCACCACTTTCACATAAAAAAGAAATACATGTTTCATGAAATATAAGTTATAAATATCAATATTTAAAATTTATTTTATTATATTGTAAATCAATATACACTAATTTATCATAATTCATAATTTTTATGTTTTATGCTGTAGGTAATACATTCATATAATATTTTTTATGATCCTTCTTTTGAGCTTCCTTCTTCAAAAGCCTTAAGATAGCATCTACATCTTGAACAAACTATACCAAAAATCTTTCATGGTTGACATGTTAATTATATAGGAAATTACAATAAACTTAACTTGTAAAAAATATTTTAATTATCTTTATTATATAATTTTTGAAAAAAGAAAGTCTCTATTTTTCGATGCCTCAACATCTATTACTTATATGAATAGTCTAAGTCAATTTGAGCAATGTGGCCTTTTTTATTGTTCTTTAACTAATGCAATTGAAGATATCAATGTCTTTTTTTATTCATTTATACTTGCATACCTATCAAAGAAAATAAGTTTAGTAAATTTCAATGATTAACTATTTTATTTTTGAAATAAAAGTACTTACCATTGTTGTAATTTTTTTGTTTCTAAAATGTTGGGATTGATGATAACACCACTATCATTAAATATTGTTACACTTTTTAAAGAGAAGTCTTTTATATAAACATTTAAGAGCATTACAACTTAAGATAATGTTAAGTCTTTTTCAATCATTTCATAAAACTTTTCCCCTTCTATAATTGCTAAGTATCTCCATGATGTTATAGTTGTAGGCTCATCATTACTACAATCATAATACAAATATAACTTTAGAGTTATATAACTTTATTATATGCATATTATAATGAAATAAAAAATATTTTCTTACCTTGGATCTAGTATCTTTAATTCTCTTCTTTCAATTATTTGATCATTTACATCTTTCTTTAATGTATTGATTGGACTTATTCCTACTACTATTCCAATTAGATTTATAAATGTTAAAAAGAAATGTTAGTTATGAAACATATCAAATATATTACTCAATAATTAGCAATTTTTAAAAAATATGTAGTTTCTTCAATGAGTTAATATAAAAATCCAAATTTATGAGCTTAATGAAAGTATACTTGCAATTTGGAATTTTCTTGACCATTTGATCTATTTGATAGATTTTCTTAGAATCTTTTTAATACCATCTCATAATCACATTTTGTTTTATTAAATTATATGTTTTTTTTTAATTTTTCTCCATGAACGCAATATACACTCCCTACATGTAAATTATCATTTGTTATTTTCATATATTCATTATAGGTTATAACTTGCATAATAGATTCCTATGAAATGTAATTATTAATATTTAAATAAATTGCAATGAACATAAACATAATTAATTGAAAATGGTACTTGACCATCCATTATTTAATAAGTTCATACTTTTTTACCATCTTTAATATTTCCAAATGGTTTCATCCCACTTTTATATATTATATGAACTTCACAAACCCAATTTTTATCATATTGACCAAGAACAGATAATGGCATCAAACTAAGTGGAGTAGCAATCAAGTTAATGGACACTATGGTATTGACATAATATTAGTTTTCTTCATAGTGTAAATAAATAAGAAATAATTTATATTAACTAATATTTATTTATAAAATTTACAATATGATAAATGAACTAATAAAAATTATACCTATTAGTATATGTAGAATTAAAAGTGTTTCTTTCTAATAAATTTTTCATATGATTTCTTCATTTATTTTTCTTTGGGCTAATTTTGATTTTGTTTAGTTTTTCATACTAGTCATAGAAAATTATATTGTAAATTTGTAGGTATGATAATGATCTAACATGAGACAGTGCAACATAAACTAATCTAGGATATTATGTATGTGTAATATCAACAACAGCTTTTTCAAGTGTCATGCCTTGTGAGTTATGTACTGTAAGTGTCGATGCCAGTTTTAGTGATAATTGTTTCTTTGAACCAAATTGTACTAGCATTATTAGAACTATTTTCCTTGAAAAAGACATGAACGATGGACCAGTATAATTTGGAAAATTAATCAAAACTAAGGATGGTGGTGCCGATTTCTTTGTTTCATTACTGTAAAATATATCTATAATAGTACTAGTTGTTCCATTTACCAAACCATAACAAGTAGATATATTCACTGTCAACATTACTTTAGCCCTAATTGTGATTAATATTTCTACTTCCAAATCATCATCATCCATGAATATGTATTGATTAGAACAATAACTAATACTAAGACTTTGACAAATAGGCTTTCCCAAATCACGTAATGTTTTCTTTTTGTGTTCATTTACTTGATCATTTCTTCAAAATAAGTATATGCTATCATCAAAACATTTTGATTCTTGATTAAGTAATTGGTTTTTGGCTTTTATTCATTAGTATTTTCCAATCAATACTTGGTGTACATGTTCTTACATTTTCTACTAATTCTAAAAAAATTCTTTCTTTTGTAGATGTGTTCTATTGTAATATTTTATCCAATAAAATAATATATGTAAACTCATTCCATAAAATTTTTCCAATACCTTTAGAGTAATTTGGTGTTATATCTCGGACTAGAGATAATTGATCTATGTCACCTATGAAAATCAATGACCTACTTCTAAAACTTTCATTACAATGAGAAAATATTTGTCGTAGTCTTGGTATCTATATATTCTAATATCCTATCTCCAATAAAACTATACTCAAAAATGAGAATATATTTTATGTCTTTAAAATCATTTTGCCACTGATGTTAAATAATATTAATTTTTTTCATTTTATGAATAGTTTTAAACCAACATGAATTATTTTTGCTTCAATATTAAAAGTTGTAATCTCTATTGGAGCCATTACAAACAAAGGAATTTTTTTTAAAATGCTAAAGTAGAAACTTTTTTTAATAGCATGAATTAGAAAATATTTTCCTATGCTCCCACTACCTTGTACTATTAATTTCAAAGGTTTTAATGCCTTTGCTTTACTTTGAATATAATGATTTTGAAAAATATTAATCACTTTTCATTATTTGTCATTTAATGTTTGTTGATAATTTATACTAGTTTGCATTATAATAATAATATTGGAATTTTTCAAAGAATTTAGAAATTGTAATGCTCTTTCAATTTCATTTTGATCAATTTTGTTCCATTCATATGAAATGTCTATGTCTGTTCATCCTAACATATCTACTTCTATGTGATTTAAAACTTGTGTTGGTTGCAAACCTAATAAAAGCTACCATTTGTTTTAAAGGTGATTTACATTTTCAATATAAACATCTTCTTCATTATCTTCACAAGTTTTATCTTCCCTAGTTTCACTTTTATTAGTAATTATTTCAATTATTTGTTCATATATTTTCCAATTAGCTCTTATTTGCTCTTCTATTATTCCTATTTCTATTTCATATATACAAAATTGAACATAGAGCAATATTTGAATTCAACAATATTCTAACCATTTTTCAAAATTGTCTATTGGTTTTTCTATAAATATAGGATAAATTTGAACTATTGTTTCTTTTTGTCTTTGTTACCATAACTTATTTTTCAAAGTGTAAATGAAATTTTATTGTCACCTCGTAAAAGTTTAACCTACTCATGTCTATTGGTCTATTTATTTATGCTTTTAAAACATCTTTTGAATATGATTTTTCATTATTGGATTCACTTGTAACTATCTGTTTATATACTTGATTAGACAAATTTAAGTTTCCAAAAATTCTACTACATTCTTCTAAAGGTAATTCTAACAACATATGTGATACTTTTTGTGCTCCTATATCTCTTTTAATTAATGTCTTAGCTATTAAATTTTTGTAACTTTTTCCGATGTGATTTTCATTGTTTTGTAAATTTACAATTTTTCCTAACATATCATTATAGGATTAGAAGTTTTTTATAGCTTTAGCAACATATTTTTCTATGTACTTTACAATAGCATGTTTTGAAAAAATAGGTTGCCAATCTATGTTAGCTCTTCATGTTTGAAGAATTAGTCCATGATATTTGTCTAATCTATCATCATTTCTTAGTGGCACATACATAATTTCCTTTGACTCACAATTCTTGTATAACAATGAATAAATTTCATGAACAAGCCATGCAACTTTGAATCTATAAAGCATATGTAAACATAATATTAGAATTTTTTTAGTAGTTTTTTAAAATATTGTTTCAAATAAATTTTTGATACATTGCCTACAATATAATTTTCCATTTTTTAATTGTAAGAAAGTATCATTTCTACATTTTGAATGTCTTTGAATTGAGTTAATTAGTTCTATGTAATCTTTGTCGATATCTTTGGTAAATATTGTTTTTTTATCATATGATGATGGGTGACACATATTTGAATTATTTTCTTGTATATATTTTTATTTACAAAATCAAAATTAAATTTAAGATAATATCAACATTAATAAGAATAGAATGTAATTGTGTCATACCTTAGGAGATGGCATTGTAGTGGCAAATTGAGGGTTCCCATGCATGTACAAGATCATCTAAGAAATTTTTTATCTTGTTGACTTTATCCTTATCATACCAATTAATTGTGTCTATATTTGGAGCATTTTCTATTAACAAAAATCCATGTATATGAGGAGACCCTCAATGTTGACATTCGTACATTGACTAATAGTTAATGACTTTTATGTCTTTCTTCAAAATCTCTTTCATAAAAATTTGGTAATGGTAATACATATATTGTTCTATGACATGAGGGTTTTCAATGACTATTTGTTGTTTACTTTGTTGGAAATCATTTTTATTTGAAACTCTTATCATATGTTTATGTAAGTTAGGCTAATGGATATTAGCAACACTTAATGTGAAAAATATAGTAGGAGATTCAATTTTATTCAACATTGATATCAACTGTAAGTGAAATTTTGACTAGTAAGCTCGTGTACCTCACAAAGTAGAACTAAATCATACAATCTCGTTAGTGAAACTCTTACTTGGATCCTTATGTAATCATTATTCTAACTCATTGATATGCATTGGAATTTTTTTAAAATTCCTTTTAATAAAAATCAAGACCATGTTGTGTGCATGATGACTTCTAATCATGTTTAAAATATAGTACCTAAATCTAGGATGTCTTGAAAATCTTTCATCTTTATACAACAAAAGATGTTTTTCATATTCATGTAATCGAACTTGCCTAGTTCTTAAGTCATAGAAGTCACATTTTCTTGTAGGAAAGAGATTAGGGAAGGTCATATCAAATAATCCATAACAAAAATATTCATTTGATAGAGTTTTATCTATTATTGGCTAATTAATACTTTTTACAACTTCAATTTTATGTAAGTTAAGTCAATCCTCAATGAGATCATTCTTTGTTTTGGACTCAACTACATTTATAATTGTAGATAATGTAAGTACACTTTCATCATAATGTTCATCATGATCATTATTATTTATTAAATTTGATTTATGATATTTGATTCATCTTCTAATTCATCAATATTAATTATTTGAACTTTATTAGTGAATCGTACATCATCATTGTCTAGAAGTTCTTCAATACTTTCCAAATCTATTTCAAAATCTTGGTAAAACTTATCATTATAAATTTTAAATTTTAACACTGCTAATACTCTTACTTTGTTGACAATAAAATCATATGTTCCATCAACATGATATTTTCTTTGAACAATAATCAATGGTAACTCTTGTAATTTTGAGGTAGGTTTCTTTCTACTTCTTCTACATGTTATGGAAAGCTTATTGTATGACCTCTATATTTTAGTTAATATCCATGTGTAACTTGAATTATGAAATTGGGCCTCATAATTAACATTTCTTCAAATTTGGTTAACACTTGAAGTTCACATGGTTGTCCTCTAGGATCTATATTATTCGATATAGAAAAACCTTTTGGATAGATGTCTTTTTGACATCTTTGACTTTCCAATATGCTATTTTTCTTGGTACTTGAAATCACAAATTTTCTTTCATTACATGTTTTACATTCATATTTATTTGAAACAATTTGTAAACTATTTTGAAATCTTAATTGAGCATTTCTAATATGTTGTTTGTCTTCATATTTAAAATTTTTCAAATTTTTTGAAAGGCTATGTCTCACATGGTTTAGTTGAGTTTGTATAAATTTTTAAAGTTTTTTTAAACTTATTTCATTATTAAATTCTGCTAATATAACATTATTTAGTTTAATCTCTTCACTTTTCATTAGCATAAAGAATGATTTCCATTAATGTTATTTATTATTTTTTGTTGTTTTCTTAAATTTGATTTGTAAATTATTTCACATTTTCTTAATGCTTCTAATTCCTCATTATTCATGCTACTTCTTTTTGTTTGTTTATATACATGAAAATATTTTGTTCTTTTAGCACACATACTACTATTTGAAATTTTACTTTTACTTTAAAAATAAAAAATATAATATTAACAGCTTATAATGTTGTAAACTAAACATTGTTATTTTTATAATTGAAAATCAAAATTTCATTCGACTAAAAATATTTCCTTACTACATACCTGGTTTTTGTTATGTTCAACTATCTTATTAATTAAGATAATTTTGAAAAGTTTGTAATCCAAATATTAGTAGATCTAATAACTTATAGTAATTGAAATATTTCACCAAAAAAATATTCTCAAATTAATATGACTAGATTCAAAATAAGTATACAACATCTAAAGTATGTTTTAGTATTATGAAAATCACATTCACAAGCATACAAAAGCAAATACAAAAAAAGGAAGGTAAAGTATCTTTTGAATAAAACCTTTCAATGGACAAAAGAACCAAACATACCTACTTCCTACCATTTTTCATCAATAATTTAATCATTTTTCTACCAACTATGCCTACTACCTTAAGTTTAATCTAGGTTGTAGGATGTGCCACATCAAAATAATTACGTCTTGGTTGGTGTTAGTGTGGGTGGTTAAAAAATTGAAATCAGCAAAGAAATTGTGTGCTTTGGAAAATTGAGATCAATTAGAGTAGTTGTGAAAGAAGAAGGTATTGCACATAATTCCTCCTTTTCCAATTGGTTTGATATCTCAGAAAGAAAAATATAATTAAGAGAAGAAGATACAACCATAGCACATTTTCAGGGTTTGCTATATGTCCACTAAATAAAGATAAGATTCTGTGAAAATCTTCTCTCTTCACATGGAAAATAAAGATGTTAGTAATGATGAAATTATAGAAAAAATTGGATATGTAATATAGCATAGAATTTAACCAAAATCATTGTACAATGGAAGACCGATAACACCATGGTGTCCTAAAATTAAGAGAAGTTCTGCTTTAGAGAAAGAGAGAAGAAGATGAAGCCAAAAGGAAGGTAGAGATTTAAATTGTGATGAGTTTTTGTGGATCAGTTTTTGTTCTTTTTTTCACTACCATGGTCATGGTAGCAATGGACAATTCTAAACAAATATAGAAGACATGGCATGCTTGCAGTGAAACATCAATAAAATTGCATGTTGTAACCTTCACCCCATGAAACCCAAGGTTGAAACTTCATTGTAAAATGTAAAGATTGCAATGTAAGAGATGAAATTTCACATACTTTGGCTTTTGGGGCTGAAAAATATCTCATAAGTGGTCAAAGCCTCAACCCCCAAGTGAAAAAATCCATATCATACCTATATTTAGGGTGGAGGGGTGTTTAAAATGCCCTTTGGACCATCAAAATTGGCACTTTCATGGGTTTGGTGAGGGGTATAACTTTTGCTATGCTAGAAACACCTAAGAGGGGTGTAACATCACCCATGCCTAGTTTTGAAGGTATAACTCTTGCCCCCCAGTATTGCTACTTCACACCCCAATGCTGCAACTCCCCCCCAACATTGCTCCAACAAGATTCTAGCATTTCTCTAGCATGGCTCTTACAACCCCAATGTGGGTGCCATAACCTAGCATGGGTGTCATACCCCAGCATTGACCATGCATCTCAACATGACTTTTGTAAGCCTACCATTACTTTTAGAGGGCCTAGCATGGGTGAAATTCCCATTTTCTATTTTTATTAAATAGAATGGTTTTGGTACCTTAGGGGTATCAAAACTTATTATACATAGACACTTTCAACACCTACACATAATAACTAGCCAAAACCTTATAAAGGACAAGCTTAAATACCATGAAGGGGTTCCACATTTTTTGAGAATTCCACAACTTATAAACACAAATATTTTAGAGAAATGTTTAGCATGGAACCCATAACCATCGTAGCCATTTTTACCCCCTTGAGATTATGGGTGGTCCTGCACCAACACTAAGCAACCTAAGCATTAAGACTCCCAACATGGCTCTTTTTAGTAGCACATAATCCCCACACATCTCACTCCCTACACCACCAACACTATAGATCTAGTGAGAATTGTAGCAAGGTTTCACATTTCAAGATTTTTAGAGTATTCAGATCATGGAGATGGGTATTCCAAGCACCCATCAAACTGAACCCCTCTAACATCCTTAGGAACCCCTTGTACATATTTCTAGACCTCCCCCCTCCCCCCCTTATTTTATAATAAAGTTTAAAGTTCAGTTTTGTTGTGCAAGTTGAATTTATTTTGTGTATTTCTATGCATTAATTTTCTTGAATCTACATTACATTTTTATTTTTCTACCCATGTTTACATTCTTCAAGTTCCTAGGTGATCTATCGAACCATCCAAGACACCTTGGATTCTATTTTGTTAACACCTTTTCTATTGCAAGGCCAACACTAAAACCCATTCCCCTATCGCCGAAACCCAACATGGAGGCTACAGGTAATTTAGGTTTTAAAATATTTTCACAACAGTTACTAGAAATTTTGAAGTCAATGTTGGTGTTCTAAAAAATCCATCCCCCCTCTACTGTGAAAATTTCATAGCAAAGCCAACATGGGTGTCATTCCCCCAATGTGGGTGTTTAGGTTTTGGTAGAAAATTCACAGTAGTTGCTGGAAATTTTAAGGCTTAACATGGGTGTGTGCCATATCCCACTCAGTGTGGAGGTATCACATACCCTCCTCAGCATGGATGTCATACCCCCATATCACCTAAACCCTCCTTTCTGTGAAAATTTTCAGTAAAACCCACTCTTTTTTAAAAAAGAACATTGTTTTGACCAAGAGGGGGGAACTCCAACATAGTGCAAATGGATAAGGTAATTGTTGACACCTTACCTCCTTCCCTGTCCATTTATAGAAAACTACACTATTGGAAAACACAACGTGCTAAAAGGTTTACTAAAAATAGTAAAAATTCAAAACATTCAAAACATCTTTTGATAATGTCTTTCAACCAATCAACTATACTATCCCTTAACCTAACAAATATGGTATCCGTCCAAGATGAAATTCTTGTTTATGACCCAAAAGACCCCACGATCATAAAAAGAAGGTAATTTCTTAGGCAAAGAGACAAAAACCTAGACTTTAGAGCCATTAATGAGGAGTTCTACAACTTTCTCTATGCTAAGATACAAGCCAGTCTATTGATACCATGCTTTGAATCTGATGCTAAGCATCAATTCAAAATCATACACCAAGATGGGAAAGAATACATTCCATCCCCTTATGACCAAATCTCCCTCAGAGAGTTTTATGCATAAATGCTTATCAAACTCATAGAGGTTGATGAGTTTAGTGAGGTAATTAGCTTAGAGGATCAACAAGAAGAGAAAGATGAGTTTGAGGCCAAACAGGAGTTAGACACCTTTATTGGAAGTCTTTTCCAATCTTCAACTTCTGAAACAACTACACCTAGCTCCACATCTCTTACCTCATCAATTGGACAAGTTCCTTGATCCAACTCTCCTCTTATCCATCGTCCCATGTTTGGATCCACACTCATCATTGCCAAATACTAGACACAACTTTTCTTCCAATCCACCTCCTTATTCTCATGAATGCACTTTGCCACATAGCCTCACTCTATTTACCCAGCCTCAGTAATGTCAACTTCATCATCTTCCTTTGGCATACTAGCAATGCCCTCATTAAGTCCCCAAGTAACAGAAGTCTTTTATACTCCATTTGCTACCTTCATACCACAAATTCCAATTTAGACTTCTTTCTCCTTGTTAAGCATACTTACAACAACAGTCATCCAACCTCTTCTATCTATATTAATACCCATCACACAATCCCAAGTCTCAAAAATTCTTTCTCAACTGCCAACGTAAACATTATAGCCCACAGGAATGCCCCAAGGTTTGGATCAAGCCTTCCAAATGATTCAAGACCTTACCAAAGAGCTGCAAAAACTTAAGGCTAGTACAAATCATATGGTCAAGGTTCTAGACTTTTGCTATGATGATCTATAAGCCCTATAGTGCCTCAAGTGATCTTACCCACTGGCATGCCCATTACAAACTTCAACAAATATAATGGTGAAGGGGGTTCTAATGCACATCAAGTCACCTTTCGGTTTCATTGCCCCTTTTTTCAAGCTTGGCCTCATATGATACTATAGATTTTTTCCATGTCTCTCAAGAGTAAGGCTCTAGATTAGTATCAAACCTTTCCTAGAGGTTTCATCTCTTCCCTTGAGGACTTGATTAGCCAATTTTTCAACCACTTCAAATACAACTTGAAGCTAGATGTGACATTAGATCAACTAATGAAGGTGAGGTAGGAACCACTTGAACTGATCAAAAGGTTCATTCAAAGGTGGAAGTCAACACTTAACAAAATTTCAAAGCCTATTGGTAAAACTCACCTCTTAGATATCTACAAAGGAGTAGTAAATGACTTCATCAAGTTAAAGCTCTACTACTTAGAGCCTCGGTCACTAACCCAAGCCTTCTCATAAACTAAGAACATCAATGAGGTAGCTAAGTCATGCAACAACCTAGCCTATGTGGCTTATAAAAACCAAAATTAGAGGAGGGATAAGGATAAAACCAACCAAGAACATACAATCATGGCTACAGTAACAAAAGAGTCAAAGTAAGGGGAAAGGCATGGATCACCATCACCTAACAAATCTTTTGACTCATCCCAACCATCCACTTCCTATGCTCCAAGTCAACCAAGGTCAAACTTTGGGCAAAAGGATAGGTCTAAGTATACTAGATTGCCTATGAAGCCCTCTAAGCTTCTAGAATAGTTGCTTAAAGATGATTATAGCATGATCATCTTTTTGACATAACTAGAGATCCAACGATGGCTACCAATGATGATCCCAAGCCACTGAATTACTTTAGACTTGATAGGTATTTTCATTATCATTAAATGGCTAGTCATGACATTGATTTTTTCCTAGAATTAAAGGATGACCTCAAGAGGATGATAGACCATGGAGAGTTGGTGTTGAATGAGCCCAACTCTCCAAGAGCTAATAACAACTCTTACACTATAGCCTCATTCACAAAAACCAAATGATCTAAGCCTCCTAGGGAATTGTTTGTTGTCAAAGTACCATCGCATCCCCAAAAAAAAAGCCTAGAGAACCCTTCTTCATATAGGTACCATCTCCTCGAGCCCCTAAGAAGCCCTTTATCATATGTGTTTCCCCTTTAGTGGCTTCAACATCATAGCATAATCAACAAGTTGCTAATCCTCCAAAGCCTAGGGAACCATTTGTTATCTAGGTCCCTCCACCTACAACAAGTAAGATCATAACTATCCATGATCAAATCCCACCTATAGTGGTCCACAACTCAGAACCTATTACAATGATGACAAAAAGAACCTATTACCAAACCAAGAAATAAGTCCACTAAAGGTAATAATAACCCACCTAGACCCATACTGAGACCAACTACACTAATGGATAAGGAACCCAAGGTGCATGCACCAAAACCTAAGCCATAAACTCTAGGAAGAAGGGAGGAGGTTGATGAGCCAGGATATATGGGCAACGTTATCGCATCCACAATATCAGGTATGCGATATCAAAGCCTTCCAAGAGATATTGGACATCCAATATCGAGGCCTATCTTTTCACCTATAAATCAGATGCAGGCACACTTGGTTTGGCAATAATTGATTAATTAGTCTTAGTCCCTTACTTGAACTCTTGCCTTTTTCCCTTTTCAAAGTTAGAATTATTTTTGAGTGCCTGCAATAGGAGTCATAAAGCAAAAAAATCTTTATTTCAGCATTGTGTACCTAAGCACACCTTGTGGCCAGAAATGAAAATGAACTTTGTGATGAACCTTGTAGTATTCAAAATCACTTATTTAATGTTATTTATAGTTATTTAATGCTTTCCTTAGTTAATTAATGTTGTCTATCTCTCCTTGTTAACTCCTCCAAGTAAGCACACTCAGTACGACCACTTCAAGCATGCATGGAACACTTGGTAACCCAACAACAATTAGCATTTGGTAATCCTAGTAGTGTTGCACTAGTTTAGGATGTGTACGGAAAGTGGGAACATATGTTGGTGTTAGGACTAGTTAGAGCATAGTCAATTAGTTAAATTAAATTGGTTACTTAATTAGTTCACTTCTCCCTTTGTAGCACCAGGACATAAAACATAAAAATATATAAAAATCATATACCTCAAGTTTACTTAACCATACAATCACACTATATAAGTAAGCTTGGGAAGACAATGATTAACTAACCTGTCCAGGTTCTGTAACGGTACATAAGCACTTAGTCCTTGAAATTCGACTAGATCATGCGTGTACACTCGTATTCATATGGTTGAGCGTAGGGATACCTCACTACTCATCATTGGCGTTGTTGCCAAGGACTTTGTTGATTTTTGGCTAGCTAGAACTTAGGAAATCTTCACATCATTTGAAAAAACCCTTAGGGTTGGTTATCTTACAATTAGTGAAACAAAAAGTATTACACACTAAATAGACAATTATGTCTCTTTCTTCTTACAAAAGTGTTTCACCACCTAGGTTTGATACAGGGAATAATTGGAGGTGTAGTACACATGATAATCCACCAGTCCCTCAATAGTTTCACGTGGTATATGTTCATCCCGATGAGTATATACCAAACTTTACCTTTATCCTCCACTAGGATGAACAACTGTGTTGGCATGATTTAGAAGGTAACATAGTGTTACCTCCTAATCCCTCAATCCTAGGCATGCTCCTTCATGATCTCACATGAATCGGTATGCAATGCTTACAAGCAGAGTATGTTGTGCATGATCATGACTCGAGAGAGTATTGATCCACGAAGGCACAACATCAAAGGGATCTACAATAGGAGAGACATAATGAATCCATGAAGGGGAAGTTATCTCAAAATGTCCCACATGTAATAAGTAAAAATGAGGGTGGTGAACCTGCCTCAGGAGGTCTCCTACACAATGATGTTCCTCCCGTTGACTTTGGTCAAGGGGTTATGTATCAGAATCTTCACTTAACTATCCATAACCCAGATTTTGGTATCAAAAAATAAAAAGGGTTTGAAAAAGGAACACAAACACATGACAAATATGGAAATTCTAATTGTAACCACAATCGAGGTTGCGACCACTGAAGAGAAGGAATTAGGTACCATCATGGTGACGATCCTCCTTCTTCTTTACCTTCATCATCTCCTTCACCCTCTCCTTCAAGATTTGGATGTAGTCGCAAGGAAAAAGACCCTAAAGATAATGGTAAGTGAAATGGGAATCATAGACAAAGTAGCTAAGAAAGGGGATGAGGGCATTCTAGAGAAACTCATCATGAGAGGAGGGAGAGTAGGGAACAACATAGGCATCATAGATGCCATAGACAATACGATCACGATGAACCCCTACTCACTACCTGAAGTATGCTAAATATAACTAAGGCTGTTAGAATCCCAATGAGGCATCAAAAAGATAGTAGAATCAAAATATTGAACATGAACAATATCCCACGATTTGAAGGGGGGGTACAACACTGATTCTCAAAATCATTTGCAAGCATTTCACAATCCATATGCCTTGAAAAACATAGAAAATGAGTGGAAAAAACTCAAGTTGCTTCCACTGACACTGACCAACAAAGTAGAAAGCCAGTACCAGTCCTTAGAATTAGAATCCATGACCGATGAAGTACCATGTTAGAACTGTTCAATGATAAGTATCAAACATACTCCTGAGTGTCCAACCTGCGAAAGCAAATCCAAGGATGGAAACAAGGAGAACATGAACCCTTGGATGTTGCCACAAACCAATATTATGTACTATTACATTGTTGTCCAGGCCATGGTTACTCATAAATGGAACAACTACGCCATCTCATAGATGGGCTTAGGCATGAAACACGAAGAACCCTTGGGACCTATGCCCAATGAAGGCTATCTGAGCTTAGGGCCCATCAAGTTCAAAGATTTTTGAAGCAAGTTGCTAAAGAGGAAGGTGAGTTAAGAAAATGAGAGAGTGTAGAAGAATATAATAGAGATCCTTCCCTTTAAAAGAAGGGAGTTAGATTTTTTGAGGATGAAGAAGAGTCACCAATTTAAGAGATGGTGAATAGGAAAACCTTGCCCATTCAAAAACTTGCATTGGAAGTATCAGCAAAGGTGGACCAAATCTGGGACTCCCTTGATAATAGATTTTAAATAGTTCTCAAAATAGTAGAGGAGTCTAGAGAGGAAGCTAGTGATTAAAAAAGGAGAAAAAAGAGAGAAGTTGAATATGCATGTAACAAAGGTAAGGGTAAAGTTGCCATCATTAAATAGGTTGTGGATTTGGATACAGACAATGACAGTGGATGTGAGATATGCCAATATGACCATCCTAAGGGATGTTGCCCTATAGTCTCACATCTACAAGAGTCTAGGTGTATGCACTCAACCCATGATTAAATAGAAGGAAAACACCCTAAAGGTTACCTTATCCCCAAGGTAACCCAAGGTAATTCCACCAAGCCTTGATGTATTATCCAAGTGGTACTCCACCACAACCAAATGAGCAGTATCAATAGTGGTAGCACCCACAATCATGGAGAATTCCACCACCATGTCAACAATACCCTTATTGTCAACCTGACCCATATGGATACTATGTGCAATAGCCAATCTCTCCACGTGACTCTCCTAGTCACATTGCTCCCCAACCTCACTACCAAACCCATGAATATTATAGAACTCCTTCTCCTAGGGGTGATGTTCCATAAACATACTATCCTTCGCATCTGACTACATCTCTTCCATCCTTAACTCCATTACCACCTACTCTAGCCATGTAGGGTGAGCTCGCTATCCTACCGCAGCAATGTAGTGCTACAAGGTTTTTTAATCCTCACCCTACTATTGGTTCAGAAAAATGCACAAAGAAGAGACCTTTCTTTAGGACCAACAGTCCAACCAAGTCCTTACAGTTACAAGCGGCTAACTCTCCAAAGGCCTCACCATCATACGAAACTTTGGAACTCCCTTCAAACCAAAGGCCACATTGAANAACCTAATCTCTCAAGAAATGTACAAAGCCTGGAACCTATCTCCACTAAAAAAGAGTAACATTCATTTAGAGTTGGCCAACTAGTCCATCATTGTCCCATTAGGACTAGTGGAGGACATTGTTACACTATTTGTGGATGGTTGTATCCAGTTGACTTCCTAGTGATTCAAGTCAATAACTGTAAGGGGGACTTCTCAATCATAATGGGAATAGCATGGCTAAGCATAATTAATGCACACCTAGGAATACATGACTTTACCTAGAGATATCAAAGAAAAATATGTTTGGAAAGATCAAGAAGAAGAAAGTTATATGCATCACATATAGTGACACAGGGTGTAGTTGAGTGCAAAAGTCCTGGTTTGTACAATGTTTAACATTGCCTGCATGCAACTATTGTGCACAAGTAACTAACATACAAAGATTCCTGTATGCAACAGCCACAAGACAAGAAGGCACCCAATGGCTGACAATTGACCAAGAGAGCAACTCAACTATATGCATGGAACCAACTAAGGGTTTGACTTACACTTACATCGATAGCATAGACACATTAGAGCAAGTTCATCACCAACTTTCAAGTCGCAACATTGAAAATATCAATTGGGGAAAGCTGAAAATCCCTAACAACTTTAAGCAAGAGCCCCTAGAGTTAAAACTGTTTCCCATTAGTATAGTGTACACATTTCTCAAAAATGGAAAATCGATAATTATTAATGCTAGGCTTGCTCCTCAACAAAAAGAGAGACTACTAAAAATGGTGAACAAATGGTTGAAAGCCTTCGCTTGGTCATATCCTGAATTAATCAAAATAAACCCTAGGATATGCCAACATAGGATTTACACTGACCCCTCCCTGAAGCCTCAACGACAACCATAGAGGTGATTGAATCCAAAGCTAAAGCAAGTGGTTAAAGAAGAAATTGAACAACTTCTAAAAGTTGGGTTCATCTACCCCATTGCTGATAGCAAATGGGTTAGTCCATTAGTTATTGTGCCCAAAAAGGGAGGTAAACGAAAGGTGTGTATAGACTTTAGGTTACTGAACATGGAAACATTCGAAGACCACTTTCCATTTCCATTCATCGACCAGGTCTTAGACACCATTGCAAGTCATCACTACTATAGTTTTTTGGATAGATACAGTGGATACAACCAAATCCAAATAGCACCAGAAGACCAAGCCAAGACCACATTCACAAGTTCTTGGGTAGCATTTGCATACAAATAGATGTCATTTGACTTGTGCAATGCTCCTGCAACATTTCAAAATTTGGTTCTAAGTATCTTCTAGCAACAAATAGGAAATGGTATGGAGGTCTTCATGGATGATTTCTCCACCTACGAAGTGAACTTTGATCAAGCATTGGACTGATTAGAGCAAGTACTAAAATGATGTGTTGAAACCAATTTAAGGCTCAATTGGAAAAAACAACCATTTAATGGTCCAAGAAGGCATAGTATTAGGACATAAGATTTCACAAACAGGGAGAAAGGTAGACCCTAAAAAGATTAAAGTCATCCAAAGAATCATGTGCTAGCCTAAAACTATAAATGACATCTGATCATTCCTTGGACACACTAGCTATTATAGGAGATTCATAGGGAACTTTTCAAGGGTTGCACAACCATTGGTTGAACTAACAAAAAGGGACGTACCTTTCGAATGGACTAGAGAATGTGAGTTAGCTTTTCAAACTTTAAAATAGAAGCTTGTAGAAACACCTATTCTACAAGCTCTTGACTAGTCTAGACCCTTCCATATAATGACTGATGCATCCAACTTTGCTTTAGAAGCCATACTTACATAGTTAGATGACTAGAAACGACCCTATTACATTCACTATGCAAGTCGAAGTATTGTTGGTGCACAACTCAATTACACCACAACAGAAAAGGAATTAATGGCTTTGGTGTTTGCACTAGATAAGTTCAGGCACTATGTATTGGGCTATAACATATTTGTACACTTAGACCATGGTGCAATTTAGTTTCTGCTAAATAAACCAATGGTGAGCCCTTGCATCATACGATGGCTCGTAATCTTACTAGAGTTCAATCTTACAATGATTGATTGTAAAGGCATCGAGAACATTGTTTTTGATCATTTATCTTGGTTAAGATGGGACCCAAAAATTAGAAAAGTTAAGTGCCAACCAAGAGATAAGGTTCTTTATTAGAACCCCACACACGTGCCACAACACACTAAATTTAAAATGTTGTGGGAAGGACCTTATATTATTCATGCAAATTTTCCTTCAGGAGCCATGATGATTTACAATCCTAAGAGCTTAGATAAGGAATTGTTGATCAACATCCAACAAACCAAACCTTTCCATAAGCCTAGAACCACTAGTATCCATATTACCTTTGTTGGTGGACAACCCTGCTTTCTATTTTGAATATCCTCCTTCCAACTTAGTCATGGGGGAGATGGCCACCAATGCTAACCATTCTAAGCCCTTGGCTCTTTTTGAATTTTTGTTTTACACATTTTTGTTTTACACATCTTTTCAATTTTACTTTTTTTTTTGTTTTACACCATCATTTACATTCTTACTATTTCTTTGTTCGATTTACTTTCATTCATCATATAATAAGTGCTCATGATGGTGGGTTGGACTATAATAATGTTGATTGTTAATGTTTTGTTTTTACCTTTAATCTTCAATGTTGATACTAAGATATGGATTTTTTGATAAAATAGGCAATGAGTCCACATCATCCATTCAACATTGTGGTATCTTTTGGCTTTGGAACTATACTATCCCTTTTTCTAAATAAACTTATTAATGAATTGGTAACTTGATATTATTCAAACCAAGGAAGGATTCAATGGTTGAAAAGGGTGTGACTTTAAGGGGATCCAATGCACTTGTGCTAGCTATTCTCTTCGGTACTTGGATGTTTTTCATGGGTTTTCTGCCATTTCGCTATTGACCAAATATTAGGAAATTGAATGAATCTAAATAAGTCTTTGCATGGTGTGGTTATTACACAAAAAGAAAAAGAAAAAAACTAGTGGAAATTCAAAGCACACCCCTTAGACATAATAAAGAAACATGGGCTACAAACACTAGTTATGGAACTGGAAAAATATGTTACCCTTTCTCGCTTCCTACTTTCCTATCTTTCTCTCCTTGGAATGGTGGTGACTGGATGGATGCATTCTTGTTGCTTCATGAGGATGGGTTGGTCAAATGTATTGATGTGAGGTCACAGGATGTGGTTGGTGAGTTCGGATTGGGGATGAATTTTATTTAGTCACCTTAACCACATAATACACAAGGGACTTTACACAACCTTGCTCTTGGGATTCGATTCCATTTCCTCCTCCCCTTCCATATTTCTTTCCATATTCCACCTCATTGTTGATTTTATGATTAGACTACGTCTTGGTTGATGAATTGTTAGCCTTCAGTAAACTCTTGTGGGTAAGTTCTTGACCTTTGTTTCCATATGTCATTCCAAAAGCCTATGGACTCTTTGGTTTGTGGTCCTGTTAGGGCATAAAAACCATGAGCCTACTTTGGGGAGGACCCACTAGCATTCCTTTTGATGCGATTATTAAGTTTTTTCCCTTAAACATTCTTTGCAATCAACCATTTCTTATTTCATCCCCAGCCATGACATCCATTTTATTGGCTTCATCATTGTTTCATCTTCATTGTTCCTTCATTTTTTCCACCCTATCACTACAGAAGGTTTCCTCTTAGTCATGGGGGCCTTGTCACAAATTTTTTCATTCAATCACCTATCTCACCCCTACACATTAGGTAGTTATCAGTTAAAAACCTCTAACCTAGTATTTGCCATACCCACAAACTAGCCAATGTGCTTACATTGAGGTAAGGTATCAACTACATTATGACTTATATATCCTTGCTAATTCATGACTGTGTTGTGTGTACTGATGGCAATTACACGAATAAGGGACTGGGATAGGAGGAATCACTCAGGATGGACTGGAGCTAGAGCATTTACATAAGGAACAAGTTTAGTCATGTGGCTATGGATGAACAATAGAGTGCACATTTCTGACATCAGTAGCAACACACCTCATTTTCTTTTTCTCTCTCTCTCTTTTTCTTCAAGCTATTGGATGAGGGTCTAGATGTCATCTATGTGTAGTGTTCACCACAAAGGGCATGAACACCAATGTTGTAATATGTTTTTTGATTTGTTGACCAGGCACTTTAAGTCTATTATTCCCTGTCACTATCAGTTATCATTCAGTCAATAATCCCATACCTTCCCAATATTTTGTAAGGAACTTGAGGATGAGTTTTCATTTAGTTGTGGGGGTATGATGAGCCACAACATTGGGTACACGATATCGAAGCCTTCCAAGTGATATCATATATCCGATATTAGGGCTTGTCTTGTCACTGATAAATAAGAGGTGAGCGCACTTGGTTTGGCAATAGTTGGTTAATTAGTCTTAGTCCCTTACCTGAACTCTTGAATTTTTCCCTTCTCAAAGTTAGAATTACTTTTGAGTGCCCGTAGTAGGATTCATAAAGCAAACGGATCTTTATTCCATCATTATGTACCTGAGCACACCTTATGGCCAAAAATAAAAATGAACTTTGTGATAAACCTTACAGTATTCAGAATTTCTTATTTAATGTTATTTATAGTTATTTAATGCTTTCTCTAGCTAATTAATGTTCTTTCTCTCTCCTTGTTAACTTCTCCAAGTAAGCACACTCACTATCATCACTTTGAGCATGTGTGGAACACTTGGTAACCCGACAACAATTAGTGTTTGGTAATCCTAGTAGTGTTGCACTAGTTCAAGATGTGTACAGCAAGTGGGAATGAATGCTAGTATTAGGACTAGTTAGATCATAATCGATTAGTTAAATTAAATTGGTTACTTAATTAGTTCACTTCTTCCTTTGTACCACCAAGACATAAAACATAAAAATATATAAAAATCATATACCTCAAGTTTACTTAACCATACAATTGTTCTATACATATAAGCTTGGGAAGACAATGATTGACTAACTCGTCCAAGTTTTGTAAAGGCACATAAGCACTTAGTTCTTGGAATTCGACTAGATCATGCGTGTACACTCTTTTGTATGGTTGAGTGTAGGGATACCTTGTTGCACATCAAAGGTTAGAACCAATAAGGATAAAAAATTGCATGCCAATGACAAAAGTTTCTCAAAACAATGGAGAAAGCCAAATAGACACTTTAAAAAAAGAACCAAACTTTTATGACCTAGTCATGAAATCCCCTACTCATAAGAATGCACTAGCTTGAGTGTTGATTTCTATCCCTATGATTAGAGACATGTCGACCAACAAGGAGTCAATCCACGCTATCATTGAGTAAGCTTCACTTAGGTAAAATGGGCATCAAACCATCCTTAATGTTCATGATAGTGAAGTGAAGATTAACTCTCAAAATAGAGAGGTGCTATTTGCTCCTCTCCTCATTACTATGCATGTTGGTAGGTACAAGATCCATCATGTTGATGTAGATGATGGGGTAGCCATAAATGTAATATCATATTCCATTGTTGATAAGTAGGCTTAAACGAGGATATCCAAGAGACCACTACCTTGACACTCAAGTCATTTAATGGATCACAAGTAGTAGTGCAAGCCTCCATCTCCTTGGATTTCCTAGCTAAGGAACAATATCCCACATCCACTAACTTCCTAGTGGTTGAAGAGATAATGGGCTTCAACTTGATCTTAGGAAGGCCATGGTTACTGGAGCTTTGGCCAATTTCATCTCTTATACATCAAGAGATCCACTTAACATACAAGGGAATGGAAATTGTGATCTATGGAGACAATGTGTCGGTACCATTAGTTAGCCATGTCAACATTGACCAAGGTTTGGAGGTGGAGTTTCAAGAAGAGATACCCAAAACTCAAACTAGGGCCACCAACAACAAAGATAACACTGATGATAGAAACATCAACTCTAAAACACAAAGTGACCAATAGAAATGCATACAACTTGCCATCTTGAACAAGAGAGACGGTGAGCACAACATGTGCCAAAGGAGCTCCTTGATCTATCAAAGGTCAAGCAACAAGTTCACAATAAATGTCTTACCACTTCTTTTGTTAACAATCATTTGTTTACTTTTGCAACATTGTATCATGCTTTATGATTCGTTTTAGCCTTATATGCTCTTTCAAAAGCATCCCATACTTACTAGCCAAGTATGGATCATGGCTCGCTAAGGCCTAAAATTGGCAACCCTATGACCCACTAAGGCCTAAAATTGGCAACCCTATGACCCACTAAGGCCTAAAACTAGCAACCCTATGACCCACTAACGCCTAAAACTAGCAACCCTATGGCCCACTAAGGCCTAAACCTGGAAACGCTAGGGCCCACTAAGGCCAAAAACTAGCAACCCTATGGTCCTCTAAGGCCTAAAACTGGCAACCCTATGGCCTCCTAAGGCCTAAAATTGGCAGCATGATGGCCCATCAAGGTCATAAACTAGTAGAACTATGGCCTTCCAAGGCCTAAAACTAGTAAACACAATAACCTTCCTTTATTTCTCTTATGCATGCTTTACAACTTGTTTGCTTTGCTCATAGTCATGCTACTTTTTGCAATTTTTATCTTATTACTTTACATTATCAAAATTTTACCCTTTAACCCTACATTTCACTTTTTTTTTAATCTATGGCCTTAATACATTGCTAAAGAATATGAAATAGTAAAAAAAAACATAAAACATAAAAAGTAGATAAAACTAAGAATTATAGCCAACAATAATGCTAAACTAGTCAAAACACAACATCATGGACATCCAACATGACTATGTAATCTATGATCATAACCATGATTACATGATGAAATACAAGGAGACAATACATAGTCTCTCAAGCTACAAGAGAAAGAACAAACAGAGGGATAGAACACAATAAAATCTCAAGATCATACAAGACCTTTAATGCTCAGATCCATGGATTCATCTAGTCTTTTCAACTTTCATAATTCCAACAAATCATTTCATAGTAATGTCATGAATAGAATCAGGCTAGTTCCATAATAGTCGGGTATCCATCTTTCAGATCAGCAATAGCTATTCCTTTAACATGCTCTCGAAATATAGCAAGTAATCGATTTTTGTTCTTCGGACCGTGTTTGGAATAGAGAAGTAAAGCATAAGTTTTAATACAACAAAGATAATAGCTATAGTCATAATTTTCTTCAATAATCCTAACTGTACTACGTAAAACATTGTATGGAAATTGCCTACCATTCAACATGTCATCACCATAATTGTAACCATGATGTCACTATTGGAAATTCATTGTTAACCCATGTGACCATACCCTAATTACCAAATATAGCCTTTAACTTGCATCATCTCATCATAGCTTTACCTCATTATCACAAGTACTCTTTGACATGGTTTGACATGACTGAATCAAGCATTGAGAAGGAATGTTAGTGATGGACCTATGATGGTGTTTTGTATTCTTTGTTAGTGCCTCTCGAATCAATCCTCCAAACACCAACAAAGAGGGGCCATTGAAACACCCCCAAAATTACATGTTATAACCTTATTTGCATTGTAACCTTCATTCCATGAAACCTAAGACTGAAACTTCATTGTAAAATGTGAAAATTGTAATCCAAGAGATGAAATTTCACATACTTTAGCTTTTGGGGCTACAAAATACTTTATAAGTGGTCAAAGCCTCAACCCCCAATTGAAAAAAAGCCATATCATGCCTCTATTTGGGCTTGGAAGGGTTAAAAATGCCTTTTGGACCACCGAAATTGGCATTTTCATGGGTTTTGTGGGGGTTATAAATTTTGCTATGCTGAAAACACCTAAGGGGGGTATAACATCATCCATGCCCAACATGGGGGTTATAACTCTTACCACCCCCCAGTGTTGCTACTTCATCCTAATGCTACACCTTCCCCCCAACGTTATTCCAATGTGGCTCTTACAACTCCACCGTGGATGCCATATGTCATGACCTCCTAAGTTGTTGTTGTCCTAGGCTTGCATGGAGGATAGTGCAAGCTACGGTTGATCCACACCTTGGGAGAGGAAAGAAATTTGTTGGCTACAAATCACATGAATTGGTTGGCATGCATAGCAAGTGGTCTAGGTAATTGGAGTTACCAAAATAGACGGAGCCAGGCAAGATGCATGCAAGATAGGCTATAGCTGAAGTCATCCAGATGCAGCACATGCACATCTATTATTGCTAGTTGGGGAAAAGTGGATGGAAGATAGAGCTGGAAATTACTAAGAATGGGTTACATGCATACTCTGAGTTGGATATGCAAGTAATGGATTTGTAGCACTAGTTACAGGAGTGTATTGGCAAGGCTGGGTATGCCCGTGCCTATAAATATAAGAGGTGCTACTCACATTAGGGGCACCTCTTGTACATGTTCTATTATTCCTTTGTATGTGAGTAAAGGTTGGAAGTTTTCCCATAATTGTGTGCCTCCTATGCTTGAGCATTGCTAGGCATCGTTGTAAGTAGCTGGCTAAGTCATTTGCATAGTGTTATCACCTGGTGAAAAAATTTTCACTAAGACTAACTCGATGATAGTTGGTATTAGAGCAAAGGTTACCATGATGGAGGACCCTATTGAGTGTGTGTCTATCCCGGAAGCATTAATTGGAGCCTTGGCTCCTAATGCTCATTCCCTTATAGAGTAGGTAGTGCTGCACCATATAGAAATCAATGAGCTACAACAGAGCCATGATCTGGTGCAGGGTGAACTTGAATCTCATGTGGTTGAGATCGAGGGCTTAAAGGTATGTCTCTCATCCCTTGAGGATGAAATTGCATTGCTCAAGAAAGTTGTTGCAGGATCTTCACATGGGGGCAAGAACTGGGATAACTCCAAACTGAAAGTGCCAAAGCCAAAATAGTTTGCAAAAAGCCAAAACAAAAAGGAATTGGAGAACTTCTTTTGGGACATGGAGCAATACTTTCATGTTACTCATGTTCTTGAGGAATAGAGGGTAATGATAACTAGCATGTATCTCATTGGAGATGCAAAGCTCTAGTGGAGGATGCATCTAGAGGATGATGTGAGTGTTGGCTGCCCCCAAATCACAACATTGGAGGCATTGAGAAAGGAGCTAAAGGATTAGTTCCTTCCTCTGAATGCAATGTGGGTAGCGCGAAAATCATTAAGGAAGCTAAAACACATCACTACCTTACATGATTACATGAAGGAATTTAGTTCCTTAATATTAGACATTAAGAATATGTCTAAAGAGGACAAGTTGTTTAACTTTCTTTCAAGGTTGCAGGCATGGACTCAAGTCAAGTTGAGAAGGCAAAACATGAAATATTTTCCAATGGCCATAATTTCTATGGACGGCTTGGTCAACTATAAGCGGGGTAATTCTAGATCCTATTCAGAGTGGAAGAAGCCCCAAGATGAGGGTAAGAATGGAGGAAAGCAATCCTAGGGCCCTAAAGACAAGAAGGAGGGAGAGTCCTCCAAAAATAAGGGAGATGGAGCCTCTCAAGGTAAGAAATTCTCATATAGTTGGTTCATTTGTAATGGAGCACATTGGGCTCATGATTGTCCATCAAGAGAGAAGCTCGCGACTCTCAAACTTCAAGAGGAAGCTGAGGGAGAGGCTAGTAACATGAACCCGAGGTGTAACCTATTATAGTTGTTGAACACCCTTGCGTGCTAGAAGTCTAGCCCACCCAATGAGATAATGTTCATAGAGGTCTTCCTCAATGGATTAAATGTGATGGAAATGTTGGATACAGGAGAAACGAACAACTTTGTGTCCCAGTGGTTGGTGGAGAAACTTAGCTTGACCATTTCCAAGAGCCAGAGCAAGGTGAAGTCAATGAACTCGAGGGCATAGCCAGTGCATGGTGTGATCTCCTCTCCTCTTAGAGTTGGCCTCTAGGAGGACAATTGTAACTTTATGGTCATTCCTTTAGAAAACTTTGAATTGATTTTGGGGGTTGAATTCTTTGTAAGGGCCAAAGCTTTAGTGGCACCACACTTGGAGGGAATGTTGATGGTCGATGAAAGGCAACTCAACTTCCTGTCCATCAGATGTAAAGAGCTTAAACTAATGTTTCAGTCGATGGGTCAAACAAATGTAAGGGTAAAAATAGGTGAAGTTACTATGCTGGCTGCCTTGGTGGAAATTAAGAAGAACTAGACAGTGGAAGTACCTGATTGTGTGGGGGATCTATTAACAGAATTTCCAAATGTAATGCCACCAAAGCTACCCAAGGTCTTACTACCCAAAAGGAAGGTAGACCACCGGATAAAGGTGAAACTAGGGGCGAGACCCCCTATGAGTGCCCCATATCGTATGTTCCCAATGGAGCTTGCTAAGTTGTGGAAGTAGTTGGATGAGCTATTGGAGGTTGGCTAACTTTAGCCTTCGAAAGCTCTATATGGAGCACCAGGTCTCTTCCAAAAGAAGTAAGATGGAGCATTGCAGATGTGTGTGGATTACTAGGCACTAAATAAGATCACCATCAAAAACAAGTACCCAGTGCCAAATGTGGCAGACTTGTTTGATCATTTGTCAAAAGCCATGTATTTTACCAAACTAGATTTGAGGTTTTGGTATCAGTAGGTGCACATCGTTGTTGGGGACAAAGCAAAAACAACACATGTAACTCATTATGGCTCTTTTAAGTTCTTGGAGATACCATTTGATCTCACCAATGCCCCTACCATGTTTTGTAATTTGATGAATGATGTGCTATGTGATTTCCTAGATAGATCGATGGTGGTCTATCTAGATAATATTGTTGTGTATAGTGAGAGTCTAGAGGCTCATGTAGAATTGAGGTTGGTTCTCTCAAGGCTAAGAGAAAATCAATTATATGTGAAGAAAGAAAAATGTGAATTTAGTTTCTAGGAGATCTTATTCCTAGGTCATAGAATATCAAAAGGGAAGATCTGGATGAATGATCGAAAAGTGAAGGCAATTGTGGAGTGGCCTGCTCCAAAGAAGGTGCCTAAATTGTGGTCCTTTTTAGGACTTGCAAACTATTATTGGTGGTTCATTGAGGGCTATGCAAGGAAGGTAACCCCCTTGACCGATTTACTTAAGAAAAACCAAGTGTGGGTTTGGTTAGAGGCCTATGAGAAGACCTTTAAATAAATTAAGGAAGCTGTGACGTAGAAACTAGTGCTGTAGTTGCCCAACTTCAAAGGGGAATTACTTATTGAGAAAGAAATTCATAGTGATCATAGATAACGTGGCCAATACTTACTTCAAAACCCAAAAACGATTCTTCCCAAAGTAGGCAAGGTGGCAAGAGTACCTTGCAGAGTTTAACTTTGATTAGGTCATCAACCTGGGCAAGAGAACCAGGTAGCAAATGTGCTAAGTTGAAAAGAAGTCTAGGCCTACGTAGTGATGTTGATGATAGTTCACTCAACCTTTGTCAACAAAGTGAAGGAAGCTACACAAGTGGACAGGGCCTACTGTCAACTTCAATAGTAGGTGTGTGAGGGCCTTGTATAGAAATATTGGCTTGAAGTTGATCATTTGTATGCTTAGGGTAATAGATTATATGTTCCTAAGGGTGAGGGACTACAGAATGAACTAATGAGGTAAACCCTTGATACCCAATGGGTTGGAAACCTAGGGGTAAAGAGAATGTTAGCTCTTCTATCTCGAGGCTACTTTTGGCCCAAGATTGAAGACGATGTGGAATTGTATGTGAGAACATGTCTAGTATGTCAACTAGACAAGATACAGAAGAAGAAGTAGGTTGGGCTTCTTCAACCTCTCCCAATCCCAAAAAGAACATGGGAGTCTATTTCCATGAATTTCATCATGGGATTCCCAAAGGTGGATGGGAAGGCATTAGTATTGGTTGCAGTGGATCAATGCTCAAAATACACTATGTTTATCACTACACCTCAAGCGTGCACAGCAAAAGCAACTACTGAACTCCTCTTTCGTCATGTGGTAAAGGTATTTGGAGTACTGAGGAACATTGTAAGTGACTAGGATGCCTAGTTCATAGGGAAGTTTTGGATGGTGTTATTCTCTTTGATGGGCTTGGAATTAAAATTTTCCATAGCCAACCATTCCCAAATGGATGGGAAAACCAAGTGGATGAATGCTTTGATCAAAGAGTATCTTTGCCACTTTGTAACCACAAGTTAGTGGAATTGGGTCTCATTGTTAGACATTGTCCAATTCTATTATAACATGCATCAAACTTCTTTGATGGGGTTGATTCCTATAGAGCTAGTCTTTCAGCATCAACCCATAATGCCATTGGCGGTGCAAAATCAAAGTCACAGGGGAAATGCCCTGCAGCATATTGCTTTGCATGTGATAAGTAGGAATTGTATGAGCAAGCTTAGGATAGCTTAGCCAAGGCATGGAGGTGCATGAAGAAGTATGCAGATCAGAATTAGAGGGCGATCAAGTTCAATGAAGGGGATAAGATCTTGTTGAAAATTACCCCCTAAATCTAGAAGAAGGTCATCGATAAACGATACCACAAAGGCTTTCTCCAGAAGTACGATGGATTTTTTGAGGTTGTGAAGAGAGTAGGAAATGTGACCTATCGATTGAAACTTCCAGAGCAAATGAAACTCCATCTAAAATTTTATGTGAGCTTCCTGAAACCCTTTTATGAGTATGCGGTGAGGCAACAAGTTAGGAGAGCCCCTCCTAGCATTAGAAAATAATTTCAAAGAATAGTTGAGAGGATTCTTAGCCATTGAACTGAAGGAGCTAGTTGAAAGAATTGACGAATTGACTACTTAATCCAGTGAAAGGGTTATAGTGAAGAGGATGCCACATGGAAATGTAAAATTACCTTATGGCAGGTAGAGGAGTTAATTAAGTGATACTTAGAATGACTTCTGACAAGGATGTCAAACTCATCTAGTGGGGGTTGTTTTTCCATGACCTCTTGAGCTACCACTGTCCTAGGCTCATGTGCAGGCTGGTGCGAGCTACGGTTGATCCATGCCCTAGGTGTGGAAAGACATTTGTTGACTATGGATAACATGAATTGGTTAGCATGCGTAGCAAGTGGTCTAGGTAACTGGAGTTACCAAAATAGATAAAGACAAGCGAGATTCATGCACATATGTTACTACTAGTTGGGGCAAAGTTGACGGAAGATAGAGATGGAAATTAGTAAGAATGGGTTACATGCATACTTCATGTTGGATATGCAAGTAATGGATTTGTAGCACCAGTTACATGAGCATACTTGCAAGGCTGAGTATGCCCACACCTATAAATACAAGAGGTGCTACTCACATTGGGGGGACCTCCTATACGTGTTGTATTATTCCTTTATATGTGAGTAAAGGTTGGAATTTTTCTCGTAATCGTGTACCTCTTGTGCTTGAGCATCGCTAGGCATTGTTGTGAGTAGCTAGCTAAGACATTTGCTTAGGGTTATCACCTAGTGAAAAAATTTTCACTAAGACTCACCCAGTGACACCATACCTTGGCATGGGTGCTATACCCCCCAGCATTACCCATGCACCTCACCATGTATCCTACAAGCCTAGCATTGCTAATGGAAGGCTCAATGTGGGTGAAATTGTTGTTTACTATTTTTAGTAAATGGAATGGTTTTGGTACCTTGGGGGTATCAAAACTTACCATACATGAACACATGCAACACTTGCACATAACAACCAATCTATCAGCAATTAGGCAAAAAATATGCAGCCAAATTTATGGCCAAAACCTTATAAAAACCAAGCTCAAACACCATGAAGGGGTTCCAAAGTTTTTGAGAATTCCACCACTTTCAAACACAAATCTTTTGGAGAAATTTTCAGCATGGAACCCATAACCATTATAGCCATTTTTACCCCCCTAAGATTATGTGTGGTCCTGCACCAATGTTGAGCAACTTGGGCATTGAGACTCCCAACGTGGCTCTTCTTGGCAGCCCAAAACCCTTACACATCTCACTCCCCTATAGCACCAATGTTGCAGATTTGGTGAGGATTGTAGAAAGGTTTCACATTTTTTAGAGTTTTGGAGCATCTAGATCGTGGAGCTACGGATTCTAACCACCCATCAAAGTGAAACCCCCTTTCATCCTTAGGTACCTCTTATACACAATTCTAGACCCCCTTTATTTTATAATAAAGTTTAAAGTTCAGTTTTGTTGTGCAAGTTGAATTTATTTTTTATATTTCTATGCATTTATTTTCTCATATCTACATTATATTTTTATTTTTCTACCCCCATTTATATTCTCCAAGTCCATGGGTGATCTACTAGACTATCCAGGGTACCTTGGATCCTATTTTTCAGAGGCCATTGGGATCTAAGGTTAAAGCTATTTCACTGGAATTTTTGGTTTTCCAGCAACTGAGATTTTCAAGTGTTACATGTAGGGCCTATAAGAGGCCATTGAAGATCCAAATAAAAAGATCATAAATATTAGCATGCTTTACTTGGTAAAAAATTCGTAAAACTATTTTGATTATGAATATTTTTTGGTTTATTATCTATTGTTCTTGAAACTATTTTCATAAAGTTCATTTGTGTTTTCTTGCAGATGCTTGGATATGTATAAGATACTTGATTGTTTCATGGGCTTACTATAATCATTCTTAAACAGTTGTAAATGTGTTTTCAAGTTTTAAAAGTTTAATTTTCTTTGTGTTACATCTAAATTTCACTTTATGTAAGCAATGTCTTTGTGTAAACATTGTTACCTCTCCTTGATTGCAAACATTATTAATATGTACTTTACAAAAACAAAACACTAACCTATGTAGCATAATAGTCCCTATTCAGCTCCATTTGAGTGCTACTCTTTCAACCGAATGTGGGGGTCTGGTATAAACCAAATAGTTTAATAGAACATTCTCCACACTTGTTTTGTAAATCACATTCACATTAATGAAAAAATACTTAACATCTTGCTTTGACCCTAAGTAGTCAAACTACTTTATCCCCTAGCTAGTTTACCTAGATGAAAAGAACAACTGAATTTGTGTTTTGTCTTTGGTGTAGCCATTTACATGTTATATGCCCTTAATCCCCAATGCCCCATGATTTGAGACAGGTCACAGATATTCCATGTACCCCAAATTTACTCTGACAAGAAGAAAAATCCATAAAGCTATAATTTTAGTTCATGTATCTTGCTTTCACAATGTTAGCATTTGATAAATCTCATTTCTATGGCTTTTCACATCACAAGGCCATATGGAGTCCACAAAATCAGCTAACTGTGTGCACAATGCAGTAACATATATTGGTTCTTCTCTAAATACTTTTAATTATCCTTAAAGAAATTTTTAATTATGATGCCCCTCATTTTGTTAAGATAAGGCTAATAGGATGATGATGCCTCTTACTAGTTACTATAATATTGTGGTAAATTTTCATACTTGAAATGTTGGGAATTCAAATCACAACTTTCTATTAGTATTATAATTTATGAATAAAAGCACATGAACAATCAATAAAGATCCATTATTGCTATATTAGAACTAATTTATGAATACAAGATTTTACATTTTGAATAACACTTTGATCCAAATGTACAAAAATGCAACAAATTGTGTTCTTTATCAAACTACTGTGATGTGTACACTATGGTTTTTTTCGTAGCATGCCACAACTTTCTATGTTAGAGGTATTAATTGGAAACACATTAATCTTAACACCATTAATTTTCTATGCCTAGATTTGCACTTCTTCAGATAATAGAATGACTATTTTGTATTCCAAAATAATAGTCACCCATAACCCTAAATAATCATCATTACAGGTAATGAAGTAGTAACTTTATGCCATCACTAGGCCACAAAGATAAAGTTGCTTTATCATCCTTTGAAAATGTATAGATGTATTAATTAGAAGAATACAAACCAAAGTAACCCTCCTCTTTCATCTTTGGCACCAAACATTTGATCTTCTTAACTAGATTGCTTGAGATCAAAGTGAGAGCATGGTTCTCTTGAAGATAATTTAGATAAAATAACAACAATTTTGTTATCTTCATGAAAGACATGGAAATTTTTTTCATTATAAATAACCATTGATACAAGAACAAATGCCTGATTACCACAACTCTTACAAACTTCCACCAAACATGATAAGCAAATTTGCACTTAACCAGTAGATGACTTAGGTCTTGATATTAATCACTCTTCTATGCAAGTAGTGAACATCAAGATTCCTTTTGTGGTAAACTTATCACTAGAAAATTGATTCTACATATTAAACATTCAACCCATAGCAGCCTCAAATTACTTTTATTCTCATAACAAAGTCTATAACATGGTAAGATAGTTAGCTTGCTTCAAGCTTTAAAGGTTGATAATGGTTGCTCCAAAGCCTTTAAGAGCAACACCAGTAGTGATAAGTTGTTTCATCATTACTAAATTTTCCCTTCCAATTTTTAATTCCATATCCTTAAGAATTCAATTTCAAATTCTAGATTAACCACATCATTAGCGACCTTTACCTATTGATTAACAATATTATTGTTTTTAAGGATGGATTTAGATTTTTAAAGAAACTTGTTGACTTTAACTATTATTTCAAAAACTAATGGGTCTGTTATCACCACATTGCCATCTGATGAAAGGCTTTGCTATGACCTTTGTTGAAATATGTTTTTTTCTATCATAAAGCACCAGACTTACCCACATATGAAATTGTAGATTGCTTATTTACATAGAGGGTTATCAATCCTTTTTATGTGAGATCTAAAGTCTGCAAAAACCTTCATATCCATGTGATCTTTTCACTGGGTTTAGAAGCAACACCGTATTTTGCTTCATCAAATGAATAAGTAACCACTGTTTGCTATTTAATCTTCATGAAACAATGAAGATCCTAAAACTGTTAGATAACTTGTAATTAATCTCTTGGTATCTTTGCACCCAGTGGAATCTAAATTTGAGAATACAACATGAAGTTCTAATCTCTTTGAACTAACAAATTGAGATTCTTTTTTCCTCTTAGATGTCTCCAAACTTTGACAACTGTCAAGTAATGACTTTTCTTGGATATTGACATATGCCTTTTAAATATCCTAACAACACAATAAGTGTAATGTCTAGTGTTGGCTCTCATGAAGACTAATGTTGCCAAAAAAATGTGATTTGAGCTCTCTACACACAATCATTTGTAGGGGAGTTCCTCTTAGCAAGGAAGTAATAGAGGATTTCTTATCCCAGTTCCCTAAGGTTACCATTATGCAAGTACTTTTTTATACTTTTTTAGTTCTTTTGTTTCTCTTTTAGATAATTGTTAAGCTTCTCCAAATGAAAACCTATTGTTTCTAAGTTGCAGATGCAGTTCCTTTCTTTTTCTATCTCTAAATAAATGGGTTTGGGAAATATTTAATGGCTAGGGGATGGACATCAATCAAGATACATTTTCATAACTAAAATTAAGCTTTAATGTGAAAAAGGTAGTAGGGTTGATGGTGGTCTGCTAACTCCCCCATGGTTTAGGGGCTATGGGGGTGTAAGAAGTCCTCTACTTCTTGTGTCTTTGAAAGCATACTAGCATGGAAGTTCCATGCGTTAGTATGAGGGGGCTATGGTCCTCCTCATTACCCCACTCAGTAGGACCTTTCCTGAGAGGATTGCATATTTCAACTCTACATTGGGGTGTAAATTAGATGTGTCACGGGATGTACTATGGGATGTTGTGTGCACTTGTAACAGTGCAACATCAACTACTAGCACATGGTGATGAATCTAGAGGGTTCAACTTGTAGTCCTCGTGGTGTCCACATGAGTGAAGCAAGGGAGTGCTATCTAGCTTTTCTAAAATAATGCAGTTTTCATATTTGAAACACCACTCAAAGCACATGCTAACACTAACACATTGTTTGATGGCATGTGTTTCAGGACCACTGATTATTGAGGCATATTCCTCTTGAGTTCTATCCTAATTTTGAATCTACTTTGAGGGACTCCTAGGGTACCGAACAACATGTCAGGACAACATTGTTATAGATGGTATCAGAGCCTCACATTTTTTTGTCAGTGAAAACTCACTGAATAAAGGGGAGAGAGGATTTTTGGTTTCTGAGGTTTTCATTTTCAACTTCTACTAGCCACCCTTCCTTTGTGGGTGGCCTTGTGATAAGGTTCTCTTATTTGCTAAGATGGAGCTTGGCAGACCTAGTGGAATGGTTGAGGATCAGGCCAACCCAAAGGTCAAGGTTGAGGTAGAACTTGGTCAAGATGAAACTAAGTTTCAAACCCTATGGAACCAAGTTAAGATGATTGATAAGGCCTTATCCTATCCTAGGCTAGAGAATGTAGATGTGATCCATTATATTCTTAAAGAAATCAAATTACCACAAGACAAGATGGATCTTTGCTCTATGGACCAAGTGAAAGTGGCAAAGGCTAAGCTCTCGGTCCTATAAGGTCATCTGGATCATATGCTGAACCTCTATAAGGACTTGTTTAGAACCTTTTGGGAGGCATAGACAAAAGCATCTCTAGTTGAGGACCTAATTTGTTGGGTAAAGGTTATGAAGGATGCCTTGGTGGGGATGAATCAGGAGCTGTCTACCTTGAAAATTGAAAATGCTATCATGAAGTCCTCCTTGGCAGGATGCCTGGCAAAAGAGCCTATAGCAATGACTCATATTAAAGAGAGAGAACTAGGTTCCTATGATGGTGAGAGGAGCGATGCCAAAATTGATGCCTTTCTCCATGATGTGGAGATGTATATGTCTACTGGGGATGTCTTTGTAGTCCAAAAGGTCTCCATAATGTCTCAGTATCTCATAGGAAGTGCTAAGCTATTGTGGCTTAGCCTTCTGCATGCCCAAGAAAAGGGCACTACTACTGAAATTGTAGACACTTGGGATAGATTCAAGGTAGCGTTGATTAAATAGTTCTACCCAAAGAAGTCTGAGTGGGTAGCCAGAACCAAGCTTGAGTTCTTAAAACATTTGAGCAAGCTTGAAGTTTACATCAATACTTTCCAAGAGCTTATGCTACTAATTCCTAATATGGAAGATTGGGATTGCTTCTTCAAATTTGTAAATGGGTTGTAACCCTGGGTGTGTATGGAACTACATCGATGAGGCATTAACACCCTCACTAAATTTATTGTTATTGTTAGTAACTTCTTTGACTTCAAGGCAAAAAAGCCAGATAAGGGTAAACCTAGGAAGGAAAAGTACGTCATGCCCTCCTACTTTTAGAAAATAGACGTAGGTTCCATCAAAGGTGAAAAAACCTTTAAATTAATTCAGTAGGGTAGTCTTCCTATAGGTGATCCTCTAAGAAACCAAGGCTTCTAGTAGAAATGTAAAGATACAGGGAGTAAGTGGTAACCTAGGCCAAGGAATACAATTGTTAGGAAGACACTTTAAGGGGCCAATTCAATGCTTCTTGTTCCGCGGGAATCACTAAGCAAGAAATTACCCATTAAGCTCAATAAGGGCAAAGAAAAGGTAGGGACAGGCTTCATGGAAGTAATTGATGTCTCTCAAGTATCACCCAAGCCCATGCCTTAACAAAGAAGATTAGTTATTATAATGAAGTTATCTAATATGGTTACGCATAGGTTAGGAGCTAAAAGCTCCAAAAATTCTAATCTTAATAATTAACGTCAGGTCCAATTGGCCCCAATCATCATGAGCTCAATACATATAAGTTCCCTTATTGACAATGGTGCTAACCACAATTATATGGTCCCATCCATGATAAGGGACTTGCAACTACAAATGGAACCCATCCAAGCTTCTTGCAAACTTGCAAAGTTCAAACCCCATTGGTGCATCGATGTATGTTCTAGTATTCCAATTTAAGTGGGCTCATGGTAGAGAGCTCTTGATTTCTCAATTCTAGATATGGACTTCTTTGATGTTATATTAGGGCTAGAATTCTTATGCAAGGCTAAATTTTTCACTACTCCACATTTAGATCTCATTTTCATTCTGCACAAAAGTTTACCTTACATAGTTCAGATTCATGGGGCATAGATTAGGATAGATGAGGGATCTAGTCCCTAGATTGTGTCTCCAATGGTGATGAAACATCTAGCCAAGGATCCCATAAGAAAATTTTTGCTAGCTATGCAAACTGAAGATCTTTCTAAGGGTTGTGGGTCTTAAAAAAGTATTCACCCATGCATAGCACAAGTGTTAAACCATTTTCAAGAAGTGATGCCACAAGAGTTATCTAGAAGTTTGCCACCTTGGAGGGTAGTAGACCATAAAATAGAGTTGTTGCTAGGTACTAACCTACCTATTTAAAGATCATCTTAGTTAACAAGGCTATAATTAGAAGAGTTAAAGAAACAACTTGAGAGTTTGATGTCGAAAGGGTACATTCATTTTTCAAAATCTCCTTATGGTGCACTAGTACTATTTGTTACCAAAGAGGATGGGACATTGCATCTCTATTGTGACTACAAGCTACTAAATAAGCACACCGTTAAGGACAAGTATCTATTGTTCCTAATCTCCAACTTTTTAGATTAGTTCATAGGAGCACATTATTTTACTGAGCTAGACCTTTGCCAAGGGTATTACCAGGTTTGCATTGTAGAGGGTGACAAGGAGAAAACTACATGTGTAACTAGATATGAGTCATATGAATGGACTATGATGCCCTTTGGGCTATGTAATGCACCAATTAATTTCTGTACCCTAATGAATGATATATTCTGATCATTTCTTGAAAAATTTATGGTTGTTTATCTTGACGATATCTTGGTGTATAGCCAGACCATGGAAAAGCATGCTCTCCATCTGTAGCTAGTCCTTGAGAAACTATAGGAAAATTAGTTGTACATTAAGAAAGAGAAGTGTGAACTCTACTATACCAAGATAAAATTTCTAGAAAACTTGGTGGGACATGGATAGGTTAAGCCAAATTCTCAAAAAGCAGAGGTTGTACGTCAATGGCCAGCTCCTACTAATGTTCATGAGGTATAACAGTTTATGAGGTTAGCTAGCTTCTTTCATAGGTTTATCAAAAAATTCTCAAGTATTACTACTTCCATAATAAATCTCCAAAAGAAAAATGTCCCATGGAAATGGGATTCAAACTATCAATAAGCCTTTAACAAAATCAAAGAGGCCTTAACCTCTCATCCTATATTGGCCTTGCTAGATTTCTCAAAATATTTTGAGGTTCATACTAATGCTAATGATGATGCAATTGGCAGCATGTTGCTATACGAGGATCATCCTATCACTTATGAGTCTCAAAAGTTGAACTAAGCGGAGCAAAGATGACTGGTCCATGAGAAAGAAATGTTTGCCATTATCCATTGCTTAAGAACATGAAGGCATTACTTGCTAGGAAGTTATGTCCATGTAAAGACCAATAATTTGGCCACTAGTTATCTGCTAAATCAAACTAAGCTAAGGCCTAAGTAGGTACAATGGTTGGCTATGCTTTCTGAGTTTGATCTATAGCTGACCTACCACCCTAGAAAGGAGAACGGGGTGATAGATGCATTGAGTCATCTTCCTTAACCTACTTCCCAACTCTTCTTTATCATTGGACCACAAAACTCACATGTCTAGTGTGATGAAGTGTTGGTGGCCCAAATCCAAGATGGTTTTAAAATGGACCCTTAAGTCATTGATCTCATGAAGTTGATTAAAATTGGACGAGCACCGCATTTCAAAATAAGGGATGAACTACTTTGTGTTGATGCCAAGCTCATCCATACTAGGCATGGGGCCATAATTTATTAGTCTAATCCCTTGGGTAGGGTTTCACAATTTGAATAAGGGTTCCTTCAATGAGATATATCATGCAACCTTTAAATTATTGTCATCCATCAACACATACCTTAACCATGGTTGACATTACGTGAAGTTAGTGTTTTTAACCATTGTAATAAGCATGTTTTATTACCTTATTTTTCTTTAACTTTACCTGGTGACACCCTTTTGCTAGTTGATGGTTGACCCATATAGAAGATGATGTCACATCAAAGCAACAATAACAGTTAACCATTGTTTATTTCTTTCATCTACCATGGTTAAATCTGTCATGTACATCTCAAAACCATTGTAGTAATAACAGTTGCAAAAAAATTTATCTCTAAAGGCCATCAATTATTACTTACCTTTTCCTAATGCCTAAATTGGGTAATAGTGAAGTACCTCATAATGAGGAGCTCTGTCATAGTGGTTCACATGGTAACACCCAACTTACTCTGTGGAGAGAAAGTGTCCTGCAAACCAATAGTTGCATGCTTAAAGGAAAAAAAGTAAAAATGAAAACCCTGAAAATTGTTTCTTGCTAACATGAAAATGAAAGTAACCAATATTATAAAGGGAAAATTTAAAGCCTTTTTTTGGAGTGAAGTGTAGATTTATTTTAGAATTGATTGCTATGGGTATTTATTCTATAGACCTCCACGAATATGCCAATATTCATTACTAAATAATTATTATTCGTTCAAGAAAAGTGATGGTTTACTATGCAACAAAAATTAATTAACTTTAGATACTGATAAATGTTTTTTTATTGGTGGTGTACATGCATCCCACAAAAAAAATCTAGCCCCGACTGACACCACTCACTAATCATCTAGAGGAGATTTTTTATGGTGGTAGTGGCAATGTGCATAGGTAACCATTGGTAGCAAACATTACAATTTTTGGAGAATGTGGTCGATCTGGGTGTTGTAGCCAAGTTGCATAGAGACATGGGTTGGTGGTAACCATCAGTGGTGGACATTATGATTAGTGAAGAACATGGTTGCAATAATTGATAGTGGATGTGAGCAATGTGGAAACATGGGCATTTAAGAAGTGGCTATAAAGAAAGGCTACAACCTACAATACTAAAGGATCTTAGATCCTCCTCTCTCTGGCTAGGTGACATTATAGGTAGTAGAAGGTGCACATCAACATCAGTGTGTAGTAGCGATCAACCTTCCCCTCTCCTACCAATAGACGAGGAACAAGGGGAAAATCATCAAAATTCTCCCTCTTAGTAACAGTGGCATGTAGTTCTTTAACAATCATCAACGTGCTAGTGACCAGTAGTAGTAGGTGTGGACATCAGCAATGGCATGTCAAGGGTTCCTATCAGTGACCAATGCATGATAAGCAAGTGGTCACCAATAGTGTGATGCAGCAACATCATAGGTGACTGACAACGACGATAAGGTGCATGGTAGATGGAATGATGGTGACATCGCTCTCCTCCTCCTTTCCCCAACCAACGGTAGCAATGCGTAGGGCATGGTAGTGCATGTGGAAAAATGATAGTGATTTCTCTAAACTACACTCTACACATGACAAGAGACATGTGGCAGCAAACAACAACGATAGGCATTAGTAGTGTTGCATTAGAGGTCCTTGTCAATGGTAGGTGCGCAACAGGTAGCTGGTCACTGATAGCACAACATAGCAACATCATAGGTGACTAACAACAATGGCAGAGTGCATGGTAAATGAAATGGTGGCAGGATCTCTCTCTCTCCTCCCTTCCCCAGTGAATGGCGATGGGCAATGCACGCAGACGGTGACCAATGGTGGTAGTAGGAACTAGGGAAAAATTTAAATTTACTAGTTACTGTATTAACATTAAGTCTTGAAATTCAAGATATTTATTTAATTTAAATTCTCCTAACTTTTCAATTTAATTTACTTTTTGAAATGTCACATAGCCCTCTTCAGCTGAAACTATTCTTGGGTTTCCATACCCATATGGGAGGTGCTCTAGGTAATAGTCTCCTCAAATGAGTTTCTTTTCTTAATTCTAGTGCATCCAAAATTTATGCATCAACACATTTTTGGCATTAGAAGGAGGACCTTTTTTAACCTTTTTTTCTATTTTTTTTTGAAATATCAATTTTTCTTGTTTTTCTTGTTCTAGATCCTATTTTGTTTCAAAACTATTGTTTCCCTTGAATTTTATTTTCTTGTGCTCCCTATTAAAAATTCTTGTCTTCAAACCCTTTATTTTCTACCTTTCTTTTGAAAAATTGATGCTTCTCATCTCCTAAAACTTATCATTTTCATTACCGAAATCCTAAACCTTTTTTTCCTAGTTCTGATTTTGGTAGTCATGAGTCCTAACTTTGGTAAGGTGGTTTTATTAATCATTTAGTTTTAAATTTATTTTTCTTAAATTTTTTATTTCACTCTTTTCTTTTTAAATTTTATAAATATTGCAATTTAATATTTCTTTTTTTAAAATTTTTATAACATATTTTAATGTTTTTTTGTCAAAAAAATATAATATTATTTCAATATTTATTTCTTTTCTTATAGTTTTATTCTAACATTTATATTCTATGATTCTTGTTTTATGAGTGAACCCTCCCAATAAGAATCATTTACCTCTACTTCTAACCGACTAGCTACCCATCACTTTACGTTAAGAAAACAATAAGCATCATGTTTTCCAAGTTTTAGGAGAACTCGAACTAGGATGGCAACCAATCAATCCTTGGCTCCTTTGGTGAGAAACCCTTTTAACTTCTCCAACTATCATGATATCCCAAAATCACTACAAAACATAAATTTGTTCTTCGATACTACAACCCCTACTAATGATGCCCACCAACATATACAATCTTTTGAAACCTTACTAGGAATCCATAACATTGTACAAAACGACATAGCATGTAGAGTATTTGTGACAACTTTTAGAAGCAAAGCCATCCAATGGTGTTTGATGCTCCCTAATGCCTTCATCAAATCATGGAAAAAATTCAAAAATAAGTTCTTGCTTTAATTCAATAAGTTCACTTGCTCGGCCATAACATCAAGTAATACCACAAGCTTAAGGAAAATACCTAGGGAAAATGTCTGTGACTACAACTTAAGATTCCTTCATCAACTTGCTTATGTACCAAGTGAGATGTGTCCACAACCTAGTAGCATCCTCAATGTTTACCTATCCACTATTGATTCCTTATTTGCCTATGCCATCAAATCTAATCCCAACATAATAGAATTATAGAGAGCGATGGCTAAAGTTGTCAAGTTAGAACAAATTACTCTCATTAATAGCATTCAAACCCAATTTAGGATGATGAGTGTTAGCAACCCTATGCAATCTAGTCTTCTACATTTACCAACTTTCCCAATGACCAATACTATGTTTCAAACTTCCACTTCCCTTTAAATGACTCAACCTACAAATAGTTGTTTTCAAGGTCCCACATCCTCTTCATTTCTACCATCTAACATTGGTTTGAATGATGACCAATCAAAGGACTTAATTTAATCCATCATAAACCCAAACGGGATATTTAATCTTGCTGAATCTCAAACTCAAACTTAAAATTATATGACCTAGATATTAACTTCACTTCAAAAACTTTCAAATGAAGTAGTTGAATTAAAGCGAAACAATAACAAGGTGCCTATACAATCTAAAAACCCAAGTACATCAATCAATGATGATTATTGTTGACTCCATAACACTTAGCAAAATTATGAAAAAACATCTCCTCAATTTTTAGCATTATATGGTGATAATGCTCAAAGTCAAAAAAAATGAGAAATCCTCAATTATGGTCTTGAACATACCCCATGAAACCAAGAATAAGGAAGTTCCTTCATTTGAAAAAGTCATGGTAAGTGATCCCAACCCACATAACACTCGCTACCATAGACTTAGTGACATTATAAACAACACACAACAAACTAGGAATGATTGTTATACTCCTTTGAATAGAAGAGCTCCTAGTCAAAACAACACAAATATTCAAACCAAGTCATCCCAAACAAATGCCCCACAATGAACAAAACCCGCTTCTATACTTAAAAGAACTACACCTCAACAAGAAGAAAAAGATGAACATAAGACTTATGATCTAGTTGAGGATTTGAAGAAAATTAAAGCCAATATTTAAATGTATGACCTTTTAAATTTTAATGAAATGAAAGATGTGATTCAAAAGATAGCTTATACACTTGAAACCAATAAAGAAAAATCTCCAACCCCTAAAAGACAAGTTCACTTCATAGAAATCCCTAATGTGTTATCAATACAAAATGCAAACAACTCCATGATGAGTAAGAAAGAACAACCTTCTTTCCTAACAACTCTAATTATCTAGTGATGAGATGCGATATCGCATGGCCCATGATATCGCATAAGCGATATCGCAGCCGCCGTGATATCGCATCCCATGTGATATTGTGTACGCGATATCGTGTCATCACCTGCAATATCGCGTATGCGATATCGCGGTGCACCATCATATCTATAAATAAGAGGCGGCTCTCCCTTGTTTCCTCATCCTAGGCTAGAAGTAGGGAAACTCTGGTAGATTGATCACTCCAAAGATAGAATATTTTTCATGTGCCCGCAATAGGAGTCCTAAAGTGAACAGATCTTTATTTCAGCAACATTATACCTAAACACAAGTTGTGTATGGCAATAAAGATGAACTTCCTGGATAAACCTTGCAATGCATGGAATAGGATTTTATTTAATGTTATTTATTGCTTTCTCTCTTACCCTTATCTCATAGTAATGCGGAATGAGTATGACTTGATTATGAGCATTTAAGGATGTGTACGGATAATCAAGGAACAGATGTTTATCGCACTTAAGCTAGATTAGATTCTCTTACCCTTTCCTCCTAGTTAAGTGCCTCAGTATGACCACTTCAAGCACGTGCGTTACACGTGGTGATCCCAGCAACGATTAGCATTTGGTAGCCATGGTTGCATCAGTTCAGGGTATGTACGATAAGTGGGAATGGATGATGATGCTAGGTAATTTAGACTTAGTTAGAGTTAGTAATTAGTTTCTCAACCCTTCAACTCAATAGCATAGGAGATAAAACATAAAAACTATAAAAATCATATACCTCGAACTTACTTAACCATACACTGTGACAACTACAAGTAAGTCTAGGAAGACAGTGAATGATTAACCCTAAGTGTTCCATGGGATGTGTAGGCATTTAGTCTGCGGAGTTCGACCGGATCACGCGTGCTACACTCATATTTGTATGGTTGAGTGTAGGGGTATCTCGCCACTCATCATTGGCACCATTGCTGGGGACTAAGTGTTTGTGCGCTGAATAGAACATAGGATATCACTCACATCATTGGGAGCCTAAACGAACCTTCAGGTTAATCAAGATAAAAAATTATATAACAGTAATTAGCACACCGATAAGACACTATGTCTTCTTCTTCTTCTTATAAGAGCAACTCACCACCTAAGGACCATACACAAAACAATCAACAATCAAAAACACATAACCAAAATCTACCAAGTCCTAAACAATACCGGATAGTCTATACTCATCCTAATGAGTATATTCTAGACTTTACCTTTATCCTCCATCAAGACAAACAACTGTGATGGAGAGATTTGCAAGGTAACCTCGTGTTACCTCCAGATCGGGCAATCCCAAACATGCTTCTCCATTATCTGGCACAGATTGGCATCACACAGCTTTATGCTAAATACGTTGTAGCAGATTTTGACTCAAGGAATTATTATCCCACAAAAGCACAACGTATGAGGGATTCAAGGTAGGAGAGCCAACATACACTGTTGAAGGGCAAGGAGGTCCCACACGTCCTTAGCGAAATAGAAGATGATGAACCCATTATAACGGGTTCTCTAACAAATGATGTTCCCCATCCTAATGATGGTGAGGATGTTGGGTATCAGAACCTACGATATATGATACACAACCTTGGTTCTAATCCCCGTGAACGCCAACTGTTCATAGAGGGAACAACAACTCATAATAAGGATAGGCACTTAGATTGTCACCACAATTGGGACCATAGCAGCTGAAGAGAAGGCAAGAAGCATCATCATGGCGATGGTTCCCCTTCTTCTTCCCCTTCTTCACATCACTCACCCTCTCCTTCCACATCTAAGCACAGCCATCATGAACATAACGATGAGGATAGAGGTAGGAAAAATGAGAGACCTCGACGAGAAAGTTGAGAGAGAGGACAAGGGCATGAATGAAGGGAAAGTAGGGAACAATGAAGACATCATAGGAATCATGAAAGAGATGATCATGACGAACCCCTACTTGCAACCTGAATTATGCTTGACATAATAGAGGCTGTTAGAATTCCCAAAAGGCATTTAAAAGATAGTCGGATCAAATGCTTAGACATGAACAACATCCCACGATTTGAAGGGGGATACAACGCTGATCCGCAACATCATTTACAGGCATTCCATGATGCCTGCACCTTGCAAAACATAGAGAATGAGTGGCAAAAACTTAAGTTGTTTCCCATGACACTCACCAAGGAAGCAGAGAGTTGGTACCAGTCCTTAGAACCAGAAACCATCAGGAGGTGGAGTACGATGCTAGAACTCTTCAACGATAAGTATCAAATGTACTCCAAAGTGTCTAATTTGCGTAAGCAGATCCAAGGCTAGAAACAAGGTAATCACGAACCCTTGGATGCTACCATGTCTCACTACTACACATTGTTACATCGTTGCCTAGGCCATGGTTACACATAGCGGGATCAACTTCGCCACATCATGGATGGGCTAAGGCATGAAACTAGAAGAACCCTTGGGACTTATGCCCAAGGGTGACTATCAGAACTTAGAGCCCATGAAGTTCAGCGCTTGTTGGAACAAGTAGGAAAAGAAGAAGGTGAACTATAAAAAAGAGAGAGTGTGGAAGAATACAACTATGATCCCTCCCTTCGAAATAAGGGAGTGAAATTTTGCGATGAAGAGGATGAGTCACCACTCGAAGAGTTGGTGAACAGAAAAACCTTGCCAATTCAAAAACTAACAACAGAAGTATCGACTAAGATGGATCAATTGTGGGATTCCTTAGACTCCAGACTTGAAACTATCTTGAAAATTTTAGAAGAGTCTAAGGAGGAACGAAGTAGTGACAAAGATAAGACAAAGCGGAGAAATGCAGGCCCTACACATAACAAGGGTAAGGGGAAAATTACTATCTCCAATGAAGTTATGGATTCAGACACAAACAATGATGGTGGATGTGAGATCTACCACTATGACCATCCTAAGGGATGTTGTCCAATCATCTCACATCTACAGGAGTTTGGGGTGTATGCACTTAACCCAAAACTCAACCAACAGCAAACACCCCAAAAGGTTACCTTATCCTCAAGGTAACCCAAGGCAATTCCACCAACCACTAACGTACTATCCAAGTGGAACTTCACCACAACCCATCGGATAGCATCAACAATGGCAATACCCATAGTCATGGGGGATGCCACTATTGAAACAACAATACCCTTACTAGAAACCTGATCCTTATGGCTATTATGTGCAGCAACCGGTTTCTCCAAGTGACTCTATGAGTCACATAACTCCCCAACATCACTACCAAGTTTGAGAGTACCTTAGGAGGACTCCTTCTCCTTTGGGAGGCACCCCACATACTCACCATCCTCGAACTCCATCCACACCTCTTCCACCTATAGTTTCCATACAACTTGCTCGAACAATGCAAGGGAAACTCCCTACTCAACCACAGCAACGTACCACTACGAGAGTTGTAAACATTCAACCCGCTGCTAGTTCTAACAACTGTAAAAAGAGAAGACCTTTCTTCAAAACCAAAAGCCCAGACAAGCTCTCACAACAAGCGGTTGAGTCTATGTATGCTCCTCCAACACATAAAACTTCGAAGCACCCTTCAGTCCAACAACATAGCTGTATGCATACGGTTATGTTAACACTTACCATAACCGACTGGATCAAGGTAGGCCACCTTCCCAAGAAACTAAATGATCTTGTAAGCCCCATAATCTATTTACAAATCATCAGGAACGAACACCATAAGGCTCTTCTTGACTCAGGTTCCGGAGTTAATTTAATATCATGAGAGATTTATCAAGCCTGGAACCTACCCCAACTTAAGAAGAGCAACATCCAACTAGAGTTGGCAGACCAGTCCATCACCATTCCCTTGGGATTGGTGGAGGACATTGTTACCACTGTGTGTGGTTGGTCCTACCCAACTGACTTCCTAGTGATAGAAGTTAACAGCAACAATGGGGACTTCCCAATTATAATGGGAAGGTCATGGCTAAGTACAGTATATGCGTACTTAGGGATTCGTGATCTTTCCTTGGAAATTTCTAAGATAAACATTTATGGAAAGATCGAGAAGAGGAAA
>MNCI01003297.1:747417-772726 GCA_015680685.1 Gnetum montanum | reverse complement strand
AGAATTTCACTCCCTTCTTGCGAAGGAAGGGATCGTGGTTGTATTCTTCTGCACTTTCCCTCATACATAGCTCACCCTCTTTTTGCGCTACTTGTTCCAACAAACTTTCAACTTCATGGGCTCTAAGTTGGGAAAGTCTCCCTTGGGCGTAAGTCCCAAGAGTTCTTCTCATTTCATTCCTTAGCCCATCCACGATGTGGCGAAGTTGATCCCGCTTAGCGTACCCATGGCCCAGGCAACGATGTAGCAGTGTATAGTAATGGGCCATGGTAGCATCCAAGGGTTCATAAGCACCTTGTGTCCAGCCTTGGATCTGCTTACGCAAATTGGACACTCTAGAGTACGTTTGATATTTGTTGTTGAATAGTTCAAGCATCGTACTCCACCTCCTAATGATTTTTGGTTCTAAGGACCGGTACTAGCTCTCTGCTTCTTTGGTGAGTGTCCTTGGGAACAACTTAAGCTTCTACCACTCATTATCTATATTTTGCAAGGCACAAGCATCATGGAATGCCTGTAAATGATGTTGAAGATCAGCGTTCTATCCCCCTTCAAAACGTGGGATATTATTTATGTCCAAACACTTGATCCTACTATCTTTTAAGTGCCATGTAGGGATCCTAACTGCCTTTGTAATGTCTAGAATGCTTTGGGATGCGAGTAGGGGTTCATCATGATCATCCCTATCATGAAGTCTGTGATGTCTTCGTGGTGGTTACCTACTCTCCCTACATCCTTGCCCTTGTCCTAACTCCCGACCTTCCTATCGAGGTCTTTCATCTCTTTTACTTTTATCCTCTCCGTTGTGCTCATGATGGTTGCACCCAGATGTGGAAGGAGTGTGTGAATGGTGAGATGAAGTAGAAGAGGAAGGGGATCCATCACCGTGGCGATGTTTCTTACCTTCTCTTCGGCTGCTTCGGCCTTGATCATTGTGACGATCAAAGTGTCTGTCCTTAGTATGAGTGGTTGTTCCTGCTGTGAACAATTGGTGTTCACAGGGATCAGAGCCCGCATCATGTACAGTTGATCGAAGGCTCAAATGCCTAACCTCTTCACCATTGTGAGGAGGAGGAACATCATTTCCTAAGAAGCCCGTTGTGAGGGGTTCCTCGTCTCCTATTTCACTAAGGACATGGGGGACCTTGCCCTTCAACAATGAGTGTTGGCTCTCCTGCCTTATGTCTTGAATACGTTGGGCATCTGTGGGATGATAATCCCTTGTGTCAAAGTCATCCATAATGTATTCCACAAATAGTTATTGCATGTCAATCTGTGCTAGGGCACGGAACAACATGTTAGGGACTGATCGATCTAGGGGTAACACAATGTTACCTTGCAAATCTCTCCACCGCAGTTGTTCTTCTTGATGGAGAATAAAAGTAAAATCAGGCACATACTCATTGGGATGAGTATATGTCACCCTAGATTGCTAAGGACTTGGCTGATTTTTGTTATGTGTATGTCACTGACTGTCTTCTGTGTTATCCCTAGGTGAGTTACTCTTATGAGAAGAAGCCATTTTATCGATGTGTTGTCACCGTTATATATGTTCTTATTTTAACTAATTAACCCAAAGGTTCGTTAAGGATCACAACGATGCGAAAGATTTCCTAATGTTCTAATTGGCGTACAAACACTTAGTCCCCGACAACGGTGCCAATGATGAGTGGTGAGGTACCCCTACACTCAACCATATGAAACGAGCATAGCACACGTGATCCGGTCGAACTCCATAGACTAAATGCCTAACGCCGCAAGGAACACTTGGGGTTAATTAATCATTGTCTTCCCAGACTTACTTGTTGTCACGGTGTATGATTAAGTAAGTCCGAGGTATATGATTTTTTTGGTCTTTTCAAGTTTTATCTCCTATGCTAAGGGGCGAAGGGTTGAGAGACTAAAACTAACTCTAACTATAGTGCTAAGTCCTAGCGTCAGCATCCGTTCCCACTTGCCGTACACACCCTGAACTATGCAATTGTGGCTACGAAATGCTAATCGTTACTAGGATTACCACACGTAACGCACATGCTCGAAGTGGTCATACTGAGGCACCTAACTAGCCTAAGTGTGACAAGTAGCCGATTCCTTGGCTAGCCATACACATTCCTCAATGCTCGTAACCAAGTCGTACTCATGCCGCACTACTAGGAAAGTAGTAAATAACATTAAATAAACCTATCCATGTACTACAAGGTTTATCCACAAAGCTCATCTTTATTGCCATACACAACTTGTGTTCAGGTACAAAGCTGCTCGAATAAAGAATCGTTCACTTGGGGGACTCCTACTGTGGGCACATGGAAAATATTCTATCTCTGGGGTGATCAATCCACCAGAGCTTCGCTACTTCTAACCTCTATATGCCAATGAGGGGAGTGCATCCTCTTATTTATAGATTTGATGGTGGACCGTGATATCGCATACGCGATATCGCAGGGGATGCGATATCGCGGCGGCCACGATATCGCGTACGCGATATCATGGCTTGTGCATATCGCGTCTTATCAGTGTGGTTCTCATGCATAAAAACATAAAACACAAAACACAATAAAAAAGAGAAAAAAGAAAAGTGAGAATTCAAATCACACCCCTTAGACAAAATAATCAATTGGGCTACAAGCACTGGTTATGGAACTAAAAATGTTTCCTCTAACTAAGGCCCTTCTCGCTTCCCATTCTCTACTCTTTGTTTCGTCAGAATGGTGGTAACTCTTGGAGAAGGCATTCTTGTTACTTCAAGAGGATGGTTTAGCCAAATGCATTGATGCGAAGTCATTGGATGTGGTTGGTTTGAGGCTAGACTTAGAATGGGACTTGCTAAGTGACATTAATCATGAACAACACAACACCACCTTGTTCTTGGGATTTCAGTCCATTCTCTTCTCTCTATTATTCACCTCATTGCCGGTTGTATCATTAGTGTATATTTTGGTTGATGCATTATTTTATTTTTGGTAAATTCTTATGGTTAAGACTTTAACTCTTGTTCCAATTGACATTCCCAGAGCCTACGGACTCTTTGAATGTGGGTTTGTCAAGGCATTAAGGACATGAGCCTACTTTAGGGAGGACCCACTGACATTCCTATTGGGGGCATTAGTTAAATTATTTTCCTTAACTTTTCAATTAATTTTATTTTGTTCATTTCCATCTTGACATCCATTTCATTTATGTTATAGTTGTTCCTTTTTCTTCATCTTTCTTGTTCCTTTTTCTTTCTCCATTTTAATGCTACCAGAGGTTCGCGATTAGTCATGGGGGTATGAGGCCCAATTTTTTTAATTTTCTCCTAGCCCCAATTTTTTTCAATTTTCTCCTAACCCCTACACCTTCTATAGTCATCATTAATACATCCCCAGATCCACAATTAGCCATACCACAACCTAGCCAATGGACCTTCCACCGAAGCAAGGTATCAACTACATTGAAATTCATTTACCCTTGCTAATAAAAGATTGTGTTGTGTGTGAAGATGGTGATCATACAACAATGAATTGGATATGGAGCAAACACTTGGAATGAAATAGTGCTGGAATCAGCTATGCAAGGAGCAAGATCAATGGCGCACTTATGGATGGACAATGAAAGGCACAATCTTGGCGTTGGCAGCAGCAACACTTCTTTCTCTCTTCTCTCTCAGCTGCCAACTAATGCCTGATGTCAATATAATAAGGTGTTCACTCTTGTTGTCATGAACACCAGTTTTGTCAAGTCTTGTGATGATGATCCATTCACAATTCATCCCATTACTTCTATTCAGTCAATAATCCCATACCTTCCCAATATTTTGTAAGGAACTCGAGGACGAGTTTTCATTCAGTCATGGGGGTATGATGAGACGTGATATTGCATGGGCCATGATATCGCGTCATCCCCTGCGATATCATGTACGCAATATCACAGTGCACTGTCATATCTATAAATAAGAGGTAGCTCTTCCTTGTTTCCTCATCCTAGGCAAGAAGTAGGGAAACTCTAGTAGATTAATCACTCCAGAGATAGAATATTTTCCATGTGCCCGCAGTAGGAGTCCTAAAGTGAATGGATCTTTATTCGAGCAACATTGTACCTAAACACAAGTTGTGTACGGCAATAAAAACAAACTTCTTAGATAAACCTTGTAGTGCATGGAATAGGATTTTATTTAATGTTATTTATTACTTTCTCTCTCACCCTTATCTCCTAGTAATGCGGAATGAGTACAACTTGATTACGAGCATTTAAGTATGTGCACGGATAATCAAAGAATGGATGCTCATAACTTAGGCTAGATTAGATTCTCTTACCCTTTCCTCCTAGCTAAGTGCCTAAGTACGACCACTTCGAGCACGTGCGTTACGCGTGGTGATCCCAGCAACGATTAGCGTTTGGTAGCCACGGTTGCATCGGTTCAGGCTGTGTACGGTAAGTGGGAATGGATGCTGACACTAGGTAATTTAGACTTAGTTCATTAGTTAGAGTTAGTAATTAGTTTCTCAAGCCTTCAACTCAATAGCATAGGATATAAAACATAAAAACTATAAAAATCATATACCTCGGACTTACTTAACAATACACCATGACAACTACAAGTAAGTTTAGGAAGACAGTGAATGATTAACCCTAAGTGTTCCATGGGGCGTGTAGGCACTTAGTCTACAGAGTTCGACCGGATCGCGTGTGCTACGCTCGTATTTGTATGGTTGAGTGTAGGGGTATCTTGCTTCTCATCATCTAGGAAAGGACATTTGTATTTGTTTGATGGATTCTAGAGCAACCATTAGTGTCATGCAACTTGAGGTATGTAAAATCTTAGGAACATAGATGCTACCACAAAAGAGAAGTGTGATTCAACTCAATGGATCTAATGTACCCATAGTAGGATCATTAAAAGGAGTAAAAGTACAACTTAAACAATAACCTATTATTTACATGTTATATACATATCTTAGTAGTTGACATGTCACCCACTTGTGGTGTGCTCTTATCTAGGACTTTTGGAGCCACGTTTGGGGGCTTCTTTAGATTAAATTTCTTAGAACTATTAATCCCTATCAAAGGAAGATCCAAATACATGGTCATACCAAGAGAGCCTTTCTATAAAAAAGTAGTTACAACCTTTGATCAGAAAAATCAATCTTTAGAAAATAAAAAAACTAACATTTATATTGGAGTTATTGAGGTTAAGCATGGTGAACATGTTATAAATGACTATGTGAGTGAAATTACAAAAATAAATTCTTTTCATCATATAGATTCTACCCAACCCTATCAAACTTCTAAATAAGATGAAGAAATCTTTGAAGATACCTTGCGTTATCATCAACATGATGGAAAGGGATTTCTTCTAGGTGACCCACCACCTTTAAGGGAGGATAAAAATATAAATGAAATCCCAACCATTAAAACATTATAAGGTGTGCCAAATTTTGACAACATATCCATTAAACATGTTCCAAGAGAAGTTGTATGTGATGACTTACAAAAACTTAGGCCTATTAGACCTAAGATTGAAACTTCGATGAAAGAAGAACCTCATGAACTTTTAGAATCTAAAATTATTCATTGTATGAAACATTCAAATTGGACATCAAATTTAGTTCTTGATATAAAATGAACAAGTGAATTATAATCATGTATTGGTTTTCATAATCTTGATCATCAAAAAATGGTAAAAAGATGGTCTAACAATAAATATGCAGGTAAAGTCTTTAAAATAGGAGATCTAGTGCTAAAATGAGATAGAAAATCTAGTCAAACAAAACCTCAAAGTAAGTTCTCTCCTATGTGGTGAGACCCATTCCAAGTTACGAATCTTATTAGCCCCAATGTTCACAAAATTGCTAATTTGCAAGGATATAAGTTACATAGAAATTTTAATGCATTTCATCTAAAGCATTTCTACTCAAGTGGCCCATGTGGACACCTAGTAGATTCTTAGTTGCATGTTCTCTTCCCCTTTGCCACACATTTCATTTGTATATAGTTGCATTTGCATGTTTTATTTGCATTTCCATCATCTCTTTCTTAGCATACTGGTTTTGGTTTGATTTATGCTTTTTAACATGATTTTAGTAATCATTATGGTCATTTGAGTTACGAGGTGTTGGATCATCATAACACCATTGGAAAATAATGTAAGCATAATGCTTTATATGATATATCCTATTACTACTACATAAAGTCTCCTTTATATTATATATTTCAATAATTCTATGATTCTTCTCAGTATTTTTCAGGGTTTTAGTTTTATTAGTTACAATGGATTATGGGCAATGGGATTTATGCTAACTTATCATGTAATCATATGATAATGTGAGTTTAGGATATGTGAAGTTGGAGAATGGTTAGTCATAATCACTGAGTGGCTTTGGAAAATGTCATTTTCCCCCTCAAAAGCCCCAACCCTTACATGTGATGATCCATGACTACCTTGTGAGCAATAGGGTGAAGTGTGTTCATCTCTACTTGAGAACCCTTAGCCACCTAAGAGGCCTACTATGATGTCATAATTAAAAGGCACAGACATGAGGGTTGAATTGCATCATGATCAAAGTTCTAAAAGGATTATGTTCTTTAGCAATGCAGCTAATTGGCCAAACTCATGTTGGAATTCCTTCCTTGAGAATCAAGTACACCATGAGCAAAGTTTTCTTAGAAAAAAATAGAGAGAGAAACAAAAGAAAAAGAATGAGTACCATGTTCATTGGAAATGTAATAAGTTCTTAAGTGTGATGGGGTCTGGAAGCAATCCTCACCCTAGCCTCCATTCCCCTTTTAAACCTATTTCTCCAAAATTCAAAAAAAAAAAGAAGAAGCAAATAATCCATTTTCATTCATTCTCTTTCAAAATGTCAAAAAAAACTATTCCAAGGAAAAATCTGAAAGTTATGACTAGCTATGATCTAACGCTAGTTTTTCCTCCTTATTAAGTTTAGTATAGGTCTTATGCTCAAAGTAGTCCACATAATTTTTACTTTTACCTTGTGAGAAGATTGGGGTTGAGATCTTAATTATATACTTTAAATTATATATGTGTGTATCTATCTAGTTAAAGTTATGATTTATAAAGAGTATATTTTGGTCTTAATTAAATAAGATGGTGTGGTAAGTGTGGCCCATGTCTAGTTCTCTCTTGATGATATGGTTATTTTAATCTTGTTTAGATCAATGTAGTTTACTTTCAAGTTTCAATTTGTTCATTTTGTGATGTTTTCGATTCTACATTTGTTGCATCTTCTTTTAAAATTTCAATGATTTTTGTTATCCTTGCACTTACATGAAATTTTTAGGTTGGGGACTATGTTTTGATGCCAACCTCACCCATGCTAGGCATAGGGCCACAATTTACTAATCTAATCCCCTAGGTAGGACTTCATGATTTGAGAAAGGGTTCTTTCAATGACATATATCATACAACCTTTAGATTATTTTCATCCATAAATGCATACCTCAACCATGGTTGAAATTAATGAAGGTAGTCTCTTTAACCATTATAATCAGCATATTTTATTATTGTATTATTCCTTAACTTTACCTAGAGCAACCCTTTTGCTAGTCGATGATTAACCCATATAGGAGATGATGCCATGTCAAGGCAGTAATGACAATTATCCATTATCCATTTCTTTCATCTATTATGGTTAAATCTATCATGTATGTCTCAAAACCATTGTAGTAATAATAGTTTTCAAAACTTTTATCTCTAAAGGCCATCAGTTATTACTTACCTTTGCCTAACACCTAAGTTGGGCAATGGTGAAGTGCTTCACGATGAGAAGCTCCATCACATTAGTTCACATAGTAACACCCAACTTTCTTTGTGGTGAGATATTATCCTACCAACCAATAGTTTGCATGCTTAAATGGAAAAAAATAAAAAATGAAAACCTTAAAAATTGTTCATTCGCTAACATGAAAATGCAAATAAAAAATATTAATAAGGGAACAATTAATGCCTTTTTTTAGAGTGAACCAAGAATAGATCTATTTTAGAATTAATTACTATGGGTATTTATTTTATAGACCTCCATGAATATGCCAATATTCATTACTGAATAATTATTATTCATTCAAGAAAAGTGATGGTTTACTATGCAACAAAAATTAATTAAATTTAGATACTGATAAACATTTTTTTATTGATGGTGTACATGCATCCCATGAAACAAATTGAGCCCTGACTAACACCACTCACCGATCATTCAGAGGATATTTTCTATGGCAGTAGTGGCAACGTGCATAGGTAACCATCAACAATGGATGTTATGATTGTTGGAGAACAAGGTAAATATGGGCATTATAGGTAGGTCACAAAGAGACATGGGTTGGTGGTAACCATTGGTAGTGGATGTTACGATTAGTGGAGAATGTGATTGTAATACCGACAATAGATGTGGATAATTTTGCAACATGGGCATTTAAGGAGTAGGTATAAAGGAAGGCTACAACCCATAACACTAAAGGATCTTGGAGCCTCCTCTTCTCAACTAGGTGACATTGTAGTGACATTGTAGGTAGTAGAAGGTGTGCATAAACACCGGTGCATAGTAGCGATCAGCCTTCCTCTCTTCCACCGATAGATGGAAAACAAGGGGCAGAGTACTAGACATCTTCCTCTTAGCAACAGTGGCTTGTGATTCTATGATGATCACTAGCATGGTGATGACCAATAGCAAATAGGTTCTTATTAGTGGCTAGCGTGCAATAGGTAGGTGGTCATTGGTAGTGCAACACAGCAACATCACAAGTGACTAATGGTGACAACAGGGTGCATGGTAGATGAAATAGTGGTGACATCTCTCTCTTTTCTCCTTTCCCCAATGAATGGAAATGGTACATGAGGTGAGGCATTATGTGTAGCAAAATGAAAATGGTTACTCAAAGCTACACTCTACACATGATAGGAGATGTGTGACAGTAAACAGTAATGGCAGAAACTAGTAGTGGTGCAACAGAGGTTCCTGTCCACAATAGGTGCATGATAGGTAGGTGGTCACTCGTAGTGCAACGCAATGACATCATAGGCAACTAGAGGGGATGGCAGGGCATGTAGTAGATAGAATAGTGGTGGCATCTCTCTCTCTCTCTCTCTCTCTCTTTCTTTCCTTCCACAATGAATAGGGGTAGGTGATGCACTTGAATGATGATCGATGGTGGCAATTCATCCCATCAGCAAGGTTTCATCATTGAACAGATGAAATTCTTTTCCCTACTATAGATAGTAGTTAGCAAGAGTAGTGAGAGAGATATTGTAGGCACGTAGTAGTGGCAGATAGCACAGTAGTGGTAGATGCATTAATTCTTTGGCTAGCAGTGGTAGCAACAATAGTAGAGAGGCAACACATTCCTGTAGTAGGCTTGACCTCTCTCTCCCTCTCCTAGGCAGCACGTGGCAAGCACATAAAAAACATGCAACAACTTCCAACAGTGGTGGTTGATGGTAGAATAGATCTCTCCCCCTTCCTCTCTTGACGGCTACGAGTAGTGTTGGATGGTAGCATCTATAATGATAAGATAACATGGGCCAATGACAGTAGCAAGAACTATGGAAAAATTTAAATTTACTAGTTACTATATTAACATTAAGTCTTAAAATTTAAAAGAGTTATTCAATTTGAATTCTTTTGAATTTTTAGTTTAATTTGCTTTTTGGAATTTCACATATCCCTCTCTAAATGAGACTATTCTAGGATTTTTGTACTCATTTAAAAGGCACCCTAGGAAATAGTCTCCTTAAACAAGGTTTTTTTCCTGATGTTGGTGTGTCCAATATTTACACATCAATACTTTAATTTTAAGACAATAAAATCCATGTCCTAGATTGGGATGGACTCTATAAGGAGATTATTTGAGAATGCCATGAGACACAATGGGTTGGGCACCTTGGGTAGCAAATAACTCTACCACTAATCAAGAGAACCTTCTTCTAGCTGAAGATGTATTGAGATGTGATTGCCTATGTTCAAAAGTTTCTAGTGTGTCAATAGGAAAAAGGTTCTATGAAGCATCCTAATGGATTCTACTCCCTTTGGAAATCCCACCATTCCCATGGGCTACAATGACCATCGATTTCATCACAGGCCTACCAAATGTTCAAGGCCTGAGCAACATCATTGTGGTGGTGGATAAATTTTTCAAGTTTTCCATATTTATTCCCTGTCCATATCAATGTTTAGTTGAGGACACCATAGCATATTACTTTGATAGAATGGTTTGATATTTTGGGTTACCTATGAGCATATTATTAGATCGTGATCTCAAATTTACAAGTGCCTTTTGGCGGGCCTTGTTTGACATGATGGGCACTACCCTCAAGTTATCAACAAGTTTTTACCCACAAAAAAACAAAAAAATAGAATAGATGAATCATGTACTTGAGGAGTACCTCTGACATTATGTCTGTAGTAATCAAAAGAACTAGCCTATTTTATTAGGGATTACCCAACTAAGTTATAACATCTAGAAGTCATCAACTACTGGATTTTCTCCCACATAATTATTAATGGGAAGACAAACCATTACCCCACACATGGTCTCTCCTTCTTTGCAAGGATGACATCCCTTAGTAGATGAGTTCTTGAAGGTGTGGTCTAAAAATTTTGAAACTACAATGGTTTGTCTAGAGAAGGTAATGTAGTGTATGAAAAAGTACATTAACCAAAAATGCCAACACATGAACTCAAAGTGGGAGATTGGGTTCTCTTAAAATTAGACCCTTGTCAGTTTAATCTAAAATAGGGAACTACATCCAAATTGATAAGGTGGTATGATGGTCCCTTTCAAATCATCAATAAAATTAACATTATGACATATAAGCTTAAGCTACTGATTAATATGGATAGATTCCATCCAATTTTTCATGTCAACATATTGAAGCCACTACCTAATGGGTTTCCTTATCTTGAGAGAAGCCTCTTGATTTGAGAATAACCTTGTATATAATCTATACAAGGAAAGAGAGCTGACTACATTTGAAACTTTTGGATCACTAGCCATGGTCTTGATATGAAAGTGAAATTTTTTGTCCACTAGAAACACTGTCTAAACTTAAATGATAGTTGTGAATCACTAAAGCATTTGAGGTCCTAGGAAAACTAAATCTTAAACTTCTCTTGGGAGCAAGTGATTAACCTCCCAGCTTGGCTGCTCTAGTAATGGATAAAGAATCCTCCTATGAAAAAAAGACTTCCAAAAAGATGAGAACAAATAGACTAGAAGAGGCATGTCATGTGGTGACTCATAGGATCCAAGGATGAGTTCCTATGAGAGCCTGCATTAAGGGGATTCCTAGAGCATTTTTAAGAACTCTATAGGTGATGGGGCTTAGGTTTCGCATAGAAAAGCAAACCATGTTGATCTTGAAATCCCTAAATCTTTAGGTACAAGTGAGTTGGGGGATTCCTTAGACTCATGCATCCTTAGGTTAGTGTGTTCTATTGTGTTGCTATGATAGGCCACTAGGATTCCTTCTATAGTCTTGCATCTTAGGCAAGATGTGGAAGGATGGACATACCAAGTCTTGAATGGTACCATTCTTGACTTGGATGTTGAATGCTATGATGAGTTCAGATCTTAGGAAGATAGTTAAGTTCAAAAAGAAGCTTTAAGATCTTAGACCCTAGCAATTGGACCTTTCAAAACCTAAGGTCCTTTTAGACTAGACTCTAGCTTACTTTCCTAGAATGTATGGAAACCTTCCTCGGTTATGGTTTAGCTGCCTCATGCGTTACCTAGGCTATGCTCCAAGGTCATTGCTCATTTTAAGCCAGGGAGGATTTTGAGAGAGGTAGTAGGGTTGATGATGGCCTACTACCTCCCTAATGGTCTAGGGACTATGCAAGTGCAAGGAGTCCTCCCTAATGGTCTAGGGACTATGCAAGTGCAAGGACTATGCCTAGAAGGGTTGTGTAGTTCAACTCTATATTCGTATGTAAACCGAGTGTGTCATGGGATGTGCTATGGGATGTTGCATGTGCACGAAGGAGTGCAACACCAACTACTAGCATGTGGTAATGAATCTGGAGGATTCAACTAGTAGTCCCTATGGTGTCTAGGTGAGTGGAACAAGGGAGTGCTATCTAGATTTTCTAGTATAATGCATTTGTCATATTTGAAACAGCACTTAGGACACATGTTAACACTAACATGTTGTTTGTTGGCATATGTTTTAGAATTGTTGATTGCTGAGGTGTATTCTTCTTGAGTTCTATCCTGATTCTAAATCTACTTTAAGGGACTTTTGGGGTGCCAAATAATGTGTCAGGGATAACATTATTACATTTAAGGTTAAAACACTAATCTTTCTTTTCTGTGAAATTTTGGATAACAAGGCCTTAGACCCCAATTCATAGAACAAAGCTATATTTCAGTCTAATCCATTTGAATCCAACTTAAAGACTCTATGTTCTTTTGTGGGAATTATTCTACTTACGGAGAAGCTTTCTTTTGTATGAAATACTTAACTTGACATGGTTTATAAATTTCAAGTTGTCACCAAGAATGCTAGTGAAATATTGGTATTTAGTAAATAAACTATCAGAAGAGTTTGATTCCATAATCCAAACATGGAAAATTTCTTTAATGTGCAAGAACATTAACAAGGAATGGAAAATTTCATTTCGTTTTGGGTAGGCAAGACATAGTGGGCAAGGCTTGTTTACATTATCACTGCTAGTTTAATAAGACCCATAGTGCTAACATTACACTGTAAGACATTATAGAAATAGCAAGCCATCAATTGGTGATACTAATGCTAACATTTTAACTTTTCTCCCATTTTGATGCAAAACCATTGAATCTAACCAAGGTTGTGGTTGGATTTTTTGGAAAGCTCTTTGTTCATTCCATCCATGATCATCATTCTCAAGCTAAGGCTACTTATCTCAAAGCTTAATTTCAACTACCCCATTTAACAATACATGAAAAGGATTTTTCTTTAAAGGTTGAATGTTTATAGGGTGATAGGAGATGATCAAAATCTTAACCTTTGTTTTAAGGCTATACCCAAATTCCAATACAATTCTTACAACTTTAGAATTGAATAATTTACTGTGACTACAAAGGATGCATGAAAACCACCAAGAAGGTACATGTATTGTAGCTTATCTCAATAATATGAGCTAACTCATAGACAAAGGATTTGATGATTGTGTGTAGCTTGGCCATTGACCTAAAGCTTGAAAACTCTTGAAGCCATAGGTATTGACTTATTTTTTTTAGTATGATAACTACTACTTGCTACACTCCAATTTGAAGACAAAAAAATTGAGATTAAAGAAACACTAATGATGTGGAAGGTAGTAATGGAAAAATGGGTATTTTAACTGAAACTTGGTCTTTGTGTGTTTTTTACCCATGTACGCAAAGATAGATCTGATTTCATTTCTATATATGTGACATTTAAGGTATTGGAATCCATGCCAAAACAAACAAAAAATATTTACAATTTGCTTCTCAGCCTAAGTTAATTAGATTAGATAAGGAGACTAGAACAAAATTTTTATAATATGATTTGCAAGAAGAAGTTAGGCCACCACGATGGAAGCCAAAAGCTATCAAATATCATCATTAAATCAAATACCTAGAGCATAATTAATAGAAACAAATATAGAAAAGTATAGATTATCTATTAGTAGTTATAGATCAGTACTTTCAATTTTGAAAAGTTTGCATCATTTACAATCAATATTATGGGAACATAATTAACTAAATTGAATAAGCTTATTTTTGCTAGATAAATTAGGATTTCCAAACTTTGACATAGGCTACCAAGCCTTAATCCAACTACAAAAACAAGATACACATAGCAAAATAGAATTGTCAAAAATTGAGAAACAACTAAGGAAGACTTAAGAGAAGAAATTAGAAAATTGCAAAATAAGGAACAATTATAAACACTGCAAATTTCATTAAAAACACCTTAAAGTTTAGATAAAAATACTATTTAATAATAGATCCACAACACTATTTAACAAAATACACAGGACAACTCAACATTCTGAAGAAGTTGTTAGAAAATAGAAGGCATAGAGAACTAATTTAAAGCTACCATTTTTCTCAAGTTGTTCATGAAAAATTTCAAAATAATTTCAATAATCAAATGCAATAAAGACCATTTAAATAATAGTTTTCTAACTAATGAAGAGTGACAACTCATTCCAAAAGATATATCAAGAAAAATAAGAGAAAGTAGTAAAACAAAGATTAGATGGTCAACTCCAGCATTCAAAATTTTACAAATTAAAGACAAATAACAAAAATTAGAAATATTGAAAGATGAATATGAAAATAATCTCAATGCAAATTTACATAAATTAGATATTGCAATCACACAACAATATGAAAAGATAAGAAATCTCAAAATGCAAACTAACATTGCCCAAATCAATAGAGGATAGAAGCATGATGATAACAAAACCAAATGAATATCATCTTAAGTAAATATTTGAAATTTGATTAGTACTTTGCTAACAAATAAATCTGAACATTAAGTGCATAACATGTGTAGAAAAAATAGAAGACCTAGGGAACTACATTGAAGCTATAATTTCTTTCAAGCTGGTAATAAAAAATTTCAAAAAAACTTTTAATGATCAAATTCAATAAAGAACATATAAATAGTAGTTTGCTAATAAATAAATTTAAACATTAAGTACAAAACATTAGCAATAAAAATAGAAAGTCTATAGAGCTAAGATTCTGAGCACTCACCATGATATACTTTTATAGGTTGATCGATTTGCTGTGAGCTTAACTTCCTTCCCTATGATCATGAAAAATTATTTTTATAATCTAGGAAGAAGGATTAGCTCCAAAAATCAATGGTAGTGGTGAGTGAGGAGTTTCCATCAAAATATGGAACACAAGATAACAACATTCCTTGCATGGATTTCCAGGATTCGACCAACAATAGATGCTAAGATACAGATCATTATCCATTTATGATTTATGTGCCATCATTACTTTTTGCAATGAATTTTTCCATTCACATGTAGCATATGCAAGGATATCAACTTGTCATTCATGACATGTTTCTTTTATATCCACTTGAGATCACTTTTCAACCATACATTTTCTTTCACTTTCCTCCAATTTTTATTAAATGATACCATTTACTATTACAAATGTTAAGAATCATTCATTTATAATTAATCTACCATCATTGATTTCTTAAATGCTTTTTTCCATTCACATGCAGCATATGCAAGGAGATCCACTTACTACTAGTGACATAGTAATGTGTTTCTTCTATATCCGTTTGCAAATTGGATAATGTATTTGTTCTATATAAATTGGATGATGTATTGATTCTATGTCCACTTGCAAATTGGATAGAAGTTTTCAATTGAACATATCTATGTCTTTGAAAAAATGACACCACTTATTATTAAGACTCTTGGTAAAAAGAATATTTTTTTATGGGTGATGAGCAACAAAGGTATCCCTATGCTCAACCATATGAATCACGAAGCATTCACACGCGATCTAGTCAAATTCCAAGGACTCTATGTTCTTTGGTACACTAGCCATGTAGGTAGTGAACCTTACCTTAAGATCATTCATTATCTTTTCAATTACACTTGTGATGTACATGGTATGGTTAAGTGTAATCGAGGTATATGATTTTTATGGTTTTAGGTTTTTAGGGTTTGTGATGCTAAAATATAAAGGTAAGATGATTTAATACTACTGAGATCTAATTAATTCACTCATGTCTAACTAATCCTAACATAAGAATCCAGCCCCACTTGTTGTGCATGTCCTAAACTCACATACCTACTTTTGGGATTACCAAGCGCTATGCTACTAAGAAAATCAAGCAATAATCCTACTAGGGTTACCAAGAAAATATGTGTTACACTTAAAGTGATCATACTTATTTATTTAATCTATCTAGCTTATCTCACTTAATTAACTTAAGTACTAAAAAAATATTGAATAAATGAAAAAAAATATTAAATGCATAAATGAAACATTTAATCTATCCATAATGCTACAATGTGTATCACAAAGTTCATCTTTATTTCCGCACACACTATCGTGCTTAGGTACAATAATGCTCAAATAAAGATCTATGCACTCAGTGACTCTTGTTGTGAGCACTCAGGAAAAATATTCTAACTTTCAAATGAAAAAATTGCAAGAGCTCTGATACTACTTGGAAAACTAGATGCCATAAATGTAGCTAGTGAGCATGTATTTATAGTCCAGGATAGACCCCTACATCGATGGGGCTATGTTAACATAATAGACTATGTTGACAGGTCCTAGTCGATGGGGCTGTGTCAACTCAATAGACTATGTCAACGGGGCCTAGTTGATGGGGCCCAGTCAACACAACAAACTAAGACTCATCATATCCCCATGACTAAATGGCAAGTTTATATCCTTGATTTTCATCCTTGATTTCTTTTCACCTTGCCATTCATACAGCAATGCCTTCATTTTCTCTTTTTTACTCCTACGATTGTTCATGGTTCACACAACTTCACCGATGTGGGCTAAAATTAGAATATTCCAAGGACAAGGCAAAACTAGAAATTTCTCCTTAACATTGACAAACCAAGCTATGAATTACTTGCACTCAATGTCAAACACTCGGAGTGTGTCTTCCAGCACTTGTTAGTTCATTCTTTTGGCCAGGTTCTCTATGACTGATCTCTAAGAGGTAAATTTTACCTCGAGAACATTGAGTTCAACATTTTCCACTTTAAGTTTTTGCTTGGTGTCTTTATGATTTTTGAACTTGGCCTCATACAATAAGTATGAGCTTGCCACTTGTTTTTCAAGCTCAGACCATAGTCGTTCGATAGTCAATATCACCAGGTTTGCATAGTAGAGATTGGACAACTCCATTTATTTAGTCATCTCTTCAATATGCAACTCCTTCATGCAGATTTCTAACTTATTGTAGGCATCAATCCCATCAATGATGGGTTGCCACATTTCTCTACCTTGCTAGAGCTACTAGAAAGCTTCATTAACCTTTGCCTTCACTAGTTGGATATGTTTTTCATTCACCTCTTTCTATAGGCCAACCTGGTATCTGTAATGATTTTTTACTTTTTTGAATTTTATAGCTTCATTTTTCCAAGTAGCAATCTCGATGGCTAATTTCTGGCGTAAGGCATGGATCTTCTCCATGAAGAGATTATGATTCTCTATTACTAATCTCCTCAATTTGGTGTTTGCTTTGGCAAGCTACTCTTGCTATTGATGGATGAATTCTTCTAACTATTGTTTTTGTGCATCAATGTTTCACAAGTAATGGTTCTCTATAGTCTAAGGTCTCATTTTCCTAGCATGTCTACATCAAGTCACTCCATACTGAATGATTTTCTCTTCTACTATAGACTAATTGAAGACCCCCATAACCAATTCTCCCTCAACCTACTTTAGCTATTCTTGAAGTCGATGAAAAGCTTCATCTTGTGTCAATGCCGAGTTGATAAAACAGGGTCAGTAATTTAGGCATGCAACTCGACAAATTTTGCAGCTAAGCATTGATTATGTGCTTGAGCCATTTTAATTTTTCCTTCTAAGATGAGGCACTTGCCCTTTGCCTCCAGCAACTTAGACTGGGTTGCAGTGATGGTATCTAAAAAATCAAAGATATTTGGTATCTGTTGCCTAGATCCCACTAATCGATCTAGCAGTTCTTCTTACTGGGCTACAATTAATCTCGTACTAATTATCCCTATGTGTAGAAACATCTAGTTTAGGCACCATAGGTGCATTTAATGCCTTAGTAACTTGATTAGCAAAAATCTCTGTAGTTGTCTCTTGCCCTTGGTGTTGCATCACTAATATAGTTGCCTCCTCATCCTTCTCCAAGCACATCAAAGAGGAAGCAGCCTTCCCAAATATTTCTAGGAATAGATAATGCTAAGAGAGAGACACCATCACCTCTTGGGCACTTGGATTTGACCTTGAAGGCAACTGCATTCGTTAGGCAAATAGCATTGATCCACCTCCCTTTGTCTGGTTGATTGTGCAACCCATTTCTCTAAGGTGACTCATAGCTAGTCTGTACACAAATTGGTCTCCACCACTAGTTCCTACCCGCTTCTCCCATTGTTGCAAGAGATACTCTTAGATTTTTTGCATGTGCTCAACCATAGTGTGGACCTCCAGTGTTTACTCATGAGTAGGTGATTAAAACACCACCAAATCCAAACTACAGCATCCTAGCTATAGTTTTTTTTTATAATTATTGGGACTACGCTCTTCACTACCCTAGAGTTTAGTCAACCTCTCATGAAGAGGATAGTCAACACGAAGGCCAATTTTGCAATTTTTCCTAAGTGTCAGCACAAAGCTAGTTACTGCAAATTTTTCTTAAGTGTTGGGACTATGCTCTCCACTAGCCCAGAGTGTAGTCAGCCTCTCATGAAGAGTGTAGTCAATCAAAAGCTAGTTTCCACAAGTTTTGACAAGTGTTGGGACTACACTCATCCCAATTAGGAGCGTAGTGAGCCTCCCATAGAGAGCATAGTTAGCACATAGCCATTATTTACAAATTTTTCTAAGTGTGCGACTATGTTGTTCCCCAATCCAGAGCATAGTCAAGCATAGTCAGTAGGAACAGTCTCTAGTGGCCTCCACAGAAGGCAACACCACTCAGCTCAGCTCCAACTCATCTTTGGCAAGCGTAGTTAGCAAAATGCTTCTTTTTTGTATCTTCTTTTTGCCCCAAAATTGTAGCTACGCTCAACCCCATGTAAGATAGTGGAGAACGTAGTCCTGAAGCATAGTCTCCAAAATTTCATTTTTTAGGTACTTCACAATCTTCTTGACATACACATATAGTTGGCAGCATAGTCACAGTCTTATAGTCTTATAGAGTTCAACAAAGCATAACACCACTAGCCCTATGGATAGCATAGTTCGATGCCAGGGTAGTTCCAACTATTTCCTTTGCCACATGGCAACCATCCTACATTTCGTGCTAACCCTAAGCCTATAAATATGATTTCCCTCAACATTTTCAGGGTTGGCAAGTTTGGGTTCATAAATCAAAGAGTTGACAAACTAAAGGAATTTCGGTGAACCAAAGAGAGGCAAAGTTGTAGACCACCATAGCCCACCATAGTTCACCAGAACACCATAATCAATGGTACACCATGGCAACCAACCTAGTAGATGTAGACACCTCGATGGAACATTAGTCTTCATGGCTAGACATGCCTGAGATTATGACTACATTTTCCACTATGCCTATTGTACATCATGTACTTTCTAACTCTTTTTAGTGTTAACTACACTCAACTCCATTTGGGGTGGTGTTTCGCTTCTCTCTCTCTCTCTCTCTCTCTCTCTCTCTCTCTCTACATTTTTAGCATCTTTATTTGCATTTTTTGCTATTTCACCACATATTTGCACCTAAAACTACACTTGGACAGTAATCTCTATACATTGACACCCTTATTTTCACTAAAAATCTTGACTACGCTCAACCCCACTAACACCGTTGACACCACTTGAACACTTAGCATCATTTTGCATTAGCATCACAACTAACCATGCTGCACCTTAGTTGCATCTGATAAGTCCCTATTTGATCAATAAGATTGTTTAAGACATCTCATCTCTGCCTCTAGCAAGCCCTTGTGCAGATTTAGGGTTAAGCTGTGCACCTGTGAACCTCAATGTTCCAGCCACCAACATTTTTAGTCGTTACAGTTTCTGGTGCTAAAAAGAGGGCCTAGCCTCCTGTTTTCAAACTCTATTGAGGACGTTTTAAGAGCTCTCTACATTGTAGTTGTCCATTGACCCATTGGTGTAGAATGAACCTTGTAGTCAATCCCCTCTGGACCCTATGTAGTAACCCCAAACAACAATTCTTTCTACTATTTTTCTAAGTTCCCGTTGTTCTCAGTTGGAGTGTAGGTGTCTCCAACATAGATAGCGTAGTCAACTCTTTGTCATGGAGAGAATAGTCAGCATAGATAATATAGTAAGCTCTCTATAGTGGAGAGTGTAGTCAATTCTATCAGCTGAAACAAAGTTAGTTTCAACTTGGTCCACTATATTTTACAACCAAGAACCTCCACATTTTCCCCTTACAACTCAATTTGCAACCATGAACCTAGATCAACCTCTGGTGTTAGTTTCAAATGTACTTGATATCTTGCCTATCCAATAAGAGACTAAGATTGACAACCCTGTGAATCTCATGATGGATTGACAACTAGCTTTTAATTAACTACACTCTCCATGAGAGGCTGACTACACTCTGGGCTAGTGGAGAGCATAGTCCCAACACTTAAGAAAAATCTGCAATAACTAGCTTTGTACTGACACTTAGAAAAAATTGCAAAATTGGCCTTCATGTTGACTATCCTCTTCATGAGAGGTTCACTACACTCTAGGGTAGTGAAGAGCGTAGTCCCAATAATTATAAAAAAAACTGTAGCTAGGATGCTATAGTTTGGATTTGGTAGTGTTTTAACCACCTACTCATGAGTAAACACTAGAGGTCCACACTATGGTTGAGCACATGCAAAAAATCTAAGAGTAGCTCTTGCAACAATGGGAGCAACAGGCAGGAACTAGTAGTGGAGATCAATTTGTGTACAGACTAGCTATGAGTCACCTTAGAGAAATGGGTTGCACAATCAACCAGACAAAGGGAGGTGGATCAATGCTATTTGCCTAACGAATGCAATTGCCTTCAAGGTCAAATCCAAGTGCTCAAGAGGTGATGGTGTCTCTCTCTTAGCATTATCTATTCCTAGAAATATTTGGGAAGGCTGCTTCCTCTTCGATGTGCTCGGAGAAGGATGAGGAGGCAACTATATTAGTGATGCAACACCAAGGGTAAGAGACAACTACAAAGATTGTTGCTAATCAAGTTACTAAGGCATTAAATGCACCTATGGTGCCTAAACTAGATGTTTCTACACATAGGGATAATTAGTAGGAGATTAATTATAGCCCAGTAAGAAGAACTGCTAGACCAATTAGTGGGAACTAGGCAACAGATACCAAATATCTTTGATTTTTTAGATACCATCACTGCAACCCAGTCTAAGTTGCTGGAGGCAAAGGGCAAGTGCCTCATCTTAGAAGGAAAAATTAAAATGGCTCAAGCACATAATCAATGCTTAGCTGCAAAATTTGTCGAGTTGCATGCCTAAATTACTGACCCTGTTTTATCAACTCGGCATTGACACAAGATGAAGCTTTTCAATAACTTCAAGAATAGCTAAAGTAGGTTGAGGGAGAATTGGTTATGGGGGTCTTCAATTAGTCTATAGTAGAAGAGAAACCCATTCAGTATGGAGTGACTTGATGTAGACATGCTAGGAAAATGAGACCTTAAACTATAGAGAACCATCAACTGTGAAACATTGATGCACAAAAACAATAGTTAGAAGAATTCATCCATCAATAGCAAGAGTAGCTTGCCAAAGAAAACACCAAATTGAGGAGATTGGTAATAGAGAATCATAATCTCTTCATGGAGAAGATCCATGCCTTACGCTAGAAATTAGCCATCGAGATTGCTACTTGGAAAAATGAAGCTATAAAATTCAAAAAAGTAAACAATCATTATAGATACCAGGTTGGCCTATAGAAAGAGGTGAATGAAAAACATATCCAACTAGTGAAGGTAAAGGTTAATGAAGCTCTCTAGTACCTCCAGCAAGGTAGAGAAATGTGGCAACCCATCATTGATGGGATTGATGCCTACAGTAAGTTAGAAATCTGCATGAAGGAGTTGCATATTGAAGAGATAACTAAATAAATGGAGTTGTCCAATCTCTACTATGCAAACCTGGTGATAATAACTATCGAACGACTATGGTCTGAGCTTGAAAAACAAGTGGCAAGCTCATACTTATTGTATGAGGCTAAGTTCAAAAATCATAAAGACACCAAGCAAAAACTTACAGTGGAAAATGTTGAACTCAATGTTCTCGAGGTAAAATTTACCTCTTAGAGATCATTCGTAGAGAACCTGGCCAAAAGAATGAACTAACAAGTGCTACAAGACACACTCCGAGTGTTTGACATTGAGTGCAAGTAATTCATAGCTTGGTTTGTCAATGTTAAGGAGAAATTTCTAGTTTTGCCTTGTCCTTGGAATATTCTAATTTTAGCCCACATTGGTGAAGTTGTGTGAATTATGAATGATCCTAGGAGTAAAAAAGAGAAAATGAAGGCATTGCTGGAGGATTTCATCTTCTAATAATTCTGTCTAGTCATCCTTACCAAGATCAATAACTGCAATGGTTTTTTCCTTTTCTATGATTATCCATGATGGCAACCCTAATGAAAACCTTACAGAAGTTACCTCTTTGGAAAGTATAGTGATCTGTCTAGGTTCCACTCACCACTACTTTGCTTTTGAATAGTTCGTAAGCCTGTGTTGCACTGATTGTATCAAGAAATATCTTTTGGCATCAATGCTCTACAAACTCATCTCTATAATTTTTATGGTATGCTTCACATTCTTACTTGTAGTGGTGCTTATGATACTTTTGAGTTTGATTCCACTGGTACACTTTTGGACTGTAATCCTTCTAGTCTTGATTTTTCCTGCTAATAAGTCCATCTGCATCCATTGTTCAATCACCTCATGCGTAGCTTCGTTCTTGCCCCAAACAACTAACCAATACCTGGCATAATTAATTTCAGCCATGCATCACCTATCGTCTGGCCTATCACTATCTTTGTGATCCACCTCCATGCTAGCCTTATCAACAATCATTAGGCCATCAGCAAGGATGCCAAAGAGATTAGCAAAGAAGGCCTTATTGAGGTCCAACACTACTATCACGCCACATACTACCTAACATTTCTACTGAAGGAGTCAATGATGGTGACCATTTTAGCCACCAAGATACCCGAACTAAGGGCCAATAATAGGTCCATTAACCTAGCATGTGTGAGCTGAGCTATTAGTGCATCTAGCGCATTATGGCATAGCTAGTGTTGCACACTCTTCACATCACCATATTTCATGATGAGGGTAGCCTCTATGCGACCCATGGTGATCACCATCACCTTAGATGGGGCAACCGTTGTTGTAACATAAAGAAAAACAACATTAGCATCATGCAAATGAGGCAAACTGAAAGGCATGGACAGGTAACTGCATGAGCCAAAACATAGATACGTACATAGTACAAATGGGATGTGAGAAGGGGGTGATGCTGCAAGCATCTCCTTAATGTTAATCTCACTAGTAGCCCACTCCTCATCCAACTAGTCGTGGATCCTGCATTGCTTGTATGCCTTCGAGTGTCGAGAGGGTAGGCCTCCAAATTGTGCCTACCTACTCAATCCGTTCTACCTAAACATTTGTGCATGATGAGAACACCTCCAAGGTAGTGCGAGTTAAGGCTAGAGAATTCGCCTCATCATGCAGGCCTTCATCATCAACTTTGAACCTAGCATTAACCACAAGTCATTAGCGAGTTAACATGAGCAAGTAGCAAAAAGCACTTTAGAATCCATAAAAACTCTTACCCTCTAGCACAATATATGGTTCTAGGTGGGTTCTGAAACATGGTATGCACCTACAGCACAATAAAAAGGGTGTTTCTCTTGTTATAATAGGTAAACCTTATCATGCATCATACCATGGATAGCTGTTGAGCACTCCTAGAACCTCTACCCAAACCACCTACCCTATCAACATTAGCAATGAACTCATCTAAGACAAACTTTAAGATGCTTTGGTTAGCCTCGAGTAGCAATGTCTCAATGATGGTGCTAGCAACCTTCACTACCAAGTGTGATCACATGATCACATTGAATTACTGTAGTAGGTATTATAGGAACTCCCAGGCTCCTGGTCAGAACCATACCACTTAATGGTCCACCCGCATATCGAGTGCAAGCATATTAGGGATAGGTTCACTCATGCAACATAAGTTGCCTACAAGCTCAACCACTATCAGAACAGGCTTCAGCAGCACCTTGCAGTCATCAAGCAATAGGCAAAGCATTAGTGTACACACATAGATGCAAAATTTTAACATACATATTATAAAATTATTAACATAAGCTAGCAGAAATGCAATTTTGGTAATACACTCTAGGGCCCCACAAGTGTAGGACATCATGTTCCTAGCACTCACTAGGGTACATCACATTTCTATAGGCTTAATGCTACGTTTTTCAAGTTTAGCATCGTGCATAGTTGAAAAAATTTTGGGCAAAAATTTTACTAACTCTAAACTACCTCAATGGAGAGCGTAGTTTAAAAAATACAAAAAATTTTCTAACTCTAGACTACCTTAGTGGAGACCATAGTCCCAAAAAACTATAAAATTTGGCTAACTCTGGACTACACATTTTGCCAAGCACTTTCCCTACAACTATGCTCTCAACGCATGGAGAGTGTGGTCTTATGGTTGTGGAGAGCATAGTCTCCCCATAGCATTGTGCCCAATTGAGCCTCACCTTGCCCCCATCATGGTAGTTTGTGCCTCCACCACTGCCATAGAAAAATAGAAAAAAAAAATGCAATAGACCCCACCCTGCAATGCTTGCCCTCATGTCCTCACTACTACTGAAATACTTATAGTCTCATCACAACTAATAGAGGCCTAAACCCTGATCCCTTATGCACCCTAAGCCCTAGCCCATGCATGTGCCCTAGCCAGTGCCTAGCCCCAAAACCCCACATGTTGAAAACTTTGTGCACAACCCTAAAACCTCCATGTGAAAATGGATCTATGATTTTCCCCATTGAAAATAGCCCAAAAAAGGAAAAATACAAGAAGCCAATATGTAATGGCAACTGTGACCCTTGCAACTATGCCATAGGATATAATGGTGGTTACTGCAGTTGATGAGTGGCGAGGTACCCCTACACTCAACCATACGAATACGAGCGTGTACGCGCGATCCAGTCGAACTCCGCAGACTAAATGCCTTAATGCCACAAGGAACGCTTGGGGTTAATCGTTCGTTGTCTTCCCAGGCTTGCTTGTATGTGTCACAGTGTATGGTTAAGCAAGTCTGAGGTATATGATTTTTTTGGCATTTTTCAGTTTATCTCCTAAGCTATGAAGGAAAGGGTTGAGAAACTAACTAACTCTAACTAATGTCCTAAGTCTAAATTAACTAGCGTCATCATCCGTTCCCTCTTACCGGACACACCTTGAACTATGCAACTGTGGCTACCAAACGCTAATCGTTACTGGGATCACCACACGTAATGCAAGTGCTTGAAGTGGTCGTACTGAGGCACCTATTTAGCCTAAGTGTGATAAGCAGCTGATTCCTTGATTAGCCTAGCGATGCTCGTAGCCAATTCATACTTATCACACGTTCTAGCCTAGCGATGAGTAGCCGATTCCTTGAC
>MNCI01003297.1:716259-746332 GCA_015680685.1 Gnetum montanum | reverse complement strand
CCAAACTATGCTCTCCACTTGTAGCTAAAGTAGATGCAATGACAAGACTACACTCCCAACGTCACAGTGAAATGGAAAAAATGATAAGTTACCATGGTAAAACCTCACATATATACCCTCCTAAAGTCATTTAATGACCCACCAACCTAAAACTATGCTTCACACCAAATGCCCAATGGAGAGTGTAGTTGGGTGGGAGCATAGTTGGGTGAGAGTGTAGTCAACCATACTTAGCTTAAAATCATAATTTTTTCACTGCCCTGTAAATTCCTGAGTCAGTTGCACTCCCCAAGCATGGCTAGCCCTTCCCGAAGTGGCCTATTTTGCACATCCACAGTCCACTAAGACCTAAAACTAGCATAGAAATGGTTGCCTTCCATAGCAACTTGAATGCAACTTAACTGAATTTCATTGCATTGCTTTTTTCATTTATGCATATTAACTTGGCTAAAACATGTGTTGTTTAACATTTTTCTAGGTTTTTTTTGTAGGAACACAACATGACTATGCACACAAGTAGGTTTTCTCATTTTTGATCTTCATGGGCTCTCATGATAATATTAAGCAAAAAATTAACCCTCATTGCCTAGACCTTGAGCCTACTACCTACAATGAGTACATATCATCCATAGAGACACAACTAGACTGGCCCAACCATCTAGTTAAGGCTCTCGATCTAAAGGCCTATGACAATGAAGCATTCAGGCTTACTGATCAAGATGAGGACAAGTTTGCCAATCCTGTAAACTATTTGAACCTAAATTCATATTACATTTAACATGAAGCACCACACATCAACAAAGCAAGGTAAGCATTCATCTTCTATGATGTTAAGCTGGCACAATCATCCGCTATGATGCTAAACTAGCATAATTTTTCTGTTGTGATGCTAAACTGGTAGAGTTATCTATTATGATGCTAAATTGATACAATTCATCTGTTATGACACTAAACTAGCACAGCTTGCCCACTACAATGTTAAACCATCATAGCTCATCTGCTATGACATTAAACTGTCATAACATTCCTTCATTATAACTATAAACTAGTAGTCCACCATGACTTTAAAGTGGCACATCATGTCCACTATGATGTTAAACTAGCACATAGTAGCCCACTAGGACTATAAACTAGCATAGCATGGTCTGTCAGAACCTTAAACTAGATTCGTGGTAAGCCACTAATAATCCCTTCCATCCTCCTGCAAGCAAGCGAGTGAGTATAACCCTTTCCCCCCTTCTACACCATGCAAGCGAGCATGGTACAACCTCGGAATGAAGAACTTGTAATGGATACTGCCTTTGAAGCACTTGTAGCATCTTTACCCCTTGTCATTTATTGGCATTTTTTGTCTTATGTGGTCTTTCTTGTCTACTAAGAGTTGTGCTTACAGGACAAAGCCTTGAGTCATTGTGGAAAGTCACCTCTCATCATAATGCCAAGTCATCACATCACTCCAATGTGCATGATTGGACTAGCTAAGCCTCTCAAGAGTGCACATCCCCACCATCCTATTATAGCCTACTCACACCTACTCCTATATCCAGATACCCTTCTATTCTCTACATAAGAAAGTTGGAAAACCCTTTTAATGCTCATGTGCTATGACCACACAACATCCTCCTCGCATATCTCATCAAACATCGCAAAGTGGACATAACATAAGTCGTCTCATGGGAAGCCTCTATCAACGAATCATAGCCCAAGTGGATGTAACATAATTCATCCCAAACATCTATCATAAAAACACCATGGAAACACGTATCATATAGATACCATGTTGTTTTTTCAATGACAAAGCAAAGCCCACAAAAAGGGGAAGGGGGGGATCATGTCGCCAAGCAATCCAGTGGCAAAGCAATTTCATAGTCAACTTAGCCTTAAACCTACACCTTGACTCTCTCACAAGTACTCCAACAAGAGGTCAACACTTTCAAGAGCAAGCCACTCTGGTGTCATGGTCATCATCATCCATGACATCATAATACCTCATTTGCACCTTATCTTTCCCTTTTTATCCCCAGTGCATCACCTACACCTTCTCTTTCTTTTCACCTACCATCTAGCATGCCCATATCTACAACACTCTTGGAGCATAGTGCAATGTCATTGAAGAGAAATGTTGATGCCAAACTTGTTGTAGTATTTTTTGTTCTTTTTCAACATCTCTCGGACCACTCCTCTAGATGTCAACAAAGAGAGGTTAATAAACACCACCAAATCTGAACTACAACATCTTAGCTTCAAATTTTTTTCTAAGTGTTCGGATTACACTCTCCACTACCCCAAAGCATAGTCAGCCTCTTGTGGAGAGCATAGTCAACATGAAGGCTAGTTTTGCAAAAAATTTTAAGTGTCAACACAAAGCTAGTCACTGCAAATTTTTCTAAGTGTTGAAACTATGCTCTCCACTACCCCAGAGCATAGTCAGCCTCTTGTAGAAAGCATAGTCAACCAGAAGCTAGTTTCAACAAGTTCTGATAAGTGCTAGGACTATACTCATCCCCAATTGGGAGTGTAGTCAGCCTCCCATAGAGAGTGTAATCAGCACATAGCCATTTTTTGCAAATTTTTCTAAATATGAAACTACGCTCTCCCCTTGTCCAAAGTGTAGTTAAGCATAGTCAACAAGAATAGTCTCCAATGGCCTCCACAACATAGCAACACAACTCAGCTCAACTCTAACTCATCTTTGGTAAGTGGAGTTAGCAAAATTCTTTCTTTTTGCTATTTCACCATATATCCATGTCTAAAACTACATTTTAATGACAATCTTCACAAGTTAACACCCCTATTTTCATTGAAAATCTTGACTACACTTAACCCCACTAACATCATTGACATCACTCAAACACTTAGCATCGTTTTGCATCAACACTGTAGCTAACTATGCTGCACCCTAATTGCATCCAATATGCCCATATTCAATTGACAAGACTATTTAGGATACCCCATCTCTACCTCCATCAAGCCCTCATGTAGATTTAGGGTTAGGTTGTGTGCCCGTGGACGTTGGTGTTCCAACCATCGACATTTTTGGTCGTTACAATGGTGGAGGTGGTCATTATTGCTCCTCTTCTATGATCATGGTAGGTGTCTTATCTTTCATCATCTCAACCTGTGAAGCATTAGGAGCATGCTTGAGTGTATTATTTGGGTAGCAAACTATTCCTGCCCTTTTGCATAATTTTTTGATTAAGTAGGGAAAGGGCAAGGTTTTCCTTCTACGTTCATTCTCCTTGAAGTGCTTCTCTATCTCTGGATAGATTAGGTGTGGAAGATTTGCTAGAAATTTTTCACTTAGAGTGATGCATGCTCAAGCAAAAAATGTTGTCATCCTACTGGGCCTCACTGTTGGATTGAGGTGGTAGGCTGCTATCTTAAAATTGGATCGCTTTGCTAGTGTGAGCATGCCAAACTCCTTACGGTCAACCCCATAACATCGTTGAGTCCACTCCTTCTTTATTCCAAGATCGACTTGTGTGAAAAACTCTGCCAATTGTGTTCTTACATCAAGCAACCCAAGGACCTATGTAATGGCTTCTACTAAGTATGACACTTGGATGTCTTGATTTTCACAACAACTCTTACTCTCTTGTTATTCTAGAAAAGATACATTTCTACCATGTACCACTCCCCACTAGACTTGATGATTGGCCACATGGGAGAGGCTTGTAGTTGAGCTTTAACATTTTCTGGAGCCTATTCAAGGAATAGTCCAAAGTTCAATTCTTGGATAACTAAGCGTTGGCCTCATGGTTTCCAATTATGTCAAAGCAGGCCTATGTAAGTGTGACTTCCAGTCTAGGTACAGGGCTTAGCACCTTGCCTCGCTATAAGTATTTAGATGTAACTATCTATTTGAAAATCTATCAAATAGATTTCATCTCAACCTCATCTCTAAGAGGTTCTATTGCATGGGTTTCCTTAGCCTATTCTTGGCCATGTTCTTGTTGGCCCCTTCCTCCTTTAGGTCATTTCTCTCGTAGTTGTGATGGTCCTTCCTCCTATGGTCTCTTTAGTCTAGGTGCCATATGTAATCACACATAACAACAAAGTACCAAATATTATGTATTTTAGAATGATTAAAGTCCCTTATCTCATAGGGAGGTTACACTTGGCTAAGGTGTGATTATGGCTCGATGGATTTAATATTTAATTATTAATTTAATCTTTGATTTATTGAAGTTGTTGGAAGGGTTTAATTCTCAAGAATTAATTATTTATAGCATTTTATATCTTAACCCTTTGGGGGAGTTAGGAAAAGTTTTGAAAACATTATCATCAAAACCTTGAGGTTTGCTACCCCCACGACTAAGAGCTTACCTCTGGTAACTACAAGATCAAAGAATAGGATGATTTGGATAAATGGTGTGAGAGTTATAGGCTTGGGAAATTTCTAGGCTTTGAAAATTACAAAAATTCCTTGGGCATTATGGACCAAATGTGAAAAATACAAAGTGTTCGATAGTATTTATACTATTTTTGCATTGTGTCAACAAGGCCTCATTGACGAGGCCTAGTTGACATGGTTAGCTGCATCGATGAGGCCTAGTCAATACAAATATTGACCATTGTTGACTTTCATTGACTTGGTGAAACTTGAAAATTATAGAGAGATTTTGAGTGAAACTAGGATCCAAAGGAATCCCAAATTTCCACGAACATAATGAAAATATGAGAAGAGGATGTTGAATTCCTAAAAATTGAGAAATTTAAAAAAATGGAGAAAGAAGGTGAAAAATGAGAGATCAAGGAGCACATAGTTGTTTGCACAATGGAATATGTGAAAGATAGGATTGTAGCAATGTCTAAGGTAAGGTAATTAACTAACCAAACTAAGAGCTATGCAAGTAGATCCTCCCCATAGTAGGCTCATGCCCTTGTTGTCCTTGCATAACCTCAACTAAGTAGTCTGTGAGCCCCATAATTGATTAATGGTCATGAAAAGTTAAGGATCCACCAAAAAGAATCTATCCAAGAATTCAAACACGTCAGACCAAGACATAGATAATAACATAGAACTTGGTAGTGAGGTGAGTTATGGCAACATGGATGGATGATGAAGAAAGTGGAATGGAATTCTGAATTGAGATCACAAGAAGTTCCTTGTGGAATTTGTGTTTAAAATGACCTGAGAAGATCCTTCCTTAATCTAGATCAATACCAACTACTTTTAGTCACTTTGCATCATCACTCTAAGCCCAGTCTACCCACATAACACACAAGAGTGCTTCCACAAAACAACCACCATTCCATAAAGAGAAGAAAAGAGAGAAGTAGGAAGTGAGAGAGGGCCTTAGTTAAAGGGGACCTTCAAGCATGGCTACTTGTCTTTCTAGTCCCATAACCAGTGCTTGTAGCATTCATTTGTCTAAGCGATGTGCTTTGAATTCCCATCATGTTTTTTTATATATTTTTGTTTGTTTGTTTTTTTATTTTTTTTTTATTTTTTGGATGGGACCACACCATGCAAAGACTTTATTTGACTTCCTAGAGTGGTTGAAATGGAACGGTAAGAAGTTCATGAAAAACACTTGAGCACTCAAGAAAGTAGAAGAGTACAAAGAGTATTAAGTTCCCTTGAAGTCACACCCTCTACAAACCTTCAAATCCTTCTCAATTCTAAAACTGCCAAGGTCACCAATTGATTAAAAGTATCTTTAATGAAAGGGACCTCGAATTCCTAGAACAAGAAAAATCATAAATTTTATTGCAAGGTGGATGATGTGGACTCACTACCTGTTCCATGAAAAATAAACCATGTCATAGTCATCAGACATTAGAATTCAAGAATAGAAACCAGACATTGACAATCACAATATTAAGCACCAACCATCATTAGTAAACAACAACAATGGCACTGTATCCTATGGTAATAANCATAGATGGCCATCTCCCCCATGACTAAGTTGGAAGGAGGAGATCCAAAAAATTGAATGTGATTGTTCATCTGTTGAGGTGGTAGTTGCACTAGCTTGTCTTGGTTCTAGGAAAGGTTTTACTTGTTGGATGTTGACCAACCACATTTTATTTGGGCTCTCAAGTTTATAAATTAACATGGCCCCAAATGGAAAGGCTTGATCAATTATATAAGGTCCCTCCCACAATGTTTGGAATTTGGTCTTCTGGAGTACATGTATGGGATTCCAATAGAAAACCTTATCTCCTAGTTGAAGTTTTACCTTTCGTATCCTTAGGTCATGACATTGCTTATTAAGTACCTTGTGCACCTCATTCAAAGATAGGGCTACCAATTGATTTTCATCTAGCACATTAAGGTTAATCAATCTTTTTTTTTGTGCTAGACTTAGGTCAAGATTTAGATCATAGGCTATTAAGAGTGTACAAAGCTCAGATTAAATTAGGAGCATTGGAAGTTTTCTACACACTAGCTCATAGAGAGAATAGCCAAAAGGAAGTTTCCATGTTGAGCAGTAAGCCTAGAGGGCATTGCTGAGTTTTGTACACTAATCATTCCTATATTTTCTAATGGTCCTTGTTAACATTTTTGTGATCTCTTGGTTAGTTACCTCTACTTGACCATTGGCTTGGTGGTAATAGAGTGTTGTTAATTTATGTTCGACCCTCAAGTGTTACATCAACTTTCTAAAAGTGGCACCTGTGAAATGAGTTCCATTGTCAAAAATTAGTACACATTGCACCCCCAAACCTATTTACAACATTTTGTTGTATAAATCTAGTAGTAGTAGATGATGTACAATTAGTAACAATTGCTACTTTTGCCCACTTTGTGCAATAGTCGACCATTACAATGATGCATGCCTTTCCATTGGAAATGGGTGTGATGGGACCCATGAAATCAATAGCCCATATGTCAAAAGGCTCAAGTGTTTGAATCCACTATTGAGGACCTTCCATTCACATAGTCATCCAACCATTTTGTTGATAGCGTTCACAAGATTGAATAAATTTGTGGCCATTCCTAAAGATTGTAGGCCAATAGTATCCTACCATCAATATTTTTATGGCTATGCATCTCCCTACATAGTGGCCTCCACAAGGACCTTCATGAGCATCCTGAAGAATGCATAGTTGATTTGCATTAGGGACACACCAATGAACCAAGCCATTGACGCATACCTTGTAAAGGTGTTTGTTTATTTCCATGAAATATTTGGCCTAATGAAGAAATTATTGCTTCTTTCTAAAGTCTAGATCTTGTGGCATCTCTTGAGTGAGAAGATAGGTGAGGATGCCACTATACCATGTTGGTTCCATGGGCACTTGGTCATTGATTGCTTCTATAAGGAGGAGTTCATTTTAAAATTGATTAGTGAGTGAGCTCTCCTCCTCTTTACTATCCCATCTTAATCAAGAGAGGTGGTCAACGATCACATTCTTGGTTCCTTTTCAATCTACCATCTTGAGATCGAATTCCTGTAAGATCATGAGCCATCGTAAAATATGGGGGCTCACCGTCAGCTTGTTTGTTAGGAAGCACATGGCACTATGATCTGTGTGCACAAACACTTTATAACCAAGCACATAGTGCATAAACTTTTTCAAATCATACACCACTACCATTAATTCTTTCTTTGTGGTGATGTAATTCAATTGTGCATCCACAATGCTTTAGCTTGCATAGTGGATGTAATATGGATGTTTTTTATCATCCAACTACATAAGCATCATTTCCAAGGCATAATTAGAGGCATCCATCACTATGTGGAATGGTCTAAACCAGTTTGGTGTCGGTACAATTGGAGTTTCAACAAGTTTCTCCTTCAACTATTAGAATGCATATTCGCACTCCTTAGTCCAGATGAATGGAGCATCTTTTTTCATAAGCTTGACCAATGGCTTAGTGATCTTCGAAAAATTCTCTATGAAACACTAATAGTAACCAATGTGTCGAAGTATCTTTAACTATCTTTGGTTGATGTGTTATATCTTGGATGACCCTTATCTTCTCTGGGTCTACCTCAATCCCTTCTTGTGAAATTCGGTGCCCCAATACAATGCCTTCTTGGACCATGAGATGACTTTTCAGCCAGTTGAGCCACAAATTTGTTTCCACATGTCTTTTTAGTACTTTCTTAAGGTAGCCCAAGGCTTGCTCAAATGTAGCTCCATAGGTGGAGAAGTCATCCATGAATACTTCCACACCACTACTGATCTACTGCTGAAAGACACTAAGGACCAGGCGTTGAAATGTTATAGGGGCATTGCATAGACCAAATGGCATCTTACAATATGCAAAAGTTCCCCAAGGACTTGTGAATGTTTTCTTGGCCTGATCTTCTAGCATAATTTGGATTTGGTTATAACCACTATAACCATCCAAGAAGCTATAATAGCAATGCCCAGAGATGGTGTCTATATTTGATCCAAAAATAGCAATAAAAAATGATCCTTAAATGTTGCCATGTTCAATAGCCTGAAGTCGATGCAAACACACCACTTACCACCTTTCTTTGGCACAATTACAAGTGGGCTAACCCACTTACTATCCACAATAAGATAGATGAACCCCACTTTGAGGAGTTGTTGTATTTTCTCCTTAATGATTTGCTTTAATTTGGGGTTCAACCAACTCTACGACTATCTCCCTAGCTTCATGGTTGGGTCAATGTAAATGTGATGTTGGCATATCCTTAGATTGATTCTAGTCAACTTAGGATATGACCAAAATAGGTTGTTAACCATTTTTTAACCACCTTTAACAGCTTTTCTTTTTGTTTAGGAGTAGGTCTAGCATTGATTATGACTAGCTTACCATTGTTTAAGAATGCATACTTCATGCCAATTGGTAGAGTTTTCAACTCTAGGAGCTCCTACTTGAAGTTATTAGGGATTTCCAACTTTCCCCAATAGGGATTATCATCTTCATCATCAAAGAGTTGGTGATGAACTTACTCAAGTTCATTTGTGCTTTCAACAGAAGCACATGTTAGGCTCTCAGTTGGTTCCATGCATAATGTGCTACTTTCTGAGTTAGTTATTAGCCACTAGGTATCCTCTTGTTTTGTGGCTACTACATACAGACACCTTTGAATATCTATTTCTTGTGCACACTGATTTCATGCTTTAATGTATGTACTTTTGATGGACCAAATATTTTGCACGCAATTGCAATTGTTATCACTATAGGTGATGCATGAAATATGCATCTTCTCTAGCCTTCCAAATTCATTCTCCTTGGAGATTTCTAAGGAGATGTTTCTTATACCCATTTTCACAACAACTATGCTTAACCAAGCTCTTCCCATAATGATGGGGAATTCACCTTTGTAATTCTTAACCTTGATCACCAGAAAATTGGTAGGATAGCACCACCCATAAACTGTGGTCACAATGTCCTCCACTAATCTCAAAGGAACAGTGATTGATTGGTTTGCCAATTCTAAATGAATGTTACTATTCTTGAGAGGTGGTAGGTTCTAGGCCTTGTACATGTCATGGGAGATGAGATTTACTCTGGAACTAGAATTAAGAAGAGCCTTGCATGGCTCATGTTCAGCAATCTACAAGTAAATAAGTGGACTTCTTGGGTCAGATCTTTTCGTGGGAAGATTGTTAGGTTTGATCCAATCGAAAATAGCATGAGTTAACATCACAATGTAGATTTGAGGTAGTGTTTGGTTTGAAGGGAACTCAAAGGTCTTTGATGCAGAGGATGAGGATGTTGGATATGTAGGGCAACTAGCCGCAGAAGGTTATGAGGGATTAGGAGGATTATTAGGTCAAAAAAAAGTCATTTCTTGGATTGATTATCTGAACCACATGGTTGCAAGTTCAGATGTGAATGTACATCCCTCATGGCATTGTTGTGGCTATGGAGGAATTTCTCCCTACATGGAAAAAACAAGAGGTAATTGGGTAGAGGGAAAAGGGATGTGGATAGATAGATGCGAAGGATGGTATGGATATGCGTTCTCTTCTTGAGTTGATGGTGAATGTGTTTGGTGGTACTCTGGAGGGTAATAGTGATGCTAAAATGAGCTATGGCTAGTAGAAACAGGTTGCTAAACATAGTACCCATATGGATTTAGTTGCCTATAAGGGTACTGCTACCTTGGTGGTGGCATTCCCCATGATTTTGATTGGTTTCATTGTTGGTATTGCTCATATGGTTATGATGGAGCCCCACTTGGATAATAAGCTTGCTAGTGCTAGTGGAATTACCTTGGATTGCCTTGAGGATAGGACAATTGTCTGGGTGCTTGCCTCCTTGCTGGTTGAGGATTCAATGCATACATCCCAAACTCTTGTAAGTGTGACACTATAGGATAACATCCCTTAAGATATTCATATTGATAGATTTCACAATCAAGATCATCATCAGAGTTGGTTTCCACAACTTCCTCTATGGCAACAGCCTTTCCCTTACCTCTCTAGTAGGCACATTCAGCATCTTTTCATCTTCTACATTCATGATCACTATTTTGTTCTTTGGATGCTTGAGCAATCTTCATAGTAGTTTGGAACTTCTCATCCAAAGAGTCCCATAATTTTTCAACCTTTGTCAAAATATCATAGATAGATTTTTGTATAGCCAATCTTTTTCTATTTACCACCTCATCAAGTGGGGCATCTTCCTTGTCACAAAATCAGAGCTCCTTTTTCGTAATGGAAGATCTTGATTATACTCTTCTACACTTTCTCTTTTATGTAGCTCTTCTTCCTCTTTGGCTACTTGCTCAATCATCCTTTGGATCTGATGAGATCTTAATTCAAACAGTCTCCCTTGGGCATAAACCCCAAGAGTTCTTTTGGTTTCAGCTCTGATCCCATCTATGATGTGGTTGGAGTTGTTCCCTCTAAAAATATCAATGACTAGGGCATCAGTGCAAGAGAGAATAATATCTAACCATGGCAACATCCAAGGGTTCATGTGCCCCTTACTTCCAACCTTGGATTTGCCTTCTCAGATTGGACACTTTGGATTACATTTGATATTTATCATTAAATAGCTCAAGCATTGTACTTCATCAAGGGATAAATTCTAGCTCTAAGGATTGGTACCAACTTTCAGCTTCCTTGATGTGAGTTCTAGTGAAGAGCTTAAGTTTCTTCCAATCATTTTCAATGTTCTATAAGGCATAAGCATCATGGAAAGCTTGTAGATGTTTTTGCGGATGAGAATTGTATCTCCCCTCAAATCTTGGAATATTATTCATATCTAAGCACTTGATCTGACTATCCTTCACATGCCTAGTTGGAATCCTTACTGCCTCTATAATGTTAAGCATGCTTTGAGTTACCAATAGAGTTTCATTATCATCATTACATTGATGACATTGATGATGGTTTCTACCACCTCTGCGCTCTTGATGGCCTTGACGATCATTATTGTCTCATTGATCACCTTCATCACAATTATTTCGATGGTAGCTTCTATGAGAACTGGTAGATGAAGAGGAGTGTTCAAAATCGGATGAAGAGGATGGAGAGGAAGGCTAACCACCACTGCCATCATGGTGTCTACTATGACCTCTTTGCTCATTACAATCTCCATCCTTAGATACCTTACCATTATGATATTTTCCCAAGTTCCTACCTTAATTATCACTTTTCCTAAACCTAGCTTATGAATAGTAGATCATAGGTTTAGGACCATACCCTCATCACCAATAACAGGGGGTGGAGAATCTTCATGTTGAGAACCTTCCAAAGGAGGATCCTCATTGTCATCTTGATCTAGTAGGAACAAGGGACTAGTGAAATGTTTCCCCTTCGTAGCCTCATGGTGCTTCTCCTAATGTCAATCTCTCCTACGTTGTGTTTCAGTGGGATGGTAGTCTTAAGTGTCATAACCATTCACAACATATTCCTCATGAAGATTTAAAATGCCCAACTTCTTAAGAGCTTGAAACAACATCTCAAACACAGATCGATCAAGGGGCAAGACAATATTGCCCTCCATATCACGCCATCGCAGCTGCTCATCCTGGTGTAGGATGAAGGTGAAGTTCAGTACATACTCATCTAGATGAGTATATATCACTTTGCACTCCTATGGGATCAGTGGTTTAACATCTTCTCACCTATGAGAAGAAGAAGACATTTTGCAATATGAAATAAAACACCAGTGTGCTTTTTTAGAATTCTATGTATAGTGGGAATGATATGGACCTTAAGGTTTGTACAATGATATTAATGGTATCCACTAAACCTAGATAGTGCACATTTCAAACAAATCGAGTTCCTAGCAACGACACTAATGATAAATGACAAAGGTACCCCTATGCTCAATCATATGAATCACGAAGCGTTCACATGCAATCTAGTCGAATTCCAAGGACTCTATATTCTCTGATACACTAGTCGTCTAGGTAGTGAACCTTACCTTAAGATCATTCGTTGTCTTCCCAATTACACTTGTGATGTACATGGTATGCTTAAGTGTAATCGAGGTATATGATTTTTATGGTTTTAGCTTTTTAGGGTTTTGGTGCTAAAATATAAAGGTAAGATGACTTAATACTACTAAGATCTAATGAATTAACTCATGTCTAACTGATCCTAACATAAGTATTCAGTCCCACTTATTGTACACATCCTAAACCCATGTACCTGCTACTGGGATTACCAAGTGCTACATTGTTGGGCGAACCAAGCAATAACACTGCTAGGGTTACCAAGCAAATACATGTTACGCTCAAAGTGGTTGTACTTATGTATTTAATCTATCTAGCTTATCTCGCTTAATTAGCTTAATTACTAAAAAATATTGATTAATTGATTAAAAATATTAATGCATAAATGAAACATTTAATCTATCCAGAATGCTGTAAGGTGATTAACAGAGTTCATCTTTATTGCTACACACACATTGTGCTCAAGTACAATAGTGCTTGAATAAAGATTTATGCACTCAATGACTCCTATTGCAAGCACTCAGGAAAAATATTCTAACTTTTGAAAAAATAAACTACAAGAGCTCTGCTACTACTTGGAAAACTAGATTCCATAAATGTGATTGGTGAACACATTCATAGGCCAGGATAGACTCCTACGTCGACGAGGCCATGTCAACACAACAGACTATGTCAACAGGGCCTAGTCAATGGGCCACATTAACGCAATAGACTGATGGGGCCTAGTCGACAAGGCCTAGTCAACACAACAAACCAAGACTCATTAGTGGGCCTATTCATATGTACAATTAAACATAGTTGTGCTTGTGGGCCTATGCAAATATACAATCATGTACATAGTTGTGCTTGTGGGCCTATGCAAATATACAATCAAATTTGCTACGTTGACACTTATTACAAGGGTGGGACCCAAGAACACACATAAACATGGTCAAGATTTTTATGGAACATGAAATGACCCATGAACCATTGTGGATGGCTTATGGTTTTCCCACCAGTGAGCTACACCTCGATTCCATTGAATTAGCCTTTTAATTACAACTTTTTACTAGGCCCAATGCCAGCTAACCACAACATGAGCAGCTACCCCCTACATAGCTAAAACACATGAACTCATAATCATTATGGGAAAATCTTTAACGAATTTCAGAAAGCTATAATCTACAACGACCATCATCAGAGCTTTAACTTCTCAACTTAGACTGGTTTTCAAAAGAATAGAACAACCAAGGATGGCTCAAAAGTAATAAATAATTTTTTTAAATTTAAATTAAATTAAAAATTATTTAATAGAAGTAAAATATGTAAAAAACTAAAAAATATTTAATTTAAATATATTGTTATTTTGTAATTCACGTCCCTACCTACAAACCCATCCCAATCTTTACATATGTTTGCATACTTAAACGCAATTGAATCACGAATCCTCGATTCCTCCCTTCCAAGAATCAGGCTTTTTACTTTTTCTGAAGCTTTAGGTCATAAACAAAGAAAGGACGGATTGGTTAAAAGTTGCATCGTAAAATATAGGTTGTTAAATAAATACTACTTTTATGTCATATTTTCAAGTGGAATCCACGTTGTCAAGCTCTTTCAAACCAAGCCAATATTCGTGGTTGAAACGAGTTTCGCGGACTCTTTTTGACGCGGAAATTTGAATTTAAATGCACTTTGTTTCTGGATTCTGAACCTCTGGATACTTCGCTCGCAGACTCTTTTTGAAGAGGAAGTTTGACTTGAAGTTTCTGGATACTTCTGTCGCTGATTTATCCTTTGGCAGTCTTTATATATCAGTAGACTCCATATTGAAAGGAAAAATATTCATGTGATGAATTTTAAAAATATCATTAAAAAATTAATGAGTGTTGATGGTAAATCACTTAGAGCTAAAACTTTCTGCAACCATCCATTTCACGTTTTATAATATTTATCGAGTTGCATTATCGCATCATCGAAAATCGAAAACCAGGTGGTGAGGTAAGAGATCGGATTTTTCAAGCCCGTTGATTTTTCAAACCCGTATTATTTTCAAAACGCATGGATTGCAGCCAGGGCTTAGAAATATACGGCCAAGTTGCCTCTATTGGGGTCCCAGACCGTATTGAACGGTTTATTTTTGCAGCAAATCCTATAAAATAACAATACAACCAGAGGCAGAGGCAGAGTGAGTATGGCTAACTTCTTGTATGTCTATGCTCAGCGCCTGGTCACATGGCATGGTTTTCTGGTGTATGGATCACCATGGCCTGTCGGTTAAGAGCGTTGTTTTCTGCGGCAGCCATGGTTTTCAGGAGGTTAATTTTGTTGAATTATGCATTACAGCAGTATAGCTGTCCTGTAAAAGTAGAAGGCGCTAACCTGCAGTAAAACAGAATGCCTATAATTTTTTTTTTACTTTTACTGTTTATTAAGCAATGCACATTTTTTTTGGCTCTGTTTCACAAGGCTCTGGGATGCAGGGACCCGTCCTAAACGGATAGGATGGGTTTTTGGGAATGCTACCAGGATGCCACCTAATGGCGATGAGTAATAGTTTTATTTAGATTAGATTGTGTTTAGAAACACCACAGATTATAGATAAACTTATTGCAGATTATGATTTGTGAGATTTTTACTGCAGTTTCGATAACAAAACTTTTTGAAACATTTTGCAAGAAAAAAATAGGTGTAAGTAGAGTATAAAATATGTTTTAAAATATTTTAATCACCCACTTGCATCTCGAGGGATGTTTTGGGACACGTCCTTGTCTCAAGGACATCCTAAATGTAAAATTTTCAGTTTGGACACATCCCTGCATAACACTGATTTTTGACTATCAAGTGATGCAGGATTTTTGCAATAAGTAAGGCTGCGGAATTCATGTAAGAACGAAAGGTGCAATTGTCAAACATACTATTATTTGTTTTTTTTTTTTTCTCAACTTTTAGAATTTACCAAGAGAAGAGGGTATTTACAAATTGTGCAAACCAAAGTATAGAAGATAAAACATATTTTTTTTATTTTGTCTATTTTTAGCTCATATTCTAATGAATCATACTATTACTTGTAATATGTTTGTTTTCTTCCAAATTGACCCTATCTACTTGGGGTATTATATTAGTGATGTTTTCAACTATCTTCAAAAATATGTTAAGGCTTTGTAGTCATCCAACAAATCTTATGTGATTTCCTGGACGTAATAAAAATTTACAGATTTTAGTTTCCAAAATTTTATGTATTAAATATCCTTGCATTTTTTTAACTAGTCAAGGAATCATAGAGCAAGTCACCATTTACTGTATCAAAGTTAAAGGATTTTGAAATTGAATGTATGACAACATCTAAAATTTCTAAAAGCAAGGCTATCTTAGGATAAATGCAAAGGGTTTCCAATAATCTAAGATAGGAATGGACAATGGAAATCGACAATTAAGTTTTGGTACCAAGCATAACATTTTAAAGATTTTAGTATAAACACTTTGTGTTTTGCAAATGGTTTTAAAGCAAACATTTTTTTAAATAATTAAGATGTATACCATTTTGTGTTTTAAAAACAAGGTTATATGAAATTTTAGTTTGGCCACTCAAATTCCTAAATCTTTATGCATAGTGATGAGCGGTGAGGTACCCCTACACCCAACCATACGAATCACTAAGGTGTAACGTGCAATTCGGTCAAATTCTATGGACCTATAGTTATCTCATACACTAGTTCCTCTAGGAAGTGAAATGGCGTTGAGAATGTTCATTGTCTTCCCAACTACATTTGTGAGGCTCAAGGTTATGGTTTAAGTGTAATTGAGGTATATGAATTTTTATCGTTTTATGTTTTATGGATGTAATCGCCTACAACAAGAATAAAGATAGAGTAGAATGAAAACTAATGTATGTTGTCTATCTAGCCTCACACAAGTAACCACCCCACTTTCCTAAACACATATAGCACTACTGAGCTACCAAACGTTAAGCGTTGCTGGGTTACCAAGTACTATATGAATGCTCGAAGTGGTCGTGCTCGTGTTCATTAACTATTGGAATTAAATTGCTTAATTGAAATGCATTAAAAAAAAAAGTAAGAAAGTAAAATGCAATAAAGAAAATATTAAGCTATTCTTAGTGCTACAAGAATTATCAAAAGAGTTTATTTTATTCCCATCACATTGTTGCACTTAGGTACATCAATGCTCGAACAAAGAATCGTACACACTTTGGACTCCCTTTGCAGGCACTCAAAAAATATTCTAACTCTGAGGAAGATAAACTGTAAGAGCTTCGCTACCTTGCTTGATAACTAAAACTAAAACTATTCAAAACTTACTCAAAACAGAAGCCCAAACATGGTATTTATAGACTTGGGGAATATACCCTGACATTGGATATTTGACATCGAATCCAAGCCCTGACATCATGTATGTGATGTCACGACCGACACAAAAAGGTGATTCATCATAGCTCCATGACTAAATGAAGACTCATCCTCGAGTGAAAAAGAGGAGAAACATGTTCTTTACAATATAACATATTGGGTAGATATGGGATTATTGACTGACATGACAAACTAACTCAAATGAAATAGACATACAAACTTTGAGTGCCCAAGTGTATAGAATTACAATTTTTTACAACAGTGGGTGTTCATGAGAAGAGAAGTGAACACCCTAGAGAATATTGACATCCAACGACTCTTAATAGCAGGAGGATGAGAGGGAGAGAAGAGATCCTTCGATCATGAATGGTCCTCATTGTGTGGTACTGGTACATCATCCTTGGTGAAGATAGTCCCACTTCTAGTTCATGCTTCCCACTGCAATCACAACAAGATCATGAATTAGTATGCAATGTGTAACACATAACCATTAAATGCCTTATCTCGTTGATGGTTACACCCGACTATGTTGTGATTATGGTAGATTGGTTTCTTTGGTAGTGTTAGCAAGAAGGCCAACAAATAGGGTAAAATGGATAAGCGATCCATTAAATTTGAAAGAGTTCAATATAAGGAAATATTTGAAAAGGGTATAAGAATTCACAATAATGAAAAGAAGAATTCACTAAAAACTATTGTGAAGATGTGTATAATTGGTTGTCATTGATGAGGTAAATAGAAAGAATTTGATTGTAGAGATGTCTAAGAGTAAAGAACTTAACTAACCCAACCAAAAGATATGCAAGTGGGTCCTCCCCAAAGCAAGCACAGGTGTTTCATGCCCTTGCATAATGTCAAACCAAAGAGTCTGTGGGCTCTGTGGATGATTAATGGTTATAGAAGGTTAAGTACAAAACCCAAAAGTAACTAACTAAGAATTTCGAGACATCAAACTAGAACATTGAACCAAAACATGAAACCAGCAGTGAGGTGGAACATGGGGAGCATAGATGGATAAGAAAGAGAGGATGGAATGGAGTTCCTAATTACAATCACATAAAGTCCCTTGTGGATTTTGTGGTTAAATGACTTGATAGGATCCATCCTTAGTCTAGACCAAATCCAATCAATTTCAGTGACTTTGCATTGATATTCTAAGACCAATTCATCCCCTAAGACACAAGAGTGCTCCCACAAAGCAACCACCATTTCAAATTAAAGAAGAAGTAGGAAGTGAGGAAGGGCCTTGGTTAGAGGAGATGAATCCCATAACCAGTGCTTGTAGCTCATTTATTCTGTCTAAGGAGTGTGCTTTGAATTTCCATTGTTGTTGTTTTTTCTTTTTCTTTTCTTTTTGAAATGAAAACCACACCATGCAAAGACACATGCAGTATTTTGTCCAAGGGGTGTGCTTTGAATCCTCATCTTTTTTTTTCTAATGAGAACCACACCATGCAAGGACTTATTCAACTTCCTTTATTGATTGGCATGGAACAATAAGAAATTCATGGAAACACACATGCATCCAGGTAAACAAAAAAGTACAAAGAATACTGAATTTCCTTAAAGCCACACATTATCCAAACCTTTGAATCCTTTCCAATTCTGGAAACTACCAAAGTCACAAATTTATTAATGTTTGATTAATAAAAAAGGAACTACACATTTCCAAAATAAAGAAAACCAGAGTGTGTGGATGGGTGGATGTTGTGGACTCACTACCTGTTACATGAAAAAGAAACCATGTCCTAATTATCCATAATAAAATTCAAAGCTACAAACTAGACGCCAACAATCAAATAACAAAAATAGTACATACCACCATCAAGTAATGCATTACCAATGTACCTGACACCTATTAACAAAAAAATAGAAAATCACACCAAATAAAAGAAAATATAGAAGAAAGTGTCAATTATTCAAGAAATATCAAATGTACTAACAATGGTATAAAACAAAAAATTAGAAAATATAACATAAAAAACAAAAAGATGTGAAACAAAGAACATGTAAAACAAAAGGTCCTAAAATAAATAATGTGTAAAACAAAAAAATTTAAAAACTGAGCAACTTGAATGGTTAACATGGTTGACCATCTCCCCCATAACTAAGTTGAAAGGATGAGATCTGAAATATGGAGTGTGGTTGTCCATCTAATAAGGTTGTTGTTGTGTTAGTTGGCGTATTCTCATGGAAAGGCTTAATTTGTTAGATGTTGAGTAGCTATTACTTGTTTGGGCTCTTAAGTTTATAGATCATCATGGCCCTAAAGGAAAAGTCTTGTAAATGATGTAAGGTCCCTCCCACAATGTTTAGAACTTAGTTCATTGAGGTACATGTGTGGGGTTCCAGTAGAAAACCTTATCTCCTAGTTGAAATTTAACTTTTCTAATTTTTAGGACATGATGCTTTTTGTTATAAGCCATGTGCAACTCATTAGATAATAAGGCCACTAATCGATTTTTGTTTAGTAGGTTGAGATTCATTAGTCTTTTCTTTTGGGCTAGACTTAAGTTAAGGTCAAGGTCATAAGTCATTGAAAGTGTACGGAGTTTAGATTGGATAGGAAGTATTGGTAGTTTGCCGTACATAAGCTCATAGGGAGAGTAGTCTATAAGAAGTTTCCAAGTTGAGTGGTAGGCCCAAAGGGCATCATTGATTTTTATGCACCAGTCCTTCGTATACTTGCTAGCAGTTCTTATTAGTATCCTTGTGATTTCCCTATTAGTAACCTTAGCTTGACCATTAGCTTGGGGATGGTAAGGTGCTGCAAGTTTGTGTTCAACTCCCAAGCATTGCATAAGCTTTCGAAAAGTAGTGCTTGTAAAATGAGTTCCATTATCAGAAATTAATGCACGTGGCATACTAAACCTACTTATAACATTTTGTTGTACAAACTGAGCAACAGTAGAAGATGTATATTTCATACAATAGTCAACAGTGAGTATGATGTATGCCTTTTCATTTGACATGGGCATGATGTGACCCATGAAATCAATGCCCCAAATGTTGAATGGTTCTAAAGGTTGAATCCATTATTGAGGTCCCTCCATTCGAGTAGTCATTCCACCATCCCATTGGCATCGTTCACAAGGGTAGTTGAAATGGTGAGCATCCTTGAAAAGTGTTGGCTAATAGTACCTTACCATCAGGATTTTAATGGTTGTGCATTTCCTAGCATAGTGTCTTCCACAAGGACCTTCATGACCATCTTGGAGAATGCATAGTTGATCAGCATCATGGACATACCAATGAACCAAGCTATTAGTGCACACCTTGTAGAGGTGTCCATTGATCTCCATGAAGTGCTTTACCTAGTGAAGAAACTATTGTTTTCTCTAATGGTCCAACCCTTGTGGAATCTCGTGATTGAGAAGATAGGTAAGGATGTTATCATATAGTTTTGGCTCATTGGCCATTTGTTCAATTATTGCTCTAGCAAAGAGGAGTTCATCAAGAAACATATCGAATAATGAGCTTTCTTCCTCTTTGTCATCCCATCACAACCGAGACAAGTGATCAACGACCACATTCTCAGTGTCCTTTCAATCTATCATTGTAAGATCAAACTCCTACAAGATCGTCAACCATTGTATGACATGGGGATTCACCGTTGGCTTGTTCATTAGGAAGTAGATGGCTGTATGGTCTATGTGCACAAACACCTTGTATTTAAGCACATAATGCTTGAACTTCTCTAGAGTAAACATCACTACCATCAATTCTTTTTCTGTATTAGTGTAGTTCAATTATGTACCCACAATGCTTCGGCTGGCATAGTGGATGTAGTATGGATGTTTCTTGTCATTTAACTATGTCAACATAGCTCTCAAAGCATAATTTGATGCATCCGTCATGATGTGAAATGTTCTAGACCAATCAAGTGCTTGTAGAATTGGAATTTTCACAAGCCTTTCGTTTAGTTGTTGGAACACTTTTTTACATTTTGGGGTCCAAACAAAAGAAGCATCTTTCTTTGTTAGTTCAACCAATGGTTTTTCACTCTTAGAGAAATTCTCTATAAATCGTCGGTAGTAGCCAATGTATCCAAGAAATGATCGAACATCTTTAACTATTTCTAGCTGGTGGGTTATTCCTTGGATGATCCTTATTTTTTTAAGGTCCACCTCAATTTCTATTTGTGATATTTTGTATCCCAATACAATGCCCTCCTAGACCATGAGGTGACTTTTCTGCCAATGAAGCTGTAAGTTAGTATCATTTCAGCACTTGCTCAAGGCAATCTAGGGCTTGCTCAAATATAGCTCCATAGGTGGAGAAGTCATCCATGAAGACTTCTATACCACTATCGATCTACTGTTGAAAGATGCTCAAGACCAGGCGTTGAAATATGGTAGGAGCATTGCATAAGCAAAACGACATCTTATGACATGCAAAAGTCCCCCAAGGACTTGTGAATGTTTTTTTTCCTAGTCTTCTAATGTAATTTGAATTTTGTTATAGCCACCATAACCATCTAAGAAGTTGTAGTAGCAATGCATTGATGTTAGGTCTAGTACCTAGTCAATAAATGGTGATGAAAAGTGATCCTTGAATGTTGCCATATTCAACAACCTAAAAATGATGTAGACTTGCCACTTACCACCTTTCTTTGGTACAATTACAAGTGGACTAACCTACTTGCTATTCGTAATGGAATAGATGAACCCCACCTTAAGGATTTTTTTGATTTCCTTTACTTCAATTTAGGGTTCAATCACCTCTACAATTTTCATTTTGGCTTCATGGTTGGGTTGGTGTAAATGTGATGCTGGCATATCCTAGGATCAATCCCTGTGAGTTCAGGATATGACCAAGTAAAAGTTGCTGACCATCTTTAAACTACCTTCAATAGTATATCTTTCTATTCTGGAGCAAGTCTTGCACTGATTATAGCTAGCTTCTTATTTTTCAAAAATACATATTCTATTCTAGCTGATAGTGTTTTTAGTCCAACAGGCTATTGCTTGAAGTTCTTAGCAATTTCCAACTCTTCCCAATAGGTATCATAGTTTATATCATCAAAGAGTTGGTGATGAACTTTCTCTAGTTCATCCATGCTTGTGACATATTCACATATCAAGCTCTTAGCTGGTTCCATGCAAAGTGTGCTACTTTCTGAATCAGCGGTCAACCACTAGGTGCCCTCCTATTTTGTGGCTACTACATATAGACACCTTTGAATTTCTATTTTTGGCATACACTACTCACATGTAGAGATGGATGTTTGCTTGATGACCCAAAGTTTCTGCACACAATTTCACCTACTATCATTGTACACGATGCATGGTACTCTCTTCTTCTTGATCTTTCCAAATGCACTTTCTTTAGAGATTTCTAGAGAAAGATCTCTAATGCCCATTCTTACTTCTACAGTGCTCAACCATGCTCTTCCCATGATGATTGAGAAGTTCCCTTTGCAATTCTCCACTCTGATTACCAGGAAGTTGGTAGGATAAGACTACCCACAGACAATGGTCACAATGTCTTCTACCAACCCCAATGGAATAGTGATGGACTAGTTTACCAATTCCAATCTAATGTTCCTCTTCTTAAGAGGAGGTAGGTTCTAGGTAGTGTACATCTCATGAGAAATCAAATTAACACCAAAACTTGAATCAAGAAGAGCCTTGCACAGTTTGTTTCTAGCAATTTGCAAATAAATTAGAGGACTTCCAAGATTTATTAATTTCCTGGAAAGGTTTCCTACACGAATCCAATTAGACATAGTGTGAGTAAGCACTATGGTATGGATCCTTGGTAGAGTTTGGCTTGAAGGAGGCCTGAAGAAATTTGATATGAAGAAAGAGGTAGGGGAAAAGTTGTCAACCACAAGTGTAGGTGAAGGCTTAGGTGGACTATGGGATTGAAAGAAGGGCATTTTCTTTGATTGGGCATTTGACCCCTTCGATTGATGATTGGGTTGCAAATTAATAGCCCTCATAGCATTGCATTGTTGTGGTTGAGTGGGAAATTCACCCTGCATTAGTGAAGCAGGTGGTAGCTATGCAACTGAAGGAGGAGTGTGTGCAAGGACAAGAGGAAGATAAGGATAGGAGGCAACATCCCTTCTTTCATGTAGAGAATGGCATTCAATAATAGTTAGAAGGGTGGTAGTAAGGCTATAACTAAGAAACATGAGTAGAAGAGTCATGTGGAGAAATGGGTTGCTGAACATGGTAACCATATGAATCAAGCTTTTGGTAAGGGTATTATTGCCTTGGTGATGCAAATGCCCATGATTTTGGTTGTTGCCATTATTGGTACTATTCATACGATTGTAGTGGAGCTCGACTTGAATAATATAGTTGTTGTTAGTGGAATTGCCTGAGATTACCTTAAGGATAAGGTAACCTCCTAGATGTTTGCCTTTGTGTAAGTCATGGATGTAAGGCATACATCCTAAACTGTAAGAGCTTCTCTACCTTGCTTGAAAACTAAAACTAAAACTGTTCAAAACTTACTCAAAACGAGAGCCTAGGCATGGTATTTATAGACTTGGAAAATATACCTTGACATTGGATATTTGACATTGGATCTAGGCCCCAACGTCACATACGTGACATTGCGGCTGACATAAAACAGTGATTCATCACATAGGCAGAGAAAGAATTTGGAGGGAAGTAGAAAACGAAGACACTAAAGCAAATTCTAGCATTGCAAATATTTATGCAAACATTTTGGATGTTTAACAAACTCAAAACCATTTGAAGACCAATTTATCTTCTAATTATGTTCATTTCTTAGAAGATAAATTGAAGCTTTAATTTTTATATGGTAATATAGGTATTTTAAATTTTAATAGAATGTTATTAATAACAAAAGAGATGCAAAATTGCAAGAAGGTAAAGACTAGAGATGGTTAGAAACTACAATGGCTATTTCAATTTCAAAATTCAAACAGACATATATCAAAATGTTCAATTGTGGATTTGTAATATAGAAATATTAGGAAGAAATGGCAAAAGAAATAACTGAAACATACCATCTAAATTTAACAAAAACTTAGTGCAAAGACATATGACATTGTCTTGGGAAAAAATTCAAACAAGAAAAAAAGTGTTGCAATCACAAATAGGAAGCAAGCCTTCTTCATGGAAATATTTTGAGGATATTCATTCAATTCTTCTGACATCACCAAAAATAATTGGTCTTCCATTAGGATTCAATGGAAAATGGGAAATGACTATAAGGTTGAAGAACATATCATAGACATTGAAGAAGATATAGAGTTAAATGCAGTTATAGAAGCTACAACCGAAACAAAATTCATAGCTAAATGTAAAAAGGTAGAGGAGCAAGTCCCTTTTTCAAGTGATAAAATTAAATTCCAAAATATGGAGTTGAAGGAAAACAAAACATAAAGGCAGGAAAAATGAAAGGATTAGAATATCCATTTAGCAATAGTGTTAAAGATTTGACAAATATGATAAAAGGAGGTAGAGACAAATAGAATGGATTTTGAAAGGGAAAAGTTGCAGCATTTAGAAAATATGATGTAACTATTTGTTAAGAAGTAAGGTATTTTACATTTTTATTATGTAGTAATGATAATTTAACTTGTGATAAGTCATTGAGTGGCATTTTATAAGTCAATTATAAGCCTTGGACATGGGAAATATTCATGTCCTGTATTTTTGATTTTCATGTGCATGGTTGAGATCTCTACTTCATAAGGTTACATTCGAGACTTCCATATCACACTTCTAGGTTTTATGCATGTTTTTGGCTTCTTAGAATGCTTTTGGCTTTGTTCAGCCACCCTAGTAACCTTTCGACATGTTCCCTAGTGTTTTAGCTCTCATCTAAAACTAGTGAGTAAAGTGTGGTAGGAAGGGGTGTTCTAACTATCCTACATCAGCATAGGAATGCTGACACAACCCCCTGGTATGCCTAGTTTGATCCTTTTTCTCCTAATGTGCTTTTGGTCTATTTCTAGGTTGCCTTGGTTATGCTAACAAACCTCCATTAATGCTTAGTCACTAGCTAGCCTCTATTGTTTTATTACAAAAACTATCAATACTTGAGATGAACTCTCATATATAATAGAGTGATAACTTTTATTTCCATTGGGGTTTTGGTATTTGATTCTATGTGAAGAGATCTTCCTTCGATAAGTTGATTTTCTTCCTTCCGTGTCTTGTCTATTTTGAGTCATTACTTTCACAAGTGTGGCTAGACTCTATCAAAGTACTACTTTGTTTATTAGCCCAAAACCATTTGGTCAATGCAGAGTCCAATGTTTATGTGGTGAATAAAACTCATGGTTTTTCCTTGTTCTATAGTGGATGCCTTGAATACTAAAACAACCAAAATATTTATTTGATTTTTATTAAATTAAGTTGTGACAATTTATTCCTTATCCGAAGAGGTTAAGATTTTAAATCATGATGATGGACCATAGATGTTGTGACTAAAGCCATTTTATTGCTTTTCATGTGTGGTGTTGCACCTATCCCCAAGAGGAATTACAGCATGAGCATTGCACGTGTCCCCATCAGGGATTGCAATGCAAGAGTGTTTATTATTATTTTGTCTCTTATAATTCTAAAATCCATAAAATTATAAAATATAAAATTACAAATATTCTCTTTATTTCTCACAGTGGAAACACTGGTTTCCATCTATATCATATGTATTATAATCTCTTTTTTATTTATCAAACGTAATGATATACATGAGTATTCTTGGTAATTCACTCAACATCATCTTCAAAGCTTATAACTAGATTGCACTACATTCCATATGATAAATCCCATTAGTCAAAACTAATAGGACTTCCATCATTAGCGTTATTGCTTAAAAAGGAATTAGAGAATTTCTTGGAAATACTTGTACATTCTTGATTTTAACATTTATTTAAATTAAGTGTATGATTCTTTAGTGTTATGTATAGGTTTTGAACATAAATAGGATGATTAATAATGTTAAGAGCCCACCAAAGACTTCTAGAAATACACCAAAATGAAAAAGAAATTTTGTTACATATGACCATTTCAAGAATGTGATCCTTCCACCAATCATTTTAGTTTATCATAAAGATAAGCAAGGAAGGTGGAGAAATGATTATGGATGGTTCTCTAGGAAATTGATTCTAGCTACTACATATGATCTTAAATAGGTCATAATCAACATGGGACTTAAGGATGAACACATATCATACATAGCTCATAAGCCTATGTATGATGAATATGAATCTTTGTATATGCAAGATCTTTCAGATCAAATAGTGGAGAGAGGTGCTCGTCACAGCTTTTCATCTAACTAGTTAGATGAAGAGCATGGGAACAAAGCAAACAAGAAAGGTAAAGGGCTACTCTACTGTAAAGGCTCGTGGTTAGGTATTGTCAATTGAAGCATAGCCCAAACTCAAAATCATGATCTCCTTCCCAAGTTCTAGCATCTACATTTGTCTTCACCTTCTTATGATAATGATGCCCCTTTATTTAACTTGGGTGATTATGATGAGCTTATTTAAGTTGTGTACATTCCAAGGGAGCATTTTTCTAATAGAAAAATTAAACAAATCAACATGGTTGATGTACCAACATATAAAGGGTATACCATTGATGATTCCCAACTTCATGTGCAAGCATTTGACAATGCTTACTATCTCCAAGGAATCATGAGCAATTAGTAGAAGTTGTAGTTATTTCCTGGCACTTTTGTCGAACATGTAAAGACTTGGTGCAAATCCTTGTCATCAAAATCCATTTAGAGACGGATAGATATGGTTTAGATATTCTATAAAAAATTCCAAACCTATGTTTACTTTTCAAACATAAAATGAGATGGCTAAATGGAGGCAAGGAGCTAGTGAACCTCTCAACATTTCCATGAAGAGGTATATGAAACTTGTTCATTGTTTTCTAAACCATGACTTTAGCCAATAAGAGTAGTTAATGCATATTGTAAAAGGCCTAAGGTAGGAAACAAGAGAGTTCATGGACATGTACGTGATGGGCCAAATACACAAAAAGTATATGGCCCAAATCAAGGTACCCTTGGACACTATAGCAAGCATGGAGGGCAACTAGCAAAAGTGACAATCCACTAAGGAGTATAATCATGATCCAACATGTAGAAGGAAGACTAAAAAAATTGAAGATGTCACTAAACCTCCCTTTTTAGTCTAGGTCCCAATGCAAGATCAAGTTAGAATAAAAAAAGGCCTTAATAGGCTTGCCTCACAAAGTGGACTGGGTTTGGAATGTGATGGATGAAAAAATGACCACTGCTCTTAAGAATATTGACAATAACGTGGTTGAAGCTACAACTCAATAAATTGCACCACATGAATATCAAAAGAGGTATAAAGATAAGGGTAATGATGAGCTCTCTCATTTTAAGAGCATTCATGAAGATCCAAATGTCCTCATCCTTCAATAGTAAGGGTTCCTAAGAATACTATGTAGGCCTTTATGATTTGTAGTGCTTTCCAATCATGGCTTACATGCTTGTAATATTTGATGACCTAGGATGCCTTTGAATCAAAAAATTTTCAAAAAGACAAATGAGGAATCCATACCCAAATCATTTGTGTTATTTTGAAGGTGCATATTTGAATCCCATGTAGTAGTACCAATAGTGGAAAGCTCTAAATCCTTAGGATGCTGTTCCATGGAATCTTCTGATTCTTATGTAATAACACATGGTGCTTTTCACCAACCCCTATTTTCAAGGAGTGTTGGTAGGTGCTTATTAAACCCCATCAATGACACCTCAATAATACCTACCTACTTCTAACAATCATGCAAATTAAGCTTCCTAGTAGTAGCATTAGCTTTTACTTCCTAATATCATCTTAGATGGGATACCTAGTTAACCACAACCAAGGTAATCCAAATTGTGTAATATTACCTATTGTACAATTCCACTTCCATTCATTTCACTAGGTCATATTATCAATATTTGATTTCCAGAGGAAGTTTTAGATCCTATGGTATGAAATTCTATTATAAGCATAGATGGAGAATGGTGAGATTGGGTTCACATCATTCTTTTCATTCAGTGGAGAGGATAATCATGCATGCTAGATGAAAAGCCCACATCCAGGAGATGTTTGGAATGTTTCTTAAATTTCATCAAAGCATAGCATCTACTTCAAGGATAAGTTTCATAACCAAATCTATCAGAGGTAATAAGATAACATTAGATGGTGGCAATGTTGTTACCATTTCCATGTTCAATGTGGCTACATGGTTAATCAAAGAAGGATATTTTCCTAAAAATGATCAAATCCTAGTAGTCCCATGATGGAAAGTGAAGGATTGATTGATGGAATGCCCAAGCAACAAAATTCATCCATCCACTTTTCTTCTATCTATCACTAGTAAAGTAGGGGTAGATTCAACAAGGAACTACAACTTACACAGCAAGCTATTGAAGCTAATGCTACTAGAATAGTGTGTAGGTGGTGGGTCCACACCTTAGGATGTGAGCTTTAGAATCATAGAAGAGTTCTTTGTCACTAGTAAAGAAAGGGTATATCATCAAGAGTCCTTATGACCACTGGATGAATCTAATTAATGTGGTTGGACCATGGTGCATTTGCTACCATGCTTGATCACCCTAGTCAAAGGAGGCTTGTAATCTTATGAACCTATGCATGCCATGTGGCAAGCGATGAATTATTATATTTGTGTAAGTTGAAGACTCCAGATGGTGATTTAGTATTTCAAATTATTCCTATGAATCCCATGATCCATCAAAAAATCTCTTATTTTAAAATAAAAAATGATGAAAAAGGAAAATATGAAAAAAAAAGAAATCAAAAGAAAAAAGAATATGAAAAATAAAAAAGAAAAGAAAGACAAAAGAGAAAAAGAAAAGAAAAATACTAGTAATATAATAATGATGATAAGAAGAGATTATCAAAAAAGCAATGTAACTTTAAGCTTATCAATCTACACAAATTAGTATTTTTACCATCCCAAACCAATTCTATAATTGCTCATATCAAAACCAAAATGAGTAGTTATACTAATACCTATGCAAGAATTTCTCATGTTCAACGCATTACCTAGATCACTTGACTTTCTTAAAATGTCATAGTCCAAGACAATCTCTTGCTCAAACCTACCCATGGCCATGAAGGCCTAGAAGCCTCTCTCTTAGTAAACTTTGGTAATGTCAATTGTCACTTCCACCCAAATCCAAAATCCTTTTATTCCTAAGGGTTAACATCATAACCCGAGACCATGTTCAAACTTGGAATTTTTCCTTTTTTAGATCATGGTATTGTAATCCTTGTTAGGATGTGGAATTGTTTAGTGTACATAAAGGGTTCAATGTTTTGAGTAAAGAAAAATTCAGGGAGCCTACTATGCATACATGCACAGATGAAGGACAACCAAACTAGAAACTTGACTTCTAGATTCTTTATAACATGTTTTCTTAGTTTAGTCTCATTAGTAGTTAAACCATGAAATAAGCAAGGCTAGATGACATGAGAAGTGGTAGCTATGACCTTTTGCTTAGAAGGAAGACTTAGAGGTTGATCCTTATTGTATGGATTAGTAGTAGTGAAAGAATGTGATAATGGATCCCTTGTGGGGTGTAGGACATGCTCACATGCTCCATGAGCTAATTAAATGATTACTTGAGGATATGATGATGTTGTACTCTCATTCTTTCTCTCTCTTATTTATCATTCATTCTCCATCTCTTTCATTTCATTCTTATCCATGATTTTTTATGATAGAAAGTTGATCAAGAAAAGTAAAGTATGAGATCTAGCCATCCAAGGGGATGGACTATCGTTGGATGCTAATGTGTCACTAGTTATTAGGGATATACGGGTGTCTCATCAATAGGTTTTACAAGGGAAAGAAGACATGAGTTTTCTATGGGGAGGATCCAGTTGTAAATCCTTGGTGGATTAGCATTATGAGAAAGTGAGCTAAAGATTATCTTCTAGTGATGGTTGTGGTTACATTGCATAATACACTCAATTGATTTTCCACTCATGTGAGTGTCAACTCTTTGTGCTTCAAGATTTGATCATGACAAACCCTTCTGAGTTTCCCTCATTCATGCTTGTATTTCATTATTCTTGGTGCTCTAATCATTTTCTTGTTTTTCTAACCCCTCTTTCCTAGCTTTTGGTTCATGGGGATGCATAAATTAATTGATGAGACGTGACATGCATAGTGCCGCGATATCGCGTCTTTCCCTGTGATATCGCGTACGCGATATCGCGGTCCGTCATCATATCTATAAATAAGAGGCGACACTCCCCTTATTTCTGAATCTTGGCTAGAAGTAGCGAAGCTCTGGCAGATTGATCACTCCAGAGTTAGAATTTTTCCCATGTGCCCGCAGTAGGAGTCCTAGAGTGAACGGCTCTTTATTTGAGCAGCTTGTAACCTGAACCCAAGTTGT